>JAWNNQ010001638.1:600000-875000 GCA_035044765.1 Leucophenga montana | reverse complement strand
ATTTGTATCTTTTTCTTTGTTGCTATTGGAACGCATACAAGACATACGTGTTTTTATATTTGTTTTGTGCGGTGTTCCAACTGGGCTAACTACCGAAGGCTTTGCTCTCTGATGTCTTCATTTTGGATACATTTCAAATAATTTTTTGTTTTTGCGCTATAGTTTTTCTTTTGCGTGTTTATGACATTTTATAATACATAGTAGACATACATGTCAGATACATTGCAATAATTGTTACAGTATTTTTTTCTTTTTTTCTTGGTTTTTATGCGTCCATTGCTGCTTAAGAGTTCATTACAGCTGGTCAAGGTCTGCTCGTTTGAACTAAATACTTTTCATAGCAGTCGTAATATAAAATTTCTACACAATTTATTTATGTATCTTTTTTTTTTGTTTTTGTTTCTTGGCCATTTTTCGATTGCACATTTTTAACTACCGTTTTTGTTTTAGGTTGCTGTGTGTTTCTGCTATCTGCTCTATAGCTATTTTTATTTTGCTAATGATTTCTTGTTAATCAGATAAAGTTATTAGCGCAGTTAGATAGAGCTGTCAAAACTTGTGTTTGTGCGCCTCGTTAATGAGTTACTAGTTTGTTGTGCCTTTCCAAAAAAATCCACTCGTAAACAAATTAATACTATTAAAATGAGTTTTATGTTAAATGGTTTTGAGTACTGAAATAAACATAAACCATGGATTTTCAAATTAGACATTATTTTCGTTGTGGCTTCCAGTCTTTACACGTATTGCTTCTCGAATGTTGTGGGCTTGTTTCGCTTGGGTATGCGAGCATCTATTATATCTAGATAGAAATAGGAAGTTTAAATATAAGCTACAAGCTTATACAAAAATTGTTTACAATTAATCTTTAGTAAAGCTGTTGAATAGATTTTCCTTAACAAGTTATCATTCAATAAGAAATGAATGTGGCTGTCAGAAAGTACCTAATTGTCAAGGGCAGATTCATGCTTTTGCCTACCAGATCACCCCAAAGTCGAAAAAACTTGACTTTTCACCCCCTTCCTCTTGCGACAATATTTTGGAGGCGGATAGAGCTACAGGTTCAATGTTTCTTGGAGAAGTTGCAGATAATCTACCTCGTTCTAACAAATAAGGATACTACTTACTTCAATACTTCGATCATACACGCAGTCAATCCGACAATACCTCCCATACCTCAAATATCCCAATATACCTCCAATATCCTAATTGTTGACAACGGTAAAAATCAATGAGATATTCTAATTTATTGACAAGTTGATTTATTTGTAACAAAAATAAATTTGTTTACATTCTTGATCAAAGTGTGAAAAGTAATTTTGAAAGTTAATTTTGTTGTGAAAACTTCGAAGCAATTACGATTATTGGTGAAGCAAAAACGTTGTTTTTTTTTTTTTAAAGGCACAAATACCATTTGTTCGACGGACCTTGTATTTTTTTGGAGTAAACAATACATCACTTAGTACTTCCCGTTTCACTTTTGTAGAGATAATGACTGGATAGAGTTTGCATCGCTTAGATTGCTCTCCTACAGCTTCTGATGGTGGTCTCTCGCGGTTGTTAAACGAATCGTTCATTTAAGAAGCCAGAAAATTGCAATACAGACACAGAAAATGGATTGTTATTCGCAGTAGAGATTTTGTTGTTACCAATGCATGAATTCTGCATACTAAAATCAAAGAGATCGTAGAAAAGACACAATTAGAATTAAGTCTTTGATTTGCGAACGTTTACGTAGTAAGACTGAAATAAAATAACGAAATCAAAAAGTTTCATTCATTTTCGGGGAAGAATGACCATTGACCGAAGAGTTTGTAAGGCGTATGCACCTTCGGTGGTTGCATGCCCAACGATTGGAATCTCAGTGTTCTTATTCCTATCTTCAAGAAAGGAGAGCCCGCTGTCTCCGCGAACTGCCGGGAAATAAGTCTCCTTTCAATAGGATACAAAATTCTGTCCCGTGTAAACGTTTGGAACCATACATAAATGCACTGATAGG
The DNA here is from genome assembly GCA_035044765.1 of Leucophenga montana. Taxonomy (NCBI): domain Eukaryota; kingdom Metazoa; phylum Arthropoda; class Insecta; order Diptera; family Drosophilidae; genus Leucophenga; species Leucophenga montana. The sequence goes on along the minus strand of JAWNNQ010001638.1, from coordinate 873,004 downwards.
CCAGTATTAACGTGGCTTCAGACCAAAGCGGTCGTCCAATGACCCAATTTTCACTTGACACCAAATCCTGGAAAAGACCCGTGAGTACAACAAAGACACACACCTCCTATTTGTCGATTATAAGGCCACTTTCAACACGCTAATAAAAACGAAATTCTTCAACGTCCTATCTGAACTTGATATCCCAGCAATGATCGTTCGTCTTTGCATGATGACGCTATCACACAACCAAAGCGTCGTCAGAGTGAAAAAGAACCTCTCCGAACACTTTGATACCAAGAGAGGTTTCAGGCAGGCTTTATCGTGCGAATTTTTGTAACTCTTGACGCAATACATCCTACGTCACTGCCCATACGTAGAACGGTCGGGCACGATCTTCCAATAAGCAAGTGATGCTACTCGCATATGCTGTTCATAAAGATATCAACGGCACCAATGAACGGCGAGTTAGCAGGGCGTTCACGGAGATTGAGAAATAGTCACGTCTCATGGGCCTAGCGGTGAACGAGGACAAGACGAAATACTTGGTGTCCACTTGCAGACCATCAGCGCGTCTTGGATGGTCTTAGAGTATGGAGAATTCAATGTTGTAGAAAACTTCGTCTATCTGGGAACAGAAATTACTAGCGACAACAATATTAGCCGAGAGATCAGACGAAGAATCACGCTTGCTAATCGCTGCTACTTTGGACTCAGCAAGCAAATTACAAGTAGAGCCCTCTCTCGAACTACGAAGATAAAAATCTATAAGACACTGATAATCCCGGCTCTGCTGTATGGCGCAGAAGCATGGAACCTGAAATCAACGTATTTAGCGTCTTAAGGAGTGTTCAAGAGAAAGATTCTTCGTAGGATTTTTGGTGTCGAGCTGTATGAGCTAATGAGCAATTGATGAGGTTGACATAGTCAAGCGCATAAAATTCAAGCTTCTGCACTGGGCTGGTCACCTCATCCGGATGTACCCCGAAGCGCCAGCACAAAAGATTTACGACGGAAAATTGAACTTGATTGGTGGACGGCGTCAGAGAGAACATCCGAGCTTAAGATGGCAAGATCAGGTCTATGATGACCTGAAGAAGCTCCGAATTACCAGCGACTGGCGCCGGAGCGCACTAAACTACACGCAATGGTGTGCGGCCGTGACCGATAGACGGTTGTAGAGCCACCTAAGTAAGTAACTAAGTAAGAGATTATACTACAATATTATGGATATTGTAATTATATAAACAGATACTTTTACTACATATATCATACAATAGTTATCGTAAAATTTATAATATTTGTTTTTACCATTGAAATGTATATTCGTTCTTTGTTTTGCAATATATTTCTGTATTACGTAAATCTAAATTTTTGCTAACCGCTCAAATTAAAATTGTTGAATTCATTAAGCAATCGATGTATATATAGTGTAGATACGCGTATAAGTATCTACATGGTATCACTTAAGTATTTGGGTGTATAGTTTTTTATTTCTTTTGTTTTTCTGTTCATTTATGAAAATATTTAGACGCCTAATTACGCCGCTCTATATTTTTTTTTTCAAATTAAAAAAACATGGGGCGCTAAAGAAGTTTGCCGAAAACAGAAGAAAACAAAAAAAAATTCATTATAGTAATTTTTAAGTATAAAGTGTAAATTATGTTTCAATGCTTCTGTTCCAATACTTAGCTTATGGCATTATGTGATATCTTATGTCTTTAGTTACTTTATGATATTATGATGTTGATTTATGCAGTGGAATCGTGATTTTCAAGATATGAGCTTTCATAAACAAGAATATCGTTTCCGTTGGTGAGCAAATGTACGTTATAAATGCAACCTGAATCCAACCTTCTACTTTAAGTTACCAGCAAATAAAACTGTTGCTCAAATTGTTCACTGGTGTCCAAAATAATTTCGATAATATTATTTATAGCCATATAACACACAATCATTAGTACTATATATTCAAAGCCTGATTTAGTGGAGAGTCTCAACAACAACGATTGTTGTGGTTCAAGTTGTAGCTGGAAAATAGTGATTTTGAAGGAAAAGAATTAATTATTTGAGAAGGTGTTATACGCCATTTAAACGACAATGTTATGCATTTCATTTTGGCGCTTATGATATGAGTACTTGGCTGAATGTGGATTGGCTTTAGAATGTTCGAATTAAGCAGTCGAATGAAGCAGTCATCAGATTCAAGTAGCATAGACTGAGTTCCACATTGATGAAGAACGAAAGGTAAATGTAAGCTTTCGTATGTCTTAAAAAAAAAAAATAGCTCTCCGACGACATTCCTCAAACATTCGATGCCGCCAGCAGATATTTGTAAATTACCACGATTCAGTACTGTTCTCAGTTCGGTTCTGTTCTTTATACTGTTCTTATTCCAGACTGTTCTTATTTCATAGAAGTCTAAAAAATCTTTTGTCGAATCGAAAAAAAAGAAATTCTTTCAAAATCTATGAAAATATGTTGAAAAAAATTGGCAACAATTTAAGAATTTAACACAAGTTCGAGAATTCAGACACCAAACGTAGAATAGCAGCTTATGCATTAAAGCTTTTCTTCCAGTTGGCACGTTTCTATCAAAACGAAACGCAGCATACGTAATTACTTGCTAAAGATTAGAGTTTTTAAGTTATTCGCCGTTCCCCAAAGTTGCAAGGCATTTTTGTATAGACTCACTTCAACTTCTAAACTGAGCTTTGATTTTCTTACAAGAAGCCAATAAATTTTTTGTTTGGTTTTTATATTAAGCTGTTTTATTTAAGCTTTGATATGCTGCTTTCATACAAGATACGGCGATAAGTATGAACTCCAACAACAACTGAGCCATTTTGGAATAATTCAGAGCCATTTAATCTTACTGGAGGGCAGTAAGCGTAAATATTGAATGTACCGAAGTTTTGTGTATTAACTTCAATTTTTCATTTTGTTCACCACTTCTCTAATAGCCACAGCTCAAACTGCAAATGTTGAGAGGCTTACGTTGGGAACTACTTGTTTCAACAATTGCTGTATCGTCACACACACCTCAATACAGAGTGTAAGGAACTAGATCCAAAACACTGCCCTGCGGAACATCTGCGTTGATAGGTAAAAGACGATGGCTCGTCCTGCTGCTGGAAATAGAATTACCGATTGCTTAAGTATGGTGCTGGTAGCCATTTTTTTATTTAGTATAGTTGGCCTGGGTGCCATACCCTGTCAAATGCTTCCTGAATGTTCAGAAAAATTACTGTGCAATATTTCTTGTTTTCTAACGCGTATGATATTTCATTTATTATCTGATGGCATTATTCGTCAGTTCCATGCCCTCTTCTAAACACAAACTGGTGTTCAGGCATGTTAGTAAGCTGGTCCAGCACTGCACTGTGGATCCGCTTGTATGGAGGCGCGGCCAAAAATACTTCTACTGGTAGTAGAGTACTGACATTTTCACCAAGGCTCTTAAAAAATATTTAAAAAATGTGGTAAAAAGATGGACATTATTTGTCATTGCACACCGCCACACCGCTCCACCGCTCCACCCAACCCCCAAACCCCACCTATAACCAATAAGCAAAAGTTAAGAAATAAGGGAAACAAGCCAATTATAAACTATTTTAATACTTTAAAATCTACACAAGAGCCATAATTATTATTACAAAAATTTATAATGTCTCCTCTACTAAGCCAAATACAGATTCAAGTAACGTTGACTTATGCTTTTTTCCAAGCTTTCTCTGTTCGGTTATAAATGGGTCGGACCGTAAAAGGAGTGAATTCAATATGTTGGTGTTTGTTATAATGCGTCACATTTTCCTGCAGTGTTTAAGTCTACATTTTTTTTATTTCTTTATTGTTTGACTCTCAGCTTCCTCCGAAAGCGCTCCACTTAATACTATCGCATGCTCTATCATAGCAGATCCATGAATTAACACCTTATGGACTGTAGCCGGCAAATAGTACCAGGCGATACTTGCTTGGCAGTATCGCCTGCATATTCATTAAATTTGTCCACATTTATTTTGTACCCCGATGCCATAGCTTGAAGTAAATTGGCAAAACGATGGATTAGATTTTCATTAACTCCTGTAATTAATGAAGCCAATCTTGGATTAGAAACCAATTTTCTAGCAAAATTTCCGTCGTTGGACGATCCTTTACCTCCATATCTGAACTTGTCTACTATTAAACGCATTTTTTCACGAAATTCGGTGTGAATTTTCTGCTTTCTTTCCAATACTTTTAATTTTTGTTACGGACCTCCAACCTGCCACATTTTGCTGATGAAAACAAACACACAGTACAGTAAAAAGGCGACACATAGGCTACACTGGGCAAATTTGAACTATAAAAAATAAGACGACGGGTTAGTATATCTAAGATTGCACGCACATTCGCAAATTTGCGCAGCTAACTTCAACACTTTTATTACCTTAAGAGTCAGTTAAATATAATGGAAAAGAAAACTAAGGGGAAATCTTGTTGGAACACAACTAAAACTTTCAGTAAACATAATAAAGATGCACAAAAAAGGAACAAACAAATAGGTTACCTAAAACATTAATTTCACAAGAATTACAACACAAGTTAGTTTTTATTAATTTCTGGCGATAAAATAAATACCTTTCACTTCAAAATCCACTGAAAATAATTTAATTTTGTACACTTAAGCAATTGCCCGAACGATTTGAAGTGCACTTTTGTTTTGAATTATTCGGCCAGCGTTCAGCTGTGCTTTGAAATTGAACACGTGTTCATGCTTTTAGTTCTGTTTTTAGAGAGTCCCGTTAGATTTCCAGAAAAATCAGGTTCGCCATTAAGAAGATTGGACATTTAAGAGACAATTTGTTTACATTTTGTTTGTGTACTTTGTGATAATATTTTTTGATTTTTGGCCTATGGACGGAACCACTGTGCAATGAATATAAACAACTAAAAACTAGGGTTGTATTATAAAACACGCGCCAATACAAACAAATCTTTTTAATACAACAAAAAATGTAACTTTAGCGCATTTATACATATATTTTCAATGGTTCTCTAACAGCGACTATTGCAAAATTATGTGAGCACGCCACGGAAGAGTGAGCAAGAGAAAGAGAGAGCAACAAAATTAGTGTGTGTGTGTGTGTGTGTGTGTTTTTTTCTTTTTTGGTAATCTTTCTTTGAAGAACATTTTTGTATGATCCCTCGTCAAAAACAAAATAAATAAAGAAAAATCTAAATTAATCTACGCCTCAGTGCAGCTCTGTGGCAGCAGCAACAACAAAAAACACTACAAAAGATACAAAATAGATTTACAAAATGTATATTATATGTATATGTGTAATAATAACAAAATTCGAAAAAATATAAAATGAAATACATGCTAACATAATATTTATTCAATTTACGCAATTTACGCTGATGCAAAAAAAAAGCAAAAAAAAAACTGAAATATTTAATGCTATTTTTGCTATAATTATTAACGCTTAATAACTTTTCAAACAAACAAAAAAGAAACTGCAGCGTATATCTAATGAAATCAATTGTATCTACTTATATGTAGATATGCCAAATATTTTATAGGATTATTTAACTTTTCGTATCTCACATTTATACAAAGGCTTTATTAAGTAATTTTCCTAAAAAATATAAAATTTGTATGCATTTCGTTTTTCCTCTACCAATTTATGCAAATTATGAAAGTGAAATGCAACTGACACAAAAAAGAGAAAAAGATAGAAAAGCAAACTCGCTTTTCGACTTTGTGTAACTAAGTAAGTCGCTGAGTCAATCGGTCAAAAAGCGTACAACTGGACAGACGACAGTCAGATAATACTGCATAAAATTAAAGTCGAAAACGAGTCATTTAACGGTTTTAGATACAGCTTAGTTACAGTTAGAGCAAAGATTGCATAGCTACAGATACAAAGATACTCGTACAAGATACAAAGCTTGTGTAGGCCGCCAGGCAGGTAGTTTAGGTGCACACTTTGACGCTGCAACGCGGAATTATTTCCAAAGTGACTATTTTGTGATAATAAATCGTTGCTGTTGCTGCATTCGGTCTGGTTAAACAAGAAAATCTGCATATATTGAGGCTTTAGTTTTGTATATAGAAGAAAACCTGCTTGTGCTGACCAATTGCCATCTGGCAGCGCGTTAGCACCACTTCCTTATTTAGACGTTGGCCAGAGTCAACTGACTCAAAAGCTGCAAAACTGCAAATTGCATTTGCAATTTTAATAAATGTAATTTAAAGATGTACGAGCGCAGCCGAAAACTGAACTCGAGAAAAAAAGATACACTTGCTGCTGACATAATTTGCATACAAACACACAAACACAATACAAAACTCGTAGAGAAACCATAAAATTTCGCTTTCAATTTCGTTGTAAAAGAAATCAACAATGCGAGACAACAACAAGTTTAGGTTTATTACACTCCATATAAATAGTATCTTGTATCTTTTGTACTGCTCAACCGCATGTTTAGTTCAACTTCAAAAAATAGAAGAAAATGAAAAAAAAAAAATGTGCGCAGCAATAAAACTTTACTGAAGCGTTTGGCGATTAGACGACGCATACACAAAGTTCAAATGCTTTTGCTCTTGACCTCTTTTCACTCACTTAAAGATACAAAGATACACAGTTAGAGATACTTCTTGTAATAGTTTGAGCATGCTATAGAGATAGAAATAGACGCTGCTCAGTCATAAGTTCATTTGTTTACTTGCTGTAATTGCAGTTTTTACTTTCGAAAAAGAAGCAGCAGCAGCAGCAGCAGCAGCACAAAATATTTCAGATACATAGCGCCGCAGTGGCACTTTTAGCTGCGTGTGTGATTTACATATTTTTGGCGCTGCATGCAGCCTCAAGTGAATGTCATGCATAGATTTTTGGGCAGACATTATTCATTTGCAGTTGTTTAATTCAAGTGCACTATTGTATTTAGCAGATTTATAGATGAGGCATACGTAGACCCAGCGTGTTGCTTTAATTTTCTTTTGTCTGATTTTCAAGTTCGACTCAATTTGGTTTAATAATATCTGATTAGTTCATGCAGTGTGGAAGTAAAGCATCAAGTTCGTTTTGAAGTCTTTTAATTGAGTGGTGATAATATACTCGTATTATCATAATCTATACTACACTACAATTTGAAGCAGTGAAATGATTGTTCATATATTTTTACTTACTTATGTGGCGGTACGTACGCCAGTCCATATTGGGCCAGATTCCCTATTTTTTTTTGGTATAAAGTTGTAAATTTTTGTAAAATCTATTATGAATTTAACTTAATATTTTGAAAGCATACATCGAATCAGTAAATAAAAACATTTTAGTGGCAACGCTGCATTTTTGCCGCGCTAACAAAGTCAGATGTTTGGTCAGCTGTTTCTCTGTCAAAATTGGCGGCAAGCTTTTACTGAACTTTGCGCTTCTGTTGTAGCAACTCCAGGTATCCAAATCTTTGTTGACAAAATGGAAAATAAAGGTCAAGGCATACCAAATATAATTGTTATTAAACGATTTCGAATTGTGCGTTCAATGTTGTAGTTGTGGATTGCCTTTGTTATGTCTTATTTTAGATTTTAAATCTAACCGAAGTGTTCGTGTATTCTGGAGTAAAAAACTAATTTCTGCCAATTTGTGCTAAAAAGTAGTTATGCAAATGTTTACTCCAAACTATGATTTTGAACTTGTTGTTAACACTTTTTGCTCATTTTTGCCCATGCCCTTCATATTTTGCATTTTAAGCCGAGTTTAAGGTAAGTCATTCTGTCCTACTGAATGTGTGAATCAATGGAAATCGAAATGAATAAGAATTATTTGACTACATTATTGTTGAATTAGATTTAAATGATATATCAATTGACTTAAAAGCCGAAATCACTAAGAAAATAAGTAGTTTTCACCTTTATATTATAAAAAATCTACCTAAATGTAATCGTAAAATTGCGACATTTAAGAGTAATCACTCCAGTTGACTTTTGTCAAGCACGATTGTTGTCGCGGAGAGAATCAACGACCAAGTTGCTTCAGACAATCAAATGAGACGACCACGACTCTCTTACAGTGATGCAGGATCACGGCTGAAAAGAAAAATGGCAACGGAACTGGCCGATAATGAAGAAAATAATACAAGTCTCCTTGTGCATGCAGCATCAGTTTCAGCGAAAAATGTTAAAATGAGCGATACTGCTTTTGCATTAAAGAATACGTTTCTCTACTTCAAGTGCAACAAGTGAGATTAGAAAGAAACTGTCATTCTCGGAGCCGGTACCACTCACTCCAAGTCAAGCTCTTGCATTTTTGAATGACAACTTGCTTCAGACAATCATCTCCGTAACTCCATAACCAAAGCCCAATACAACAACATGAGAGCTTTAAATAAAACATAATTTTCCAACATTTATCCATGCTATAATAAAGTAAGAGAAGCCAAATTGGAGTGCAGGCCTACGGGAGTCAATGTGATAGAAACAAGAGCTCAATTATCTCTCCAAAATTTGCTTAATCATGGGGCCAGTCGAATTTTCCTTTTGCAAGAGCAGGTATTTAAGAGATACTATGAAAACATCGCGAGCAATGGATTTGACGGCTCTACGGGGCAGAGTATGTACAAGCAGAGATTACTAGGAGAAAAATCTGATATCAAAGACGACTCGTTATTTGTTACGAGCGTTATTCCACTGAAATTAACGGATGATTTTGGGATACCTTTATGGATAAATCAAACTCCCCATTCAGTAAGTTTTTACAGACCCCTAAGGCTAGAATTTGCCAAAGAATGCAAAGATCTTATTCTTGCAGAGAAAAGGAGAAAGAAGATTTGGAATCACAAATACAAAACTTAACAGCTTTGAATTACAGTATTTCAATTGACAATTGACAAAATTCACTGTCACTTTTGATCTCTATTTGACATTGATTGACGGCAAGGTGTGGGAAGCAAATCTTGTCAAGTATATCCTATCTGTAGAGTCAGTCCAAAGAATTTTATGAAAACTACCGAAATATCCAACTTTAATGTTAAACCTGGAAATCTCCAACACGGCATCAGTCCCCTACATGCGTGGATACGATTTTTTGAGTTCGTACTTAAAATCTACAGTTAAAAAAGTGGCAAGTAAGTAATAAAGAAGACAAAGACATGATAACATTCCGTAAACAAGAAATACAAATATTATTTCGGAGTGAAATGGGATTATATGTGGATAAGCCAAAACAAAACGGAAGTGGAAATACGAATGACGGAAATTCCGCAAGATGGGCATTTAAAAACACAAGGCAACTTCCATTGATATTAGGATTAGATTATGATATTCTACACCGGTTTTATATTATTGTAATAACTATATCCTGTGAATTCCACGTATATATTACAACATTCGGCCAATTCTGCAAAGGAACTGGGTCGAATTACATATATGGAAAAGTATTCTTGGTATCCAATGTCAGCAACTGTCCACAAAATTTTAGTTCATAAATTATATATATTCTTGATCATTTTAATGTAACGTATCGATCTAGCCATATCCGTCCGTCTGGATGTTGTTGCGCATTTTTGGGTGACTACTTTTTAAGATGTTCAGTTGAAAATGGGCGTAAACAGTATCCATATACTTTCGCTTCACATAAATATCAATGGGAGTGTCTGAGTCCACTTAGGTTTAATAAGCTTTGCAGTTAAGAGATTTATTCTCATTCCAATTGACATGTATTATGCTACGAAAAGCAGGCTTCTAATATTTAAATCGAGTGAACGCCATTTTGCCACTCACATGTCAATAACAAAGAACTTTTGTCCGTAAAAATGGGAAATATTGAGAATGCTTTGTTCAATGGAAAGGCACCTATAAGCCTAAGTGAATAAAATAATTACAATATAATGTTATTTAATACTTTTAGTACTGAATTAGGTGATGAGTTAATCAGTTCAAAAACAGTTTCTGTATACTACGAGTATATTTACAATAAAACAACTGAATTGCTATCGAAAACTTCCTCCTTGCCAATTATATTTGAACATATTGCGATGCAAAATTTCAAAATCAATAATTCATATAAATAATTCATAAAAAAATGCTGCTTAACTATATAAATTTTCTTCAAAAATAGACACAAATCATCTAACGAATGTGCATAATCCAATTAAAACCATAAAATGCAACGAGCAGAGAAAAATTTTTTTTTTTAAATGTGTGAAACATTGGCAAAAACTGGAATACTACTAGTGAAAAGTTTGATATAACTCTTAAAAAAATGTAAAAATATTTAACGCAGCGCAAGAAAATTGAAATACGCGAACAATACAAAAAAGAAAATCTGCTGTCAGTAGTCAGTATTTCTTTATGGTATTTTATTATATATCTGTGTGGCACAATTATTGAGTGTGGCATACATTCATATGTGTATAGGTATGAGCAAATGCGGCACTATTTGTGTGCATGTATCTGTATGTATGTATATACGAGTATTTATAAATAACATGTATCTACGAGGGCAGTTCAGTGAGTTTGCTAAATTACATGTACGATATACGTGTTGCTTATATATGATTTGTGAAATATTTATAAGGTTCTATGCTCTGCAGAGCATCGGAAGGAGATACCATACTACGATACATCATTAAAATGCAACATGATGTATGTTTAAACTAGTAGTGAATTATAAGCGCTTTTAAGTGGAAAATCGCAATTTATAATAAGTTTAACGGTTAATTTTCCTTCAATTTGGGGGCTATATTCTATACTGGTCTGAGCTATGAAGCAGACATTTTATTAGGATTGATGAAGGATACACCAAATTCGGTGTATGTTTGGAGGTGGGCGGGTTTTGGCGTTGGGACTGTGGAAAAAATGCAATGATTGCAGACCAATCATTACCTTCATTCCGGTAGTGGGACAAGTCTGTATGGCTCAACACTGAAAAAAAACCGCACAATGGAAAGGCATCCATGATAACGTAATAGGTGACAAATCATGAATCTATGCATATGAGCCCGAAACAAAAAAGCAATCCAATGTATGTGTGTTCCAAGATGAGCCAAAACCAACAAAAGTTTCTTCTGTTTTTTTTTTTTTTTTGGAAAAACTGTTCCAGTAGAGCAACTTCGAAGTTCAATTCTGAATGGCACACTTATTTGCCAGAAGTTTTCAGAGAATTGATTAAAAACCAAGCTCCGAAGACGGAACATTCTTCAGATTGATTCACATGAGAGTATTTAAGCAATTAAAATATCGAGTTGATAGGTCAATCACCTTACCGCCCTGACTTGGCACTCAAACACTTCATTTTGTTAACACACATCAAAAATAAATAGCGAGATCGATGCCTAAAGAAGCAGTTCAAGCCTTTAAACAGGAGATACACACTTCTGATTGGCAAAAGTGCTTTGAATATTGCTCCTACATCAAAACATTCTGCATATCTACGAATGTGCGGATACAAGTATGTAATCGATTGGTATCGATACTTTTATGCAATGTGTGACTACTATTAGATATCGAATTTGAGTATGGATACTTCTGATATTTATCGGCGATCAGCCACAGTGGTGAGTAAGTCAAATAAGTGTTAACGTAGTTCACGACGCACAGCACGAGGTTTTAAAATTTATATAAATCAATGCATTTATATAAATGATGCATTAGACAAGTATATTCGACGTGAACGACGACTTATAGAGTAGAGAGGTATAGCCCCACTTTTCTCATTAGTATCAGATGAAGGCCTTTACCATCAAAAATTTGAATGAAGACGTCATTGTTGGGTTATTTATCGAATTGATGTTATCCTGAATAATTGATTTAGTATTGTGCTTTTGATACAACTGAATCATAAAATATCGATGCTTTCCATATAATTTGGTTATAAGTAGAAATATCGATATGTTGAGGTATCAGCTCATCCCTATGCGCATGTTTATACTAAAAAAGGGATATATTAATAGAACATCAGCTGTTTTTGTATATTTTTTATTGTGTAGATACTAGAGCAGGGCATCTAAGCAAGAAGGACAAAAAATAAATCATTTTAGATCGTAGGTTAAATAATGTCCTAAACAATAATAATTAGAATCGATACTTTTTATTTGATTTTTCGTAGCTATAATCTTAAAATCAAAATTTCATTAAAGGAAATGAACAAATTCTACTCAGATATATGAGTCTAAAGGCCTGTTGTCGCATACAACAGAAACTGAAACGAAACTGAAACGAAACTGAAACTGATTTTCAGTTTCTGTTGTACATTTATTCAATTGAAGTTTCAGTGGGGGGTTGCCGCATAAACTGAACTGAAACTAACAAAAATCAACAACAACTCGAAAAACTCTTGTTGCTAATGCGAGTGTTGCTAATAGTGAATGGCAAAACAGCTGATTTTCTGTCAATCAGTAACAGAAAGAAGTCAAAAGTACTTCTTTCAGTTGCTGATGTATTGAATTCAGTTTCTGTTGCTGCGGACGATAGAATTCTAAAATTCCGTTTTAGTTTCAGTTTCAGTTGCTAATGTACTGAATTCAGTTTCTGTTGTATGCGACAACAGGTCTTAAGCGCTCTATAAAAGTATCGATACTATCTGTATTGACGCATCACTAACTATGATTCATGGCTATCGTTTCAACACTAATTCGGGAAAGTACATTTTCGGATATTACCAATATTAAATAAAGGAAACAAACTGAAAAGTTGTATTAAAAAAAAAGTGGTTTCTATTAACTACCCTCGTATCTATCACTTTTGCGATGTTGCAATATGTTTTCTTTGTGGCTGCCGCTGTAATTTTCTGTGCATTTGCAATAAAATTATTGCCGATTTGGCGTTGAATACAAGCGAAGCGAATGAACTGAACGAACGAAAGCAAAAAAGTGCCAGCAGCAGCAGCAGCAGCAGCAGCAGCAGCAGCAACGGCTGAAATAGTAGAAATTGCCAGTCAATTATCAACACTTACCACATGCCACATGGTAGCAGCAACAGCGGCCGCGGCAGTCACAGTGATGCAACATAAATCTGATGTAGACGCATGTGTGGTAAATACTGCACAGAGAGTTAAAGTCTGAATGGTTTGTTTGCAAACGATATTATTATATTGTTGCTAATTGAATGCATGTTGCATTATCACTGAGAGGCGACACGCTGCCTCACTGTGTCGTTGTTTTTAGGTCGCTTGATTTGGTGTATCTGTAGACAGGTTTAGGACAAGATCAATGCTGTTTGTTATCGATATCTTACACTGTCTACTTTAATGCACCCTGACCAAGCAAAAAACAAGCAACACAGGTTCTTGTTGCAAGTTCAATACGGCACAAGAAAAAACACAAAAACAAAAAAAAAAAACCGAAAAACAAAAACAAAAACGTTGAAATAAACGCAAAAGTCCATTCCAATCCATTAAGTCAGAAAAGCAAAAACACGAAAGACTTAAGCGACGAACTTGAAAGGCAATCTTTGGCATTCAGACTTCGCATTTGACACCTTCATAATTAATTATTTAATACGCTTCACTTTTAATGCCTGTCAGGATGAATTTTTTCTGGTATCTTGGCATATTTCTCTTTTTTTTTTTTGCTGCATTAATTATTGCATAATTTCATTACGTTCGAACTAGTGACTGACTTAGTGAGTGAACCAGCTGGAGCATTGAAGCCAATGCACGAATAGTTTGTCTGACTAGCCGCTTGGCTGATTGGCTTGGCCTGATATGTGGCCGTATTGACCAGCTTGAGCTTGTTGATTGCCTGCCAGCCTGTTTGACTGCCTGCCTGCCAGAGAAACTGATTAATTGAATTATCGATTTTTGTGCTCTTGGCATATAGGCTGAAAAAGGCATTTGGATGTTTTGTTAAATGAAATGAAGTACATAAAACTTGCAAAAACACTTACAAAAGCACACTCAACTAATGCTTGCCAACATGTTTGCAAGTGTGTCCACAACAGTTTCGAGCATTACGTCGAGCTGCTCCGCAATATGAACACGACAGAACTGAGAGAGAGAGAGAAAGAGAGAGAGACAGAGCGAGCTTTGTGAGAGAGAGCTTTGTGATTAGCCGAGGGCGTTAGCTAGTTTTTACCTATTTAGCTAGTTTTTACATTCGCCCGTGCTTAAAAAAAAAACAAAAAAAAAAAACAAAATTGAGCGAATATGCTGTGTTTAAGAGGGTTAAAAAGCATGTGAATAATTTTGCCTATTTGCCTATTTATATAAAGATTTTAATTGTTTTTCATTTGCGGTTTGACCGTTGCCAAATGTTACCATTTGGGAACTCCAAACATATTTTCTCTATCGACAAAAATGTTCTGTAATATTCGCCAATTCATTATGAAAAAATAAACGTGACAACTACATTCAAATCGAAAAAATAACAGTTTGGTGTGAAATTTGGGTTGGCGTCATAATTAAATCTTGTGCATTATGCCGCATTTATGCCGAAACCTAATCGAAAATTGTGCCAAAGAATGAATTTCACCAAGGCTAGCCAGGACAGCAATTTGAATGATGTCATATTCATATTAATGGTAGATACTCAGTTTTCAGCTAATCAAAATCTACAAGAAAATAAAAAAATTGTCAAGTCATAGAATTCATGAATGCGGCCAAAACGGCAAAAGATACATTCACATTAAAAGTAATGAATGATATTGAGAAATTTTCATTCATTCTAACTCATTCGAAGTCAGTGAATTTTCATTGTTTGAAGATGAATGTCATGAATGATTCAATAAATACTATATCATATATCTATTTCTCTCTAGTTTCTTGTAAATATGGAATTTCCGAAGGGATACTTGTGTTGAAATTGTGATATATTATATATATACCTATATGAACGAATGAGAGAGATTCTCGTTCATTCAATTGAAGTTAAGAAGTTGAATGCCATGAATGATTCAATCAATGTGATATTTTCCACTTGGCCGAAAGCACGTCATTTCAGTGTTGCGTTTTCTCTTTCTTCTCTCTCTCTCTCTCTCTCTCTCTCTCTTTGCAAAAGAATCGATTTGGCCATCAGCTGCTCCCATCTCTCTCTCTCTCTCTCTCTCTCTCTCTCTCTCTCTCTCTCTCTCTCCACTTTCAAGTAAATACGGAATTTCCAAATAGGTAAATGTGTTGAAATTATGGTACGTGAGTTATTTTCACTAAACTTTGTTTCCAAAGCGTTGTTTTAGCACATAACTATCTGCAGTCTCATTTCAGTATTTCTTTCAATTTGCTTTGAAGTGTTTCGCAACCAACAACCTGAGAAATGAATTAACATTTTATTCATTCATTTAAAGTGAATGCTTGTGAAGTAGAATTCATTCAACATTGAATGAAATGAATGTTAAGATTTTAGAATGTGTGGCTTTCATAAGATGAATGTTAATGACTGAATATTCATAAAGCAGCTTGAATAAATTATTTTTTATAGTACCCTAGTACTATACTATACTACTATACTATATTATACTTCAACCAGCGACTAGTTATATGTTTTATAAAGTTCGTATAATACGATATGTTAAAGCTCTTGAAACAGTCATATATCTCAATTATAACATTGTAGTTCAACTGAAATATTTTTGAACAGTTCCAATTTCAAGTTTGGAAACAGATAACGTTGCAAATGTGCTTGTTTTTGCGTCCTACATGCTTCGAAACTATCGAAAAGCTCTTAATAATATGCCTAATAATAATCATTAACTGGTTTAATACGTATCCGAGTCTTACTTTGTGTCTTCAGTGGTATACGTTTTGTTTTGCGGTGGCGCACCAACCCTTAATTAACGGTGTCCACCCTGGAACTGATGTTCAGGGGCTGGCCATTCCCAAGCGAATGACAATCAATAACTGACTTCACTAATGTGGACTTCTGGAAACGATTCTACCGATTAAAATGTTTCGAACTCATTTACCTAAAATACGCACAGCCTTATCATACAAAAAAATGTTATTGCCTCCTCTTTTGGACATCTAAAACTCTTGAAATAAGTACATAAATATAATTTTAAGCATAAATCTGTATTCAAATTAAGTAGAAAAGTCGCAGAATATAATATGTCCTTGAAGTAAGTAGAGCTTGAAAAATTTTAAATGTAATAATTTCAGCTCCGAATGTGTAGTTGATTCAAGTCAATTACGGAAATGCTAGTTTTATTCTCAGTGAAAATTTTTCGCTCTATATTTGTATCTATTTGTATATGTAGATACATCTATCTATCCAGCTATATATATATATGAATCTACCTATCTATCTATAAAACGATTTATATAACGAGTGTTTCATTTAGAGGGTTTTTTTTTAGCTTTGAATAAAGCACTTAAAACAGAATTAGATGACGGAATCTCCATGATGACCCGAAGGAACAATCTCTGACATTTACTTTTTAAAGATAATTTCCTTCAAATGTTAGCCGCCGCGAATACGCTGTAGGTGGTCTATTAGAAAGCTCTAATTCTGAATACTCTTTCCAGCATTGCTACCGATATCTCGCGTATTACGCGATTAATATTGGCTTTCAAGTCTTGCATCGTAGCTGGCTTATCAAGGAAGACATTTGACTTCACATAACTGCAAAGAAAAAAATACAGAGGTGTGGTATCATACGATCTAGGCGGCCAGTTGACAGGTCCGAAACACAAAATTAGATGCGCACCAAAAAGACTTCTCAAAAAAGCCATTGTTCCACGCGCTGTGTGTGCCGTAGCACCAAATCTACATCGCGGGCTTCAATTGCAGGCAAAAAAAAAAAAAAAAAAAATGCGTTATCATGGTGCGGTAGCACTCGCCATTGACGGTTATGTTCTGTTCGGCCTCATTTTTAGAGAAATATGGACCGATGATTCCGCCCCCCATAAACCACACCAAACAGTGCATTTTTGTGTATGTAACGGTAGTTCGAGATTCTCTTTGGGTTGCTCATCTTTAGCCAGAAATGTTCCTCACCACTGAACGAAATTCGACGCGAAAACAGCGGATCTTTATTGAGCTGTTGCGGAGCCCATTGACTGAAATTAAAGCGTAAATTCAAGTCTGGCGATTTCAATTCTTGAACGAGCTGGATTTTGTAAGCTTTTAAATCAAGATCCTGGCATAAAATTCGAGAGGCCGAGAATCTACGCACCGCTTCGAATCGATTGGTCATGGTCTTTAGCCACATTCTACGCTGCACTACGAGCTGGATGTGGTCTATTCGATCGCGTATCATCCAATAACGTACACTGAGACTCAAAATTTGCGGATAGTATTGGCATTAGGGAGCATGGAAGGTCAGTGATGCACACCGTAAAATTGCACGAAAAACATTTGGCACAGAACGCTGATTTTCGTAATACAGCTGAATAGTTTGGAGACATTGTTGCGGTGTGAGTTTCTCCATGATGAATTGTCAAACAATACTGACACGCGTGAAACCTCTAAATGCATCACCCGTTACATCCTATGCTTGTTCATTAATACTATTCATTTTTATTATTATTAATCATTTACTATTCGTATAATCATTTATTAGTTACCTCTATCAATAAGTATTTCTTTTTTTGCATTTGAAATACATTTCAAATATTCAATTTTCTCCCCAAATTCTTTAAGTAAATTTTCGAACATAATTTTCTTGCATACTTTTAGGCAGCTGCAATTGGTTTATTTCAAGTTTTTGCTTTTCCAAAATTTTCGTTAAACTTTGAAAAGCTTTTTCCAGCATTGCAACTGGTTTTGGGAAAATTGTAAAAAAAAGTCCAACATTATTTACAAAATTGAAGAGCTTTATGCGTGAACATAAAATATAAATTGTTATTTTCGTTTAAGCTTCAAAAGCTTGAGACTTCGTTAAAGCGAACTAAAAGTTACAGGGTGTTTTGTGTTGTGACTGCAAGATAGTAATTAGTCGTTGAAGTAATATGTGGAAGTCGAAAACTAGCAGTGGAAAAAGTGTAGAATGCTGTACTGAATGAACACCACTCTTATGAAGATGCTTCGTGAATTGACGAAGACGAAATTGATGACGAGTCAATAAACCAACTAAGTTTAAAAAAAAAGAACTTCAATTCTGGGTGTCCTTTCTAAAGAACATTAAAAAAAATCTCTTTTCGACGTCTCTTGGCTTCAATTCGCACGGTACCCAATTTCCTTGCTTTTGAATCAGTCACGGGAGTATATAAAGAGTATTGTCAAGATGATATTTGTTTGAGTATACTTACTTAGGTGGCTCTACAACCGTCTATCGGTCAAGGCCGCATGTAGCAAAGCGCACCATTCGGTGTAGTTTAGTGCGCGCCGGCGTCAGTCGCTGACAATCCGGAGCTTCTCCGGACCTTTAGTGCTGGAGCTTCGGGGTTCATCCGGATGAGGTGACCAGCCCAGTGCAGCCGCTGGAATTTAATGCGCTGGACTATGTCAACTTCATTATATAGCTCATACAGCTCGTGGTTCATACGGGTCCTAAACTCGACGCCAACTCTAAGGGGACCAAAAATCCTACGAAGAATCTTTCTCTCGAACACTCCTAAATACGCTGTATCGGTTGATGTCAGTGTCCATGCTTACGCGCCATACAGCAGGACCGGGATTATCAGTGTCTTATAGATTTTTATCTTCGTAGTTCGAGAGATTAGCAAGCGTGATTCTACGTCTGATCTCTCGGCTAATATTGTTGTCGCTGGTAATTTCTGTTCCCAAGTTGAAATTCTCCATACTCACATACCGTCCAAGACGCGCTGATGGTCTGCGAGTGGACACCGAGTACTTCGTCTTGTCCTCGTTCACCGCTAGGCCCATGAGACTGTGACACAATCTCCGAGAACGCCCTGCTTACTCACCGTTCGTTGATGCCTATGATGTATGGGCATTGGCGTTGAATGTATTAAAAAAGTAAAGCATCACCCTGCCTGAAACCTCTCTTGGTATCAAAGGGTTCGGAGAGGTTCTTTCCTACTCTGACGACGCTTTGAGTGTGTGTGATAGCGTCATCATGCAAAGCCGAACGATCTTTGCTGGGATACCAAGTTCAGATAGGGCGTTGAAGAACTTCGTTCTTATCGGCGTGTCGAAAGCGGCCTTATAATCGACAAATAGGTGGTGTGTGTCTTTTGTTTGAGTATGCTCTTTTATATTTAGTATCGGACCTCATACATTAACATCGATATGACAATCTGAGCGGTGTAGACCCAGTGAACTATTTTTGGGGTTAAACCTCATCCTACAACCTACAGTCTTCCCACACACGTAGAGAGCGACATTAGCTTTTCTTGCTCGTTCTCTCAAGGTTCCAATATAGTTTTCCCTCAAATACTGGTCGAAGTTGACGCTGCAGCTAAAGCATAGTGTTTTACTGAGAGCATTTTCTAAAAAGAGCACGTTTCTACATTTCTCCGTTCATAAGCACAGTTTTTTTCATAGTGGTTGCCATTTGATCAAACAAAGTTTTGGTGTACTTTCTCCTGAAATGGGTAGTAACATTGTCCGTATAGGCCACTACACAATGTTCCATAGAAAGTGGGATAAAAAACGTATTGAGGTGTACTTCTTTTAACAAATCTGGAATGCGTTGATGCGCCAAGTGAACATTTCATAATTATGCAATGAAGCATCTGATTGATCAAACACACCGTGCGGCTATAAACTCTTCACAAATACCTTCGTTAGCATCCATAGAAGTTGGCTATTGTGCAGGAACTCTCCGAACGCTTCAATTCTCTCCCAAGGGCTAGTGAATTGAATAGTTCTGGACTAGTTTTCACTGCTACATCAATACTTGAATTATGTACATATGTGATATTTATTAATATTGTAGAAGATATTATTGAACGCTTTTGTTGTGGAAGATAAAAAAGCGAAATTTGGTTTATATCGGATATATTCAGATTTACATATTAAAATGGCGAAAAGTGGCCATATGCATCGAGATATATCGATACATCGATGATATATGATTAATGAAAATATATCGGACCTTTACAATATATTGCCTTCATTATATTATGTTATGTATTGATAGATTGATATGTAAGGATATATTTTATTTATATTCCTATTCCGTTTGTTCACAGTGGGTCGCGGAAAAATCGTTATCTGCGCAGTGGGTTTCACTTTCGTTTTTTATTTTCTCTCGTTATAACTCTCTCTAAAGTCCAGCAAAAATCGGCCATCATATTGACATTTCATCTTCCTTGATGCCGATTCTCCATTTCACTTATATTCTGTCTCGTTCTCTTTTTTCTTCACTGTAGTCTCCAAGGTTTTGAGAAAAGTATTATAGTCAAGTTGAAAGTGAAGGAAATGCAACTTGAGGTTCATTAAGCAACCCAAATTATCATAGTAACCCCCCAATAACCCCCCAAACAAATTCGCGTAATACTCACCTCTGCTGCTTTCTCACTGTCTTTCATTTTTCCGATGAAATGTTGGTCTTCAAATAAACTTCGAATTTGTGGACTATCAAAAATTTACTCTTTTAATTTGGCATCGGCTATCGCGGGAAATTTTTCTCCCAAATACCGAAAACAATCGCCATCTTTGTCTAGAGCTTTGGCATACTGCTGTATAAGACCAAGCTTAATATGTAGTGGTAGTAGGAAATATTTAGAAGGATCTATCAATGGTGTTCGTATGACGTTTTTAGTACATATAACTAAATTTGTCCTAGTTGACCATTCTTTTTTCACATAGTGTTATTTTCTATACCTACTATTTCATAGATATATGAAGCAGGGATATTCTGATTGTTGGCCTAAAAGTAGTAGTGTTGTAATTTTTAAATCATTACAAACTTTCCATTGGTGTTTCGAGTGCTTTATTTTATCCAAAATCATCTTCAAATTTGCGTATCACTCAATTTGGTCGATTTTTAGAGGTTTTTTCCAATTTACAAAAAATTTTGGAATTCACACAAATTCGGATTCAGTGCTTCGAAATACATAACCCTAGATGGGTCTGGTCAAATGTACTGACCACTTTTTTTTCTATGTATGCCGGTGTAATGAACAATCGGAGAATAATGCTGCTTGAGATTACTGAGGCATCTCATGTGAACGAATAATTTGTGTGACAACAAATGCATGAATTGAGTTACAAATTGGTACCTCATCCATCTTATTCTCCTGATTTCTCCTGAGTCTACTATGACTATTATCTATTTCAAAACCTGAAAAATGTATCGTTGGTAATATATTTGGATTCAATGAGGAGGTCATTGCTGTTAAAAAAATGTTTTGAGTGTTACGAGAAGTCTTTTTGTTCAGAGCGCTTTGATAAATTTCTGAATCATTGGACTTAGTTTATTGTTTAAAATAAGATTAAAACTTAGATGAGTATTCCAATAAATTGACTTGGTCAATTAGTTTTTACACATAAAATTTAGCCTGGATTGATTTCTATAGCTTTAAATGGTCTTACACTGTTTCTTAGCAGTTCGAAAATGATGTATTTCGAAAAGTTGCTCTTAATATTAGGAAGAATTAAAACAAGAAATTTAAAATTTTCCACGATTTTTTTGTTGTTTTTTATTTACATTATTAAATATATACAAATATTTCATAGAAAAGAATGTACAAGAAAGAGCGAAAGCGCTTTTTACCACAGGGTTTTGTCTCGTTTTTGATAGCGATTTCTTTAAAGCAGTTTTTGGTGTTCACAATGTGGGGAATTTCTGCTGCTGGACAAGCATCGGTTCATTTCACTTTAGTGTGGTTAAGAGTGTAGCGGGCAAGTTTTGGGCAATTGATGCCAAAGTCGTTGCTACACTCTAATAAAAACAAAAAACAAAAAAAAAACTGGTCAATGATTTTCCGAGCTGCAATAAAAATACACAACTCGCAACCAAAAACGCTGCGTTCTCAATTCTTCTAAGCGCTCTCTGGGAATTTCGGTTGGTATCACAAACTAAAACTAAATTGTAAGTCGTACGATTCTAAAGAATTTCGTTTAGGTTTCGTTTTTCTTCTTCTTCTTTTTCCTAACTTCTTTTTACTTCTGCTCGTTGTTGTTGTTGGTTTGGTTTTTGATCTATTTTCTTTACGATTTATATATTTTTTGGAGTCTCGAAGAGTTTGAAGATGGCCGTACGCATTACGTCTCTGTCTGTTTTATAGCTAAAAATTGTCTACTTCTTTTTGTGGAGGTAACCACCATGGGAGGAAACAACATGGCCACCAACACCGACACCATAACCAGAAACACCATGTCCAGAGAAGTCATGTCCGGAGTAACCATGACCGCCGGAGATAACATGACCGGAGATACCATGTCCGGAGATACCATGTCCGGAGATACCATGTCCGGAGATACCATGACCGGAGATGCCATGACCGGCGATGCCATGGCTGACAGCGTATGCGGGACCAGCGTGGCTGACAATGGCAGGTGCGGCAACAGCATGGCTCTCAACATGCACAGGCACAGCAACGGGAACCTTGTAGGGCACAGCACGTTCAACTGGCACTGGAACGGTACGCTCCAAATGTACTGGCACGGGACGCTCGACAGCGACCTTGTATGGTACGGGCACCTGACGCACAACTGGCACTGGGATCTCCTTGATGACGGGGTATGGCTTGGGCACGGGCACCTTGACGGGCACTGGCACTGGACGGTCAACATGTACGGGCACTGGATGATCGACGGGCACTTGCACGGGAATGGTGACGCGCTTCTCGACGGTGTATGGTACGGGCTTCTCAACTGGCACGGGGTATGGCTTATCAACATGTACGTGGTATGGACGATCAACTGGAACCTTGACGGGCACCTGCACAATCTTCTCAACTGGGTAGGGCTGTGGCACATGTACGGGTACTTTGACGATTTCCCTGACTGGCACCTGTACAATCTTCTCAACGGGGTAGGGTTGTGGCACGGGCACATTTACGGGATAGGTTACAGTCTTCTCAACTGGATAGGGCACATGACGGTCAACCTGATATGGCACGGACACGGTTCTTACAACGGTGTTGGTGTGCACTTGTGTGGGCACTTGCGCTGCGTATGCACCACCACCGCCCAGACCAAGACCAAGACCACCGCTCAGACCAAGACCACCGGCATAACCAGTACCGAGCGCAATACCATGGCCAGATGATGGATAGCCATGTCCATAACCGCCAATAATGCCGCGTTTCTCTTGTTTCTTCTCGACTGTCGATGCATTGTCGGTGGAGGCGGCAGCAGCGGTGTCAGCCGGCTTGGCAGCTTCTTCGGCGCTGGCAAAGACGCAGAGCGCCAAAAGGCCACAAATTATCTAAAAGTTGTTTAAAAGAAGAAGAGGAAAAAAAAAACAAGAAGTCCATAATTAATTGTTATTATATAATAATAATAATAATAATACAAAAACAAAAACAATGTTACAATGTATCTACAACCTCACAAACTTCCGCTTTCGGTTGCAATTTGTTTTGTTTTGAGTCAACTACCATAATTGGTATCGTGGGCTAAGTAGGCCACTGGCCTTTCGTCAGTTTTCTTGTCAACTACCGGCCAACGCCAATTTTTGGACTTGGCTGCCTAACCATATATGACATACATAATTATTACAAATAGTTAACTTATATAATTGAAATTTCTTTGTGTATTATTTGTTTAGTTTGATCGTGGCTTGAGTGCATTCGAAGAAAATGGCGCGAAAATTGATTCAGATTGTCGTGTGCTGGGCGTACTGCCAAGTTCAATGGAATTTGTATCTTGCACAATGAAACTATTAATAAAATTGACAGCAGATGAGTTGTTATATATCTACATATATACCTCCATAATATATCTATAAGAAGTTGGTTATTACTAATTGCTTTTGTTTCATTCGTATGGGTTCACAATTTTTTTTTATAGCGAAGCTATTTATGCCTGGCTAGGTGTAAACATAGTAAATCGCTATCAAATCGTCAGATCAGTAAGTACGATGATGAAGAGAGAAAGGGAAAGAGAGAGAGATATTTCCAGACAAACCAGTATATAACTTGTACGTGAACTTGTGGTCAATAATATGTTTTGTTTCATTCTTAACGACCAAATAAAATTTTTTTTATAGCTCAGCTGTATATGCTTGGTTTGAGCTGTAACTTAAAAAAAAAATATTATCAGCAAGAACGATAATGAAGTGAGAAAGGAAAAGAGTGGGATCATGCATATGGCTATCTTTGATATTATGAATCAAACACAAAAATAAGCACATATTATAAGTATGAACGTTGAAATAGAGTGAATAGGATCGGCCAAACAGGCGCACTGACGGTTAGTGCTCTTCTGATTTAGCTTTTCAAAAATTTATAAGATTTTGAGTTTATTAACAGTTTAGTTGATGAAAAAATTAAAAAATAAGCAATTTCTAAACACAAAATGTACGTTGACAAACTAAGCAAAACTCATTGACCCCTTTGCTACAATGTTTTTATAAAAAAATGTTATTAAAAGTTTTTAAACACTGAGAATTAGAGCTAAAGCCGACAAATATGTAGTTTAGTTTAGTATTTATTAAGGCGGAATAATGGAAATAGAATTAAAGCCATGGTCAGGCATGTTAATTTTAAAACTTACTTCAATCTTATATAAATTTCTAATGAAAGTGAGGGGTAAGCAATGAAAGTAGCTTAAGAAATTAATAATTAATTAAAATAAATAAGGAAAAGTAATGGATTTTAGCATAAAGAGCTGTCATGAAAGAGCAATCACAGGGCTCTGTGATTACTTTTAATGTTTAATTTTTAATCTATTAGGTGTGAATACCCTAAAAGTGTTATAAATAGCTTTTTTCCAGTGTGCTTTTGAAGTAAAGTTAAATTTTTTAAGTTATTATGCTTCGGATTTATACTTGGTATATATAAATTATATTTTATTATACATTTTCTACGTGTAAAACTTCTAAACTTAATGTAAAAACGTATATTATGCTACATACTTTCGATTTATAAATATGAAATATTTATTTTGAAGTGCTTCTACAGTTTTTGTATCAACATTTTTTTTTTTTCATTGTGAGATAAATACCCTTTTTGCTATGATCATTCGCATTGTCTCTTTAACTAGTTTGGTCGTATCGAACCAAGTTCACCACAACTTAGAACATGTTCGAACTTATTTAATTCATTTGCAACATTTTTTAAAGAATCAAATGAAGTGAAGAATATAATTAATTTTAGTTATTTGCCAAAAGATTTGCAGCAATATTACAGTTATGATAGCCTCTAACTAAACTGTACTGCGCGCATCTTACAGTTGCTGCCTGAAAGATACTGATGTATTTCACAATTGATACCCAATGCTGTGTTATCCAAGCCATAGGCATGAGCCGTTTTCCAACACAGATTCATACGTTTGTCTTATCTTATCTTCTCTTATCTTTGTCTTATCTTATCTTGGCATGTATATTAGAGATGAACCCTTCGTACGGGTAGATCTCCAATGTGGCTTTGCAGTGATTCTTTAGTTTTGTATGCTATTTCTGAATGAAGTGATATCACGTCCACAGAATTACCTTCAACTTACTTGAGCAAGTGATACAATATTTCGTCAAACAGTTTTCTACATTCTACACACATATTACATATTCTACATTATACAATATGTAGAATATAAGTCTGTGTTATCTATGTACAATCTCAGCCTATGTGTGTAGGGTATGACAAGGTAAAAACGCTCGAATTGACAGAAATTGATATTAATTTTAAAGCGAGTTTAAACTGTTGACTCAATAACAATTGAGCTAAAATTAAGCAATTTTTACACCCTTTACTCATAGTATAAAAGGCTATAATAAGTTTGTGGAAAGCTTTGCAGATACCACTAAATATCTATATATACTAGGTACATTTAATTGCTACATCTTTTTCAAACAAAATTAACAGTTAATAAGTTTTGTATCGCAAACTTAACAAAGAATATGAAAAACTATTTGTGAATTATAAGTGCTATTAAGTTTTAAGTGAAGTTTAATATTAAATTTTAAGCCAAAATAGCCAAACATTGATCAAATGTGTATAGGTATATACTCATTAATACTTATAATATTGCATAAAAAATAAATAAAATTTGTTTGGTTACGTCTGTATGAATTTCGAGATCTTGGAGACTATAAGAGAAGGAGCCTTAAATGTTTTTAATATCTAGACTTTTCTATTCCTTCTTTAATTAGAGTGTCTAAGCTGTACGTATCAACTCTACTATCAGGTGTAGTCTCCATATAGCCCTTTCAGTCATTTTTGACTTTTAAAATGTTATTATTTTTTTTTTTTTTGGGAAAATTTGGTGTCGCTAAAACCAATTCTAATATACTACTTCATATAGATAAAGATCAGATCATTATATTGAATAGAATATAGCCCACATACAAAGCTATGCTTCCAACATTTATGGCTTTCTGCGCTTTTTAATATTATATAAAATCAGTTAAATAGCTTGAACTAGATACAGCTCTTGCATAATATTATACTCGTAGCTATAATTATTTCTATTTAACTTATAAATTCAAATCTTTTGTTGTTTAGTATCATTAAATAATCTCTCAATTAAGTGGATTATGCTCAAGACTTCTACAATAGAACTAAACTATTTATGCTTTTAATTTAACTATTTTGAATCTATGTTCTCAAATATTAACACAGATTTTGTTTAAGAAAAAAGAAGAAAATTATATTAAATATTTTAGAAGCCTCACACAATCTTCATTTGAAATTTAAAACAAAACATAAAAAGAATTCCAACAAATCAAAGTTTGAAGTACTTAAGTATGTAGAAATATTACAATTAAATAGTTTAGCACTCTAAATAAGTTTATACACCTTTAAATTTCATATAGTTTTGAAAGATATTTACACTGCACCCTTATTTCTTTAATTTTTTTTTTGTAAAGTTTTCTTCTAAGTTCTTTGAAATTCATTTTTAACTTTAACTTTTTTCTTTTTGTATTTGCAAAAGATACATTTTTTTTTTTTTTTTGTAAAATTTATATTTTTGACGACGTACCAGAAATTTCATTTTTGCACAAATTGTTTTTAGGCGGTAACACACACAGAAAAAAAGCGAGCAGGACACACTCGACTCAATCCAATCCAATCGAAATTAGTTGAGAACTGGGTCTGTAAAGTATGTCTCAACGAATCCACAACAGTTAACTGAATAATTTTGCACAGACGTCTCAAGCTTTTATATCGACGTCGGAGCTTGAACTGAGACGCAAAGACGAGACGATGAAGCGATGCTGCTGCGACGGCGCATGAAATTGTCCACTCAAAACAGTGGGGTTGTTGGGGGTGCGGTTGCAGTTGTCCCACTCAGAAGCGTTTATTAGATATGTATTTTTTTGTCTTTTGATGCGTCTGCGCGTCTGCGCAGCAGCCCATAACGGTTTCTGCGAGAGAATGAGAGAGATGTTACAAAAACACGCACGCGAGAGCGAGCTTTTGTGTACATACGTGTACATTGCTCTTGTGTGTGTGTGTTAGTTGCAAAAATGAAAGTCCACAAAGTGCTTAGCGAAAAAAGCTCTTTTCGTATACGTATACGCCAGCGTGTTCACACGTATAGTGTACGTGTGTAAACTGTATATTTTCGCTGAATTGTATTGGTGCATATCGGTGTGAACTGTGCTGTATGCATTGCCTATGAGAAAGGGTTTCATTACAAAACTATTGCATATCGTCTTAGATGCAAATCGTTTGCGGTGCAGTTTAGTTTAGAGGAAATTTTTCAAATGGAGTGCAGAAAACATAAATCAAAATATGAAAAAATAATTAATTAATATAATTAAAAAAAATAAGCAGTAACGTAAAATAAATATAATAATAAAAAAAAAAAATCAAAATCAAATATATAAATTTTTATTTTGTACATAAAAACTATACGCGAAAATTGCTGACTGCTAAATTATTTTCAATTAATAACTTAAACAGTAAAACAAAAATAAAACATTTAAACTTAAATGTAGTACACCCGTGCTCCGGTTTTCCTATACGTTTAAATTGTTGGTTTCGTTAAAATGATTCATATTTCAGTTTGAGCAGAATTTTGCCATTTGGCTACACTTTTTATTGGCACTATAAAATTCTTATGCTGAAGTTCTGTTAAACTCAAATCGCGAAATTCTTTTAAAAATGAAATACGGTCCATTTTATCGAAACCGAATTTGAACAATTTAATCGGATTCGATCCATGAGCGCGGGAGTTTATAAATAAAATATAAATACAATAGTATAGGGTTTTTCAACTGCGACTGGGCAGTTTCCAATTGTTGCCATACCAAAGAATTGCTGTCATCTCTTTCGACAAAGATTTTTGGTGATGTTTACCATTGCATCTCAGAAAGACAAACGTTTCAACAACATATCGAAATTATTTAGCGCTACAACAAAAAAATCGAATCGTAAAAACATGGAATGTAGTATACACAAAAAATCAAATCAATCTACGCAGGTGATATTAGAAACATCAGTACATACGCAAAAAATCAATATTTGGCTTTTGGAATGGAATTGGACAAAACGTAATGGAAAATTGGACCAAAAGAATGCAGTCTACTACTAACTCCACCAATGTTAGACTCTCAGCTTTTGAACGCCATTTAAACAGTGAACCAAGTCATGCTTTTTAATATATTTTTAAACTGTCACGTCGCAGATGGAAACCAATTTATAACGAATATAATTTAAACGAGGGATGTAAAATATATATAATTCGGAAAATCGATCGGCATGTAGAGACGAGAAAATGTGAAATTACTGATGCAATATTGGAACAAGTTCCTTTTTTTTTTGCTGTTTTCTAACATGGCATTCAATAACAGTTCCTCAGCAATCAGCTCTTATATCAATCGAGAATCTTCGTCAACTTAAGCCTTTACCTTTCTCTTGTCTGTCAAAATTTTCTGCAGAACTTTTCTAGGTTCGTTTTCAACCGAAAAATATGCAGTCTGAAAACTTCGATACCGCTTGGAAAAAGTTTCAAGAGATGGTGCATTTGTTTCATATGCAGTTTGGCATTCATTGAAAATTTGTACTGGCTTGAGATGACACCGAAATCCAAAAGGAATTGCATAACGAATTTCTTGCTGCATTAGTGGTGGCGTTTCCTCCGACCTTGCATCAGTAGTTTTACGTTTTCTCGTCTCAATGCCAATCAATTTATCTGTTGTAAAAAAATGTATTCTCGCAAAAAAAAAAAAAAAAAAATTCTTTAAGATTTTTTAAAAACGAATGAAATACCAGCAACTTAGTGGATTTTTGTTACACCTTAGTACAAGAAATTAGTTTAGATGCTTAACTAACGGCCAACCGTAGTAGCTAGTTGGGCAGTTAATCTTCTATACCGATCCTCATTTTGGTAGTCAAAACTTCGGCGACAATCTATTAAATTGTCTTCCATGGTTTTGCACAGAACTATCTTCTCAAAAACCGTCACCGAATCGTCATTGATCGCTTGTTTGTGTAATGAACAAATGTTCTAGGCCTGATAGGACTGCTGCAATCAATAGTTGGAGTGTCTCAGAATAATCGCGGTTCTTTAGAACATAGTGATATACGAATAAAGCTTCGATTTCATCGAACTTAACGTTCTCTTCTATTTTTTTTCCACAAGCTTCCTTAGAACGATTAATCAATTCTTGGTTTAGTCTATAAATGTGACACATTTTTAACACTGAAATTTTCTTTTGTTAATATTTTTAAATTAAACAACAAATATTTGTAACAGGATATATTGGATTTGTTAAGCTGTCAAAATGTATTTAGCATAGCAAAAGAAGCCTCGCAGACCTCATTAAGTATATATATTTGTGATCAGCATGACAAGAAAGGCCGATCTAGCCATGTCCATCTGTTCATCTGTTCATCTGTCTGTTTGTATGTCCATCTGTGCGTTCCTGGTCTTCCATTCCCTGAAAGTTGGTATGGAGACTTTTAATAACAGACATTTCAATTCAAAAAAATGATGGCGTGTACAAGATACTTTATATCTTTTTATTATTGTTTTATCTCGAACTAATTTGTCTTGAGTTGCAGTAACGTCAAGGACTAATTTATTCGTTGTTTTTTGATTTTACAAAAAGCAAAAACTCAATGCAAAAAGGCTCACCGAAGTTCTCATCAGCAAATTTTTGTCTGTTGGCTCATTCACACTTTTTGATTGGCTTTACATAAAATTAACGGAAGATACTTATGAACGGTGAGCCATCTATGGCGTATATTGTATTACAAAGTAGCAATAGGAAAAATAAAAATTTAACTAATTTTGCTTTATTTCATTGAAGTGTTCATCTCGGCTGGCTCGGCCCATTCTGGAAGAAGCATTTTAGCATACAACTGTGTACTAGTTCGGGCTCCACGACTATATCACAGTTTCTAGTTCAAAGTTGGCGTATTTTTAATTAATTAAACTTCAACCTTTTGTTTTAAAACTACGCTTTCGCCTTTAAATCATCGCTGCCCAGCTATGACTCAGAAAGTTTCGCATAAAATATAGCGTAGTGCAAAGCAGACACTTACAGTCACACTTTGTGTGTTCTCATTTTGGACAGTCCCTGCTCCAAATAATGCACTGTTATAAAAAATGTTATTGGTGTTTCATATCAATTCTTTTACTTTTTTCTATTAAACTATACCAACAAAAACAAATGCACTCAACTGATCGCCAACATGTTTGCCAGTTTCAAGCTCAACGTCCAGCTGCTCGACTAACATGCTCTACAATGTGTATCGCCCTTTAGAGTATGACAGAGAGAATGCGATAGCTATAAAAAAGGGTTCAGATATGCGAAATGAGTTACATTATTATATCATTTTATCATGGGTAAATAAAAAAATGGACAAATCAAAATCCTCTTTTTCATTGTGTGTATACAACCCAAACAACATATGGCATCACTTACTTTGACTTGAATATTTTGTTGCTTTTTTAGCAACTAGAGAGAGAGAGAGAGAGAGAGAGAGAGAGAGAGAGAGAGAGTTAGGGATAGAGATAGAGAGAGAGAGAGCGAGAGAGAGAGGGGAGATTGATTGATTGGCCGAGCTTTACCTGGTTTCTACCAATACTTTGGATAACAATTACATTCGTCCCTGCTACTCTTCACAACCTTTCCAACAAGAAAAATAAAGCGAATATGTTGTGTTTAAGTGTGTTAAAAAGGGTGTGAACGTAAGGATATAACACGATTGTGCAAATGTATGTAACAGGTAGAAGGAAGTGTGGCAGACCCTATAAAGTATGTGTATTCTTGATAAATCGAGTTGATGTAGACATATCTGTCCATTCAACGAACTGTCTTTGAACGGACAGATCTCGGAGACTATAAGAGATAGCGGCTTCAAGTCTCGATATTTGCACTGAGAATGTCAACCCCAGATTAAGGGTTACAAACTTAGCCCCCATTTTTAGTTTGGACCACTATTAGCGGTAGAATACGTACAAAGTTGCACTGTGCTTAAGTTTTTGAATGAAACTGTTTGGTTTTTGTAAAAATGCTTAATTTGGTGTAACTCACGAGAATTCGTAGAAAATATTATATAGATCCAGAACGGTTTACTTTAAGGCGTAGCCCCATGTATGCAAATATTATTATTTATTTTTAATTAAATCTTTGGTTCCTGTTTTTTAAAGTATTTTATCCTATATATATATATATATATATATATATATATATATATATATATATATATATATATATATATATATATATATATATATATATATATATATATATATATAAAGATGCGACAATTTTATCGTGCAATAAGACGGCGTTTTGCGAAAATCGAATTGCAAGGGTGTCAAATTCGGAGTCAAAGTTTACACATTGAGAAAAGTGCTTCGTATGAAAAAAACTTTGTTAGTCTTGATCAAATTTTGTCAAAATCGGGTTACTATATCATATAACTGCCATTGGAACAATCGGGTTCAAATTAACTTTTAGTATGAAAAACTTTTTTGTTTCTTAAGATATCTCAACCAAACTCACAGATTGCGTATGCCTCTTACACCCTGATCAAATTTTGGTCAAAATCGGATTACTATATCATATAGCTGTCATAGGAACAATCGGATGCAAATTAACCTTTAGCGTGAAAAACTTTTTTGTTTTTTAAGTTATCTTAACCAAACTCACAGATTAGATTTTGTTCGCCAAATCTGGAATTTGTCCGCCAAAGCTGGCTTTTTCGACCAAATCTAAGTTTTTTCCGCGAAATCTGGCGATTTTCCCGCCAAATTGCAGGAAACATTTAAAACATGGGACAGCGCGAATTTAATTTTTGCGTTTTTTTTTTACGAAAGAAAGTTCACATTTAAAAAATCGATAAAAAAAGTAAGTAGTTTATTGAAAAAATGTTTATTACATATTAAAATACACATTTTCGGAATTTATTTCTTAAAAATGCTATTGTCCAAATGTAAATCGTTGCGTTCACGGCATTCATTTAATCGAGCACTAAAATTTCCTATGACGGCTCGGTAGGTACTCTCCGTGATTGCTGCCATTTCGTGACGGATATTTTCTTTTAATTGTGCCAGGGAAGTCGGTTTGTTGCCGTAAACTTTAGATTTGACGTAACCCCACAGGAAAAAGTCCATAGGGGTTAAATCGGGACTTCGTGGAGGCCAATTTATGTCACCTCGTGGTAGAGACCAGTTGGACGTGTGTGATGTTGCTCCGTTTGTGTAAAATGCGGAACAATGATGATCTATGCACGTTTAAAGCAACAGCGCGCTTCCTAATCGAAAGGTCCGGGTTGTTACGAACAGACTGAGTAACACTGTCTAAGTTTTCGAACGTTCTCGAAGACCTTGGACGCTCGGATTTTGAATTTTTCCAGCGTTGAACCTGTCTCTGCAAACTTCTCGACCCATTTTCCAATGAGTCGATGGCTTCGCGCAACATTTAAATGATGAACATGTCGAATACTGCAGAATTTTCTAAAACTCATTTTTTTAAAACTCACGTACGCACAACGCACGGTCCGCTCCCGAAAAACGCTCCATAACGACTAAATTCCCAAAAGCTAGGCTACTGATTGACATACCCGCCGCGGCCCTCGGAATAGTTGCGTTCACGCAATCAGCAAATCAAATGTGGACTTTCTTTTGAGACACCATGTATTATATAATTTTTTATGCGAGCGAAAAGAGCAGGGGGCGGAGCCCTCTAGTTAGGTATAAATTTATTCATTCCATTTATTTCCGATCTTATTGTTAGCTTAAAATAGGCATTTTTATGTTCTTGAAATATAGATTTTGCACAAGCTTGAGCTTAATTTAACATATACTTAAATATGCCTTTTCCCGGTTGACAATTTGAAAAATATGTAACACTTAAAAAAAGAATAACCAAATTCATTGCAAAAACCTACCAAAAGTCAGTTACACTTACACTACTTAATCTCAGCACTGACCTTCTTTAAACAGGAACTAATTAAGCACATTGAATTCTACATACACATTGTATAGTTTTTACAACTTCTAACTTATAATTTTATGAAACCGCAAATGTTTTACAACCAAAGTAACTGCTGATTTATCGATACAGTTCAATTTATGCTGCTTGAGAGCAATAACCTCTTGAAATCATTTCCATTGTACCCGAAATTAATTTATTGCAGGCAGCATATCCATATTCAAAAGGTTTCAAGCTTAAATTCAATGACGCAAATGCACGAATTCTGAACTTGTTTTCCGCCTAATGATTTTCTGTATCTGTTTTTCTTGAATTGTTTTATTTTGTTTTTTTTCTTTTTTCTTTCGATTATTTAATGAATTATTTAATAGAACACTTAAATCTCTTGTTCAAATTAATAGAAAAATAAAGCTATCTAAAGTATAAGCTGCCATCCTGTTCAGTGTCATGCTGAAATGAATATTTAAATTTAAAAATTGTATCTCATTTGCATTGGCGATGCGATGTGCTATTCAAAATGAAGGCGACTGTTATTTGGCTGACATTTAAGCTACAAGGAACTTTATTATTTAACATACTCAGATACAAATTTAGCGAACAAATAAAGAACAAATAAAAAAAGATTTCGCTTTCAACTCATCAAAGACGAAAATCATCGAAACAAATAAGTATAGAATGACAAAAGACATGTTTGTTGAAAAAAAAAAAATCTTGAACCAGTTTTTTACTTTTTAGTTCTACACATAATCTATTGATATTGAAGGCGATGGAGCGTGTGCTCTATTGATAAATTTTTTCTCCGTCAGCAGTCTGCTCCACCCCTAATTAATATACGGGTTAAACCGAAGCGAGTACGTCATAAATTATTTGACATTATAAATTAATTTGGCTTTATTTTTATCTTTGTCTTAAATATTTTATTTTGAAAAATGTTTTATGTGTTTATATTTAGTTTAGACACTTCAACTAAAAATAAATGAATGAATTAGCTATTGAAATAAATTAATAAATTTAAAAAGTTTTAAGCGAGATTAAATCATTAGAACAATAAATACAGCAATGACAATTTGTCTGTTAATACATATCATTTTAATGGAGAAGATTATTCTGATAAGTTGAATTAGAGAGTAGAATTTGATGCCGTGTATTTATAGGGTAAAAAGGAATATACGGGCACTACATATTGCTGTCAAAAACGTAGTTAATGCAGCTAATAAAGCCTTGCAAAATGGTATTCGAAGTGGCAAACAAGCTATTTAAAAAAAAAAAAAAAAAACAAATAAAACAAAATGCTTGTGAAGATTTCAAGTAATAATGAGTACAAGTGAGAGTAAACGTGCAAAATGATTGAGTATATTCTTTCGCATAACTTTCTCGTTTTTCCTCTATCTTATTTAAAAAAACATGTATAAAGAATTTGATGGTTTGTGCTCTAGTATGTATGAAGGCCGCAGCTGCACATTTATATACATGCTGTAAGAAAAGTACTGGGAGTTGATCATTTAAAAAGCCCGTTTAAATTCATTTTCAAAATTCTCTCTTTCTCACTAAGTTGGCGCAATTTGTTTTTGAGTGCCATCTGTCTTTTAGTTTGTTAACAGTGCTAAATTTTATTAGTTAGCCTCAATTGTGTTTAGCGATTTTTACGTACTTTTGCGAGTTTTCTTCAAAAATCAATCGCGTAAAGTTCGCTAAAGTCATAGTTGAACGAGTTACTTGCAATTCCATATTCATAGAACGCATTGTAACTGGTGCTGAGACATGGGTTTATGAGTTTGATATGCAAACCAGTCGACAAACTTCGGAATGGCGCCTTACAACAGACCCGAAACTGAAAAAACCACGTCAAAGCCGATCAAAAGTCACAAATTGTTTCTGCCCGCCTGTCTGTCTTCATGTTTTTGCTCATTTTTGGGGACCAATTTTTATGCTATCCAGTTAAAATTTGGCACATACATTTCATTTTATTGCAGTTTCATAGAGTTCTAAGATTGACCCGCCACGCCCACTTTTTGGTTTAGCTCCCATACAAACCTACTGCCCACTTTTGACTTTTTGTATGAAAAACTTCTTTATTAAAGTCAATATTAGGTTGAAATGCCATATGGTGTCTATTTATAGAGAGCCGCCCACCTTTTGGTGTAGCCCCCATACAAACCCACCGTGCAATTTTGTCTTTTTTATGAAAAACTTCTTCATTTAAATCGATATCAGCTTGAAATTTGATTTGGTGGATTTTAGTGGATAACCCGTGGCATCTTACAGATGGTCGCTTCATACACATCTACTAGTGGTCGTGTACCGCCCTTATTGGGGGTAGCCCCTATTTAAACCCCCACTTTTATGTTTTACAATACTATTTCAAATTTCGTGTGAATGGTATTAGAGTTTCGGTTCAACCGAAGTTAACGTTTTTTCTTGTTTTTGACGTGATAACGTCTATTAAATCGGTTGGTTTAGCGCAGAAGCATGACTCATTTCCAACGTTCCGTATACCGTTACGACACGACACTACACGAACGAAAAGCAAAAGGCGGAACATGTAATCGTACACATATGAATACATGTGACGATTATGTCGTTCCGCCTGAACAAGCAAACGATAGACAGACCAGCGTGCTTGTTTGGCTTGTTGAACGCTATAGTTATGTGTGTGTGTGCTTTTGCGAATTAGTGTTATCTAGCGCACGGTGGGGTGCGGTATGCACATGGTAGAATGTATGAATAATAACATTGTAAGTGTATAATAAAGTTTGTTTTAAATAAAATATATGTACAAAGTAAACAAACCATGCACACCATAGATCAAGAAAGACGACAATAACAGTAACTTTTGCATTTGAGTACCAAAAACAACAACAAAAGGCTTTTAAAGTTGCTGGCGGTCAGTGGAAGAGAGAGAGAGAGAGAGAGAGAGAGAGAGAGAGAGAGAGAGAGAGAGAGAGAGAGAGCGTATATTTCACTCTTTGTTGTTGGTAATGAAACTCTTTTATATGACAAGTTGTTTGTGTACTGATTGAATTATTGGAATTACATTAGAATTCAATTCACAAAAGTATGCAATTTTTCATCAATGTTTTCTTATGACGTTATCACGTAAAATTATCGTCCGTAAACCGACTTTACAGACAACCATTTTTTTTTTGTTATATATTTTGAAAAAATGGTTATGGGTACCCTACGTCTCGCTCTTAACAATACCGCCGCCTAAAGCAAGAATAGCACAACAAATACGCCAATAAGATATACATATGCTTATACAAAGAGACTGATAACTTTGTTCTCTACAACATACACAGCGCCGCACCCCACCGCGCGCTAGTTAACACTAATATGCAAACACACACACACACACACACACACACACACACACACACACACACACATAACTATAGCTTTCACAAGCCGATGCTTCACCACAAGCCGAACGATTAGGCTGATCGTGCCTCTCTATCGCTTGTTCCGCGCTCTCGCTTGCACGCACGGCTGAGGTGTACGTGACTAATTTATAAGACGTTATCACGTCAAAACTGATTGTACAACAAACAATTTATTTGTAGCATATTTTTTATCTATAAAACAAGTTTAACTCACTAAAACTCTTATGACTCTTATGAAACACTTATAAACTCATGATTCTTTAAACACATCTCTGGCTAACTTCGCAAAATGTCAAATTAATGCAGTCGCCACCAACGCGCTCAAAACTATTCAGTCAATCATTACACCCACCACATCGAACATTAAAGTAGCGCTTTGCAGGCGCAAAAACTTAAATTTGTTTATAGCTATTCCCAAAAAAACTTTGCCAAATGCAAGTTCAAAAGTCAGTCACGAACAAAATTTGCCATATGACCAAAAACGAAACGAAACCCAATCAACGCGACTAAATTGAAAAACTATTTGCCATAATGTTAATGGTAATGAATTTATTATAATTTAGCAACAAATTGTTGATGAATTATTTCGCCTTTGATTAATATTCTATGCACCTAATTCAAGCTTGCCACCAAAAAGTGACTTAAATAATTGAATATTTAAGCTAAAAAATGCGTTAATAGCTGCAACATATATTCGTATATTTTTTTTCTTTCTATTATTTTCAAACAACTTAATTGCCATTAAAGTGCAATTAACAAGCTAAAAAATTTATAAAATGTTAAGCAGTGTAGTAAACTGATATATATATATATAAAAAAAAAACCATTAAAACAAATAAGAATTGTTTGTATTTAGCAAGACTTTCAATTGACTACCAGTTTACATCCAATGAAGTTGAGTGCAACTTTGTAAAGTTAAAGAAAAAAACCCAGTCTGAAATGGTTGCAACGCCAGTGGCATCTTGAAACTGGATCAGAGATTGTAGCTAAATAAAACAACCGCCAAGTGTATCGAATGGCAGCTGAAATGCGACATAAATAATGTGTATAAATTGACGACGAAGCGCTTTAAAATGACATACGAGTATGTGCGATGGCGATGGCGATGGCGATGACTGCACGCGAATTTCGCAATAAATCGAATAAACTTTTAAGCGCTTTTTAAATTTATTTTTGGTATTACTATTCACATTGTAAATCGTTTCTTATACACTTTGTCATATTTTATGATATATTTTTGAATATTTAAACCGAATTCAAAATTAATAAATATGCAAAATATAAAATTCGATAATGGAAGAAAAATGCAGCTGAAGCGCATAGAATGATTGTGAAAGTTTATGGTGAAATTACTCCAACTGATAAATCATGTAGGGTACTGTTTCGACTAGCGTGGAGCGCTATTTAATTACTTGTGGTTTAATGAAGGTAATCGCAGATATCAGCTGCTACTCGTTATTGTAAATATCAGTGATTGAGTATCATTTGTTTCATACTAGTGCCACTGTGATTTACGGCGTATGAGTAATATATTATGCATGTAGTAGTGTTAGCAGGACAAAAAGTATCAACGTATCAAGTTAACCCATTAGAGGCTGCCCATAGATCGGCTCGTACGATTTTGATGAAATTTTGAAATTGTGCTGGAAGACCATAGAAGAACCATAGCATGGGTATTTAAATACCCGACAGGCAATAATGTGATGTAATGAAAACATTTTTGGGTGTGTTGTATACCACCGGTTACCACACCTTGCCGCATACAGATAGTTATTGGTCAAATAAGGAATCGTTGGGATGCGAGCTCATAAAACACTGCATTTCGAGGGACAAATTCAGACGAATCAAAAAATTCTTCCACGTATGTAACAACTCAGAATTGGATCCCAAAAACAAATTTGCGAAAAACGATTTATTGAACAAGAAATTTCTTCAATTCGGTGTATTCTCTCATGACCTTTCCATAGATGAGCAAATGATTGCCTACTATGGTCGGCATTCGTGCAAAATGTTTACCAAAGGAAAACCTATTCGATGCGGCTATAAGTATTGGTGTTTGGCGTCGACAGAAGGCTACTTGTACCAGTTCATTCCATACGGAACAGATGGACCCAGGATTCGTGCTGGGAGAAAGGGTTGTCCTATCGCTTTTGTCGCATCTGGAGGACCGAGCCAAGCACTGTGTCACGTTTGACAACTTCTTTACAAGTCACAAACTAATGACTCGTTTGACAAACGTTGGATTCTTCGTTTTGGCAACTGTTCGTGATAATCGAACCAATCAAGCAAATGCAAAAGAAACCTCGCGGTACGTCGGACTTTTGTTTCGATATGAACAATTCGATTCTCGCTGTGCGTTGGAACGATAATGCCGTAAGTTATGCACAAAAACATTCCATTTTGACCATCGGTTTCTAATTCTTATCTTTTCGCCCATTTTTAACTCCTTAGGTCGTGACCTTACTATCGAACTTCTTGAGCCATACACCAATTGCAGGCGCGAATCAATAATTACCGAATTCGGATATGCGTTCGACGCGGCTATGGTAAATGCGTGGAAGTTTCATTGCCTTTGTCGCAATTATGACCAGAAACAAGCGATGTCTCAATTTGCTCAATCCGCTTTGAGATATGCGAATCAATAATGATAAATCGAATTATCATCATCCGTAAATTCATTGCGGTTTCCAGTAGTCTCAAATAATTTTAGTAAGTATATATGTCACTTAATCAATCCTGGGAAGGGCAATGTGGGATATATATGTTCGAATTGGTCTTTGGAGTGGGCGCTGTAATCATCAAAAGTTGGTACTAGAATATATACAAGTCAGCTACCTAAAATACAATGTTCCCTCCTCAATTTTCAAGATCAAGGAGCCCATATCCTCTTGCGGGAGCCTAATGATTCAGATTAACTACCGCACTATCGGTTTTTAGTACCATTTGAAGTCAACCCACTTCAGAAAATGCCACTAGATATTGATTTGGTGACACATCACTCTTGGCTATCACTCTTGGATACTTAAAAAAAAACCCATGGTGTTGTCAAAGTTCTGCTTTGTCGGATCATTGGGCTCCCGGATATGGGCTCCTTACAAAGATCTTGGGAATTGAATCGGAATCAGGGTATTTCAGATATTCAGATATAAGAAAACTATGTATAAAACTATATTAATAAAAGTGTTGGTTTAATTAATTTGAAAAAAAAAGATAAAATAAGGTTTTTTACTTTTTATTTTAACAGTGGTCGCAGTAGCAGTTGGAAATCACGGTGATTTCAAAATAGCAGTCACGATAATCACTGCTACTCAAAAATCACTGAATAGCTAATCTCTAGCTTCGACGTTTCAATAATGGTCAATTCAGGGTTAAAGACGAGCCTCGCACTGTATAGCCAAAAATTAAATAACAAAGAATAGGGGTCATGGCACGGTGAAGATTCGAGTTAAGCGTCTGATTAGCTTGCAGAATTATTGGGAGTGACGCAACAAATACAATTAGAATCCATGGGAATTATTCATAAAATAAATGAAATTTTTTTTATTGCAGTTAAATAGAGTTCCCATATGGATATACCACGTCCACTTTTTGGGATACCTCTCATACAAACCATCCGCTCACTTTTGATTTTTTGGCTGAAAAACTTTTTTTATTGCAATAAATATCCATTTAAAAATTGACAGAAGGTATCATAGGGACGGACGCTTTAATGTGTGTGACCCCCATTTTTTAGAGTAGCTCCAATGTAAACCGAGCATACATTTTTGGGATTTTGCATGAAAAACTTTTTCGTTACAGGCAAAATTAGGCTGAAATTTGGCTGGTGGCATGGTGGCATGTTATGAACGTATGATTTATAAATATATTAATTGTTGTGGACACCACCCCCCTTTTTTTTCTTCTTTTTTTTTGCGGTAGACCACACACAAATCAACTAAACAATTTTGTCTTTTTGTATGAAAAACTTTTGTATTGCCGTCAATATCATCTTAAAATTTGATGCAGTGATATCTTATGGTTGGGCGTTGCACATATTTATAAATGGGTATGATCGCCTAGTTTTTGGGGTAGCCCGCATACAAACCATCCGCCCACTTTTGTAATTTTGTATGAAAAATAGTTCTATTGCAGTCATTATCAACTTAAAATGTGACATTGTGGCTTATTATGGACTAATTATGGACTTATTATGGATGCTTCACATAATTCTCAAGGCGCTATTTGTAAGAATAGCTCCTACAAATATACCGCACACATTTCGGTTGTTATGTTTTACAAATATTTTTTCCGTTGATGGTCGAAATACGAAACGATGATGTCGCCGGCCCACATTACACCAATTAGTGGTAATGCATTGTTACTTGGTGGTACTCGTGTGGATTGGCATCGTTCCAAATCCGGCAATTTAGCTTCTTCACTATGCCGTAGAGACAGAAATGAGCTTCTTTGCTGAAGTTTATTTTTTTTTTAAGTGTTTCAGAACGAAATCGTCGAACAAAAGGTGTTGTCTATTGTAATTTTCCTTCAGCTCATGGATCAGTAAAATTTTGTGCGTATGTAGGCTTAAGTCCGGACGGAAAATATGGCAAGTGAATACCAAGAAGCACGCATTTAGCAAAGCGTGAATGTATGGAGAATTTAAATTCTTATAAAAAATAGCTTTTAGCTTGTTACAAAACTAATTAAAGCACTTTAAGAAAATGAATACATTTTTATATGAATTTTTCAAGGCTCACCTAATTGTTCTCATATAAAGAACTTTTACGAATTTTGTTTTTTATGAACGTATCATGCGTAGAAACTAACTACATAGTACATCACAATTACTAAATAATTTACGGCAAGTTCAATGTACTTAAATCTCCGGCTGAATCAAAGCTAATGCTCTTTAATCGTCAATTATAAATATTCTCGGTTAATGGAACGTGTGAAAAAACCACATAAGATACAAAATACTAACCATAATACAAAAAAGGTTGGTGCAAATTACTGCAAACGCAAAATTAAAACCAGAGAAAAAAACTCCGCTTTTTTGATTAATAAAATCTAAATAATAATAAAAGCTAGTCTTGATTATGGTTATTATTATTATTACGACGACTACTGCCAAAGCGTTTAGTTTTGAAGGTGAAGGTCGTTGTTGTCATTGTAAACAAGAAAAAGAAAAAAAAAAAAAGAAAAGACGAAAAAATGCTCAAGTAAACCACATTTTGACAGCATTCGCAGTTCCGTAAATAAAACAAAACTTAATGCTGACGATGTGGTTTTTGTTTGTAGTTTTTATGGTTTTAGTTTTTCTTCGCATTTTTTGTTTGTGTCCACGTTGTGTGACGCCTTTTCATCATCTTCAAATGGAGCTAAACCAATTTAGCTGCATCGTAAATTTGGGTTTAATGACCAACATCTTACATTGCATAGTTGTAAGTTGTCACATGTTGAAGTTTTTTTTTCCCAAAACAACTGCAAATTTCAAGTCAAAGAATCTAAACATGCCTAATTATAATAAATATTACATCAAAGAACTCATTAACTCTGTCTGAGATTATATAATCTATTTATATGAAGCAAAGCTCGAAGAGACAATGCGTCGACGAAGTTGCTTTAAATTACCTCAAGTTCAAGTTTAACATTGACAAAGAAGACGTTTTCAGATCACTTTCATTTCTGCTGCCGTCACTGTCACAAAAAACAAAAGACTTAAGACACAAACTTGATTCTTGCATGCAGTATTGTGAGCTGTATTGATTTTGATTTTGATTTTGATTTTATATTTATTTATTTATATTTATATTTCTATTTATTAGTTTGTTGTTTTTTAGCTAAACAAATAAAGCGTCTTCAATTTTTGAAAATATCGTAGTTTGCTTTATTAGCATTTTGGCTTGATTTGATTCTTGATTTATTTTATTCTAGCTAAAGTTCAGTTTTGTTTGTTCTCATAATTGATTGAAGGAGAATAGTTTTATTTTTTTTTACGTTATAATTTTATTTATTGAATCTTCTCTTATTAGAGACTAACAATAATTTATAATAATTCTTAAATCTAATAACTATATACTAGCCCTCCTGTAGGAGGTCATAGTAGTTTCTACGGCCCTGATGATAAACGAGACTGGGCTGGGAGGTCATTTCTTCTGAGTCTTGTGTTGGTACTTAACTGGGTAAGACATTTTGCGAGTGGGTTCGGATGGGAGTTAAGTTTATCCACACAGTTGTGTTTGAGACGAGCTATATCAGTTTTCACGGTGGGAATATTGAGATCATTGTGAATGCAATCGTTTCGAATATACCAGGCAGCACCAGTGATAGTTCTTAGGATTTTCGATTGTGCTCTTTGAATGATTTCTACATTGCTTGCACTTGTATTGGCCCATAGCTGAGAGCCATATGTCCAAATGGGCTTTATTACAGAGTTGTAAAGGAGGACCTAATATACCAAGCTTAAGGGCGAGCGCGAATTTATGAGCCAGTGCAGAGAGTATGCTTTAAGTTTGATTTGAGTTTTTTTTGGCTAATATATGTTTACGATATGTGAGTCGTCTTTCTAGGTATATGCCTAGGTGCAGGACATCATTTGCCTGGGGAACAACACTGTTGTTTAGTGTTAGCGTAGGGCAAGTGGCCCTATTGAGTGTGAATGTTACGTGCAGTTTGCCAACCATTTCTCTAGAAGTGATCTACCAAGCGCCTGGTTGCTTCTACCGGACATCGGGATCTGCACAAAATAGCTGTGTCATCTGCAAATGCTGTCGTTGTGAGCCTGTGATCTGTCGGAATGTCTGATGTGTTCTGAGTCAAGTGTAATAAAGTCATTTTGCCTTACTGCATATACTCTCTTACTGAGATAAGAGTAAAGAACTTAATGCGTGTTTTGGGGAAGTAGCGTATTAATTTTATACTTGAGTCCATCGCACCATATTCGATCGAATGCTTGAGCAACATCGAGGAAGATTGCAGAGCAGTACTCACGACGCTCAAAGGCACTTCGCATCTCAGAGGTGATGCGATTGACTTGCTCGATAGTGCCGTGCTTATCTCGGAAGCCAAATTGATGAGAGGGAATTATGTTGCGTGTGTATGGAGCGATTTTAAGAAGAAATATTTTTTCGAACATTTTGGATAGGAAGGAAAGTAGGCTAATGTGTCTATATGATGCCGCTAGTGTTTTATCCTTACCGTGTTTCGGTATCATTATTATAATGGATTTCTTCCATTGTGCAGGAAAGTGGCCGTATTTCATTATCGCATTAAAAAGCAACGAAATGTACATTATAGCGGGGTTTGGCAGTTCAATGCGCATTTTTGGTGAAATTAGATCATGCCCTGCTGCCTTATTTGGATTAAGCTGGCTTTTTATTACATTTTTTACTTCGTGTATATGAACAGTCAAAGGCTCTGAATTGTCCATAGCTGGGTAAGATGGAAGAGCAAAACCACGCCTCCAAAGTTTCCTTGATGGATCTTCCAACATGTGGCCGAACGTTGTCATGTTGAAAAACCACCTTGTCGTGTCTTTTGGCATATTCCGGCCGTTTTTGCTCCAGTACTCGGCTCAATTGCATCAATTGTTGTTGGTAACGTGCAGCAGCTCATAGTACACAATACTCTTCTGATCCCATCAAACACAGAGCATGAGCTTGGCACCATGAATCTTCGGCTTGGCCGTCGATGTTGATGCATGCCCGGTTGGTTCCCATGATTTTTTTCGCTTTGGGTTGTCGTAATGGATCCACTTTTCAACGCCAGTAACAATACGATGCAAAAACTCTTCTGATTTTGACATTGAAGCAGCTGTACGCAAGTGAAAAATCTCCTTTCGACGTTTCTTGGCTTCAATTCGTACGGAAACCAATTTCCTTGCTTTTGAATTATTCCCATTCAACTCCCAATAATTCTGACAATTCTTGAAGAGTTTGACACGGTCGCTTTTAAACCGACGAAACCAGTACTCATAAGTTGAAATCGATGGAGCATAGTCCCCCGTAAGCCTCACAAAGCGTACGATGGGCTTCAGCTGCTTTTTTCTTTAAATGAAAGCACAAAAGCAAACCTTACCGCAAATTGCGTTTTGTTGGAACAAAAGTCGACATGTTCACAGAGCATAAAAAATATGTTGTTTACACTTCAGTGGAATGACACATACTGAAAATTGAAGCTTATGAAGTAGGCTTTCACATGAATATAGTCACAGGTTTACCCTATGCGA
Source organism: Leucophenga montana (assembly GCA_035044765.1). NCBI lineage: Eukaryota > Metazoa > Arthropoda > Insecta > Diptera > Drosophilidae > Leucophenga > Leucophenga montana. Next base: position 828,120 of record JAWNNQ010001638.1, on the reverse strand, counting down.
TTTAGTGCTAGTTACGCCATCTCTTATGAATTCTTTAAAATTAATTCTAACATCATTGTTATTTTAATTTTTATATTTTTCATGCAGCCGCTATTTGTTTTGTTTCGTTTTAAATTTTTTATTATTCTTATTATTCATCTTATAACATAAAATAATATAATAATAGATAATAACTAAATTACTGCAACTAATTGTAAACAATCAACAAGCTGTTTCTCGTGGATAGATTCATAAGGAATATACCCTAACTTAAACACGTCGCCGAAGACCTTCATTTCGCATTAGAGATGATGCTTCTGAGTTGACATTAGAGATTAGAGACCTGGGCACATTTTCTTATTTTGGCTGCAATCATAATCACACCTAAGGTCATGGTGACGGCCGCTATTGCGAATGTACCATGCGACAACAACAATGCTCTTTAGTACCAAATTTTGAAATCTTTGTATGATACAAATGTTGTGTGCTATTTAATGGACAATCCCATAGCTGAGCCGCATATTAGTTTGTTATAGATTAAAAGGGGGTGAGCGTCTGCCAACCAACCATTTAATCGATCTAAATAATATACACATTTTGTCACGAACCAAGAATATTAACGTGAGGGACACCAGTTTGTATGGCAAGTTACTACGAATATGCAGTAGCCGCATTTATTCTAAAGTATCGTTCAAAGAGATAAGATTCTTTATTATGTCAGTATATTTACTTTGTAAAATAGTTTTGATTTTGTGTATGAAAACTGCATGCCTGACTTTGTCGAAAGTTTGCGCCACTTTGAGAAACACTGAAGAGCACACATTTTTGTTTTGTAATTAGTTCTCGACTATCTGAGTAAAAGGAAGCACTTGATGGATTGTAGAGTGGCGAGCTCTATATCTAATTGATTATTTGGAATTATACGCTCTTCTTGGATAATTGGTATAATTAATGTTCTAGAGTGTTAACTAACAGCTGTACAAGTTGATGACATTGCTCTGGTGTTCCTTGGCGTCTTCTGAACCCAATCTGTTGATCTGGAAATACATGACCATAGTCCAGCAATGGCAGAACTCTTTTAAATATTCTTCAAAGTACTGTCGTAAGGTACGTATGGCTCTTGCATCGATCTTGTCAGAGCCTAGAGATTTTCTAGTTTTAAAGTGACTGTGCTCGTGAATAATCTCGCTTAATACGACTAGACATCATGACAGGTTTATTTGACACGCAGAAGAACTGAAGCCTAGCGTCTTTTCTTTATTCGCAGTCAAGTAAAGTCGAACCGCGTGAAAGTAGTTTGCGGGTGGTTGGCGAATTAATTAGGTTTTTCTTTACTCGAAATGTTCCAGGTTTCGCTTTGGTTTTGTATGGAGACTCTCCCTTCTTGAGGTACAACTTTTAGTTCCAGAGACTATGCTCCGACCTCCAAGGTTTGCTATTAGCAATTAAGTTACCAACTGCTTCGTTTTATGTCTCAATAAACCGCGTTTTTCGGCCGTTTTTCACTCTATTTAAGACAGTTTGTCAAACTTGTCTCAACCTTTTACTCTCAAACCTTAACAGCTATTACCGGGGACCAAAGGCAGGTTGGTGTTTCTTCTGACTCGATTTTGACGCTTTATTATCACAACGATTGGCTCGTTGATGGGTTAATGATACAGCACAGTCGGTCAAGCAAAAACCCAGGCAACTATCGCACCTGACTTTTTCGGTTCAAGACTCTCGCTTACAGCAGCATGTCCAACATTTTAGCAAGTATTTGGAGATCAACGATGAAGTAGCTAATTAGAATAAAGCTCTTCATGAGACATAATTAAGAGGCTAATTCCTTTAGGATCTCACAGTCTAGAGCTCCACAAAATCTACATGGTCTTTTCTACCTCTAGATAATGTAACGTTCGTTATACGCAGTAAAAGTTAAACTCGTTTTGATGTTCTTAGCACCGTTTAAGTGCTTCAACAAAGTAGAGCTACGTTAGTAGCGGAAAGTAGATCATATAATATCAAGAAGAGCCATCCCAACGGTTACGACATGGAGTCATCCTTGACGACCATTGCAAGAAATTTTTAATATATGTAATTTAAGTTAAATTTTTTTGAAGATTTGAATATTGAGCCATACGAGTATATTGTACTTGCAAAGCTATTGGCTAACCCAAAGCTTGCAATTTCCTTTGTTTTATCTGAGCTTTTCAAACATCTTATTTCAACAAAATCAGATTCTCTCCCAATTAATATAGATTCATAAAATTTTGAAATATTCAACTAGCAATAAAGCAATGCATAATCATATATATCATATCTATCTTTTGTCGTTGTTTTGCAAAAACCATAAACACATAAAAATTAATTCAAACTAAGACAAAAAAAAAAAACTTCAATTAATAAAAAATTATGAAATGCACGCATTAACATTTGTAAGAAACAAATTCACAAGAGTTTTGAATTTATTTATCCTCTATTTGAAATCTTGTAAATTTTTATTTGACGGTATCATGTGAATTTCTTTTTCTTTTTTTCTTTTCTTTGCATAAATTTCAAAAATTTTGCTTAAAGATAGAAGCCAAAAAAAAAAAAAATGTGTAATAAAACTCATTAGCAGCACTCTTGGCGCTCGGCTACTACGCTCAGCGATTCGATTTACAAAGAAAAGCACAAATTTTTGCACAACCCACACTTTAAATGTAATAATGTAAACTGCGGCATAAGCGAAACTTTAAGTCGCTACAAAAGTATTGAATTTCTTCACTTCTTACCTCAAAAAATAGCTTGAAACTATGAAACCCAACAATATCTATAACTCTATCATATAACCCTATACCTTCATTGCTCAATATCTTTGAGTTTGATAATGTATAACTTTAAAATCCATAACCTGAATATCTATAACCTCATAACTCATAAATCTCAAAACTCAAATCTGAATAAACTACAAAACTAAAATGCATCAAAAAAATTACATGGAAATGTCAAAACTCAATCTCGGAAAGTTTTAGCTTTATAATTCCATGCGTCCATCGCTGCATAGCCTCAAAATCCATAAGCTCCATAACCCTGAAGTCCCATAAATCTATAGCCTCAAACCAAAAAATCTACAACCCTACAACTCTTAAATGCGACAAAAACTACTTTGAGGGGGACATTTAAAACTCCATGACGCCAAATCTTTATAATCTATTTATCAACTTTTCTATTTCCTAAACTTTCATTTTTCATATCGTCTGTACAACTTTGGCAAGCTGCTTTCTTCACTTTAGACATTCTTTTTTTTTAATTAATTATCTTTCAAAAGTTCTCTAATTTGTGGTCCATCAAAAACACCTTCCCTTATTATCGCTTTCCATAGTTTTCTTTGCTTTGACAAATTTTTTTACAAATCCTAGTTTTATATGTAATGGCGGAAGAATCCTGAAGTTTATACACACACACACACACACACAATCCATTTTTATATAGTGTTCGGCACGAGCTCGGCTATCCCATTCACATAGAAAACATTGAAGTTTAGGGAAACCACTTTGTCAGCAGTGAAATTGTAATTTGTTTTAAATCTTCACATATTTTCCACTTGCGTGTTAGCTTAATCAAATTTTTCGATTAGGAAGCAAAGCTTATGGCCTCCTCATTTAACACAACCACATGACCAACAGGTAGTGGAGCACGATGGTTCCCATTATGTAGCAAGACTGTTTTCAAACTACGTGTTGAAGAATTTATGCTAGGCAATTTTACTCTTTTAATCTTGACGCCATTAGTTCAGATATTTCTATTGAAAATCCAGCATCTCGGAGCAAGTTATAAAGATTTTCTTGAGTGCACTAATTGGCATTTTTATCAGTTTCATTTTCTGATTCTTCTGATGTTTCATCTTTATGTATCCATATGCACCATGATCCAGGAATATTTTCATTGATATTTATTATTCGTCGCTAGTAGAATTACTTCTATTACTCTCTTCAGCTTCAAGATTGGTAGAACAGTTCACAGATTCAACAGTTGCATTAGTTCTCGAAGATTTTGTTTTTCGGTTATGCCCAAAAACTTTCGTTAAACAGAAATATCAATATTTCTTCCATTTTTGGTTGCCGCAATTCATTGGAGAAGCAAATGTCCGTTTCTTTTGTTTATTAAGTTTCAAAGCGCATCTTCAGCATATCGTTTCTGGAGCCTGGTTGGTTTTTATTGATTTCCGTACCAAAAAAGTCCTGGTATCTACTTTTTAGTGCATCTGAGAATATATTTCTTAGTTTACTCACAACATATTCTCCAAAAACAACGCAAAAATAGTCTGCTCAATTATTGCATGATGTCTTTCTTGTAACATTATAATCTTCGAAGTCCGCCGATACTGGGAACCTGCCCGATAGCGAAACAATTCCCTTGCCCACCGTCACCGTGTGGAGGTGCCCTGGATGCCGACATGCGGCAAAACTGTCAGACTCAGAACTCAAGTTTTACGTGCAAGTACATTTAGGATTAAACGGTTATACGGTTATATGGTTACAAGTTTAAAGGTGATGGAGTTATAGAGATGTGGTGTCATGCAGTTTTTACTGTCCACCACAAAGTATTTTGTTCTCGCATTTAAGAGTTTTAGGTTTATGGGGTTTTGGGTTTATAGGATTATGTGGTTTTGGATTACTGGAGTTATAGGCCTTCAGGATTATAAAGCTTATGGATTGTGAAGTTATGAATTGATGGACTCATGGAATTATAAAACTAAAACTCCGAGATTGAGTTTTGAGATTTTCGTGTAAGTTTCACTGACTTTTTTATGCATTTTGGGTTTGTATTGTATTGAGATTTATGAGTTTTGAGATTATGGGTTTTAGGGTTATAAGTTATTGATCTCATGGTTATTGAGCATTGAAGGTATAGGGTTATGGGTTGAAATCGTTTTAATAGTTTCAAGCATTTTTTTGAGGTTAGAAAGAAACGCTGATGTGTTGGGGCAAAACAGGTTTCCACTTGGTCTGGTTTAAGGAGCGCTCCACTCATTAAATTAAATTACCTTTAATACAATATAAAATTTGTTTTCATATGACTTAGTGTTCGCCAGTTATAGTTTTCCAAGTTTATAAAATGAGGTAAATTTTTGTTAATAGAGGAATATGATATTTTAAATGGTTTTATTTTATGAGTTACATTTTTGAGAAAATCGGTTCTTGGCGTACAGAACCTAAAAGTGACTATTTAATTTGTTGTTGTCAACTTATTATATTCGAATATATCTGAAGTTAAAGCAGACTTGAGGTCCGACATTAAAACACAGTTTTATGTTTTCAACTGGAAACATAAAACTGTGTTTCATTCTTGGAGCTCAAGCTTGCTTAAACTTCATATCTAACTATCTTATATTTAGAAAAGTCGTCGGAAGTACATCTTCAAATATAAGAAACATATGGGTAGAATTACAAACTTGGATAAGTCAATTTATTTCTTAAATCTAGATTTTGGCTTTCGAAATCTCCAGAAAAATGTTGATCTGAAAAAATTTCGTTTTTCACTAACTACAATAAATTTTGACATTTTGAAATATCTTGCTGAAACTGTAGGTAGGAAGATGTGAGCCATGTACTATAAATCATATTTAGAGCATGTTTCATGAAATTGCATTTATAGAATTTTTGTGAATGTTTTCCTGGGAAAAATTCTGGTAAAATGTAGTTCAAAGATTCTTTGACACATTTTAATACTTTCTTTTATCTAGGTAGAAAAAAAACTGGTACATTTTTCAGCGCGATATCACCAAAGTGCAGAGTTATTGTAGTTCATGAGAAATGACATTACTCTGGCATAAATTTTCCGATGAATCCCTTCTGCCAAACTCAAATTCTAGCAGATATATTGTGTGTAGTTACTTCCATGCGTTACAATCTCTACAACGAACTTATAATACACAACACACTACTATGTATGCAGTGTATTGAAAAATACAAACGAAATAAAATCGAGCGACATAATTCCCATGCGATTTTTTTTCTCGCTTTTTTCTTGCGCTAATTGCGGCTGCCGCCAACATCGACAACAACAACAACAGCAACAACAGCAAATGACAACACAAAAAAACAATGCAATGAAACAGAAAAAATAGAAAACTAGAAGATAAAAAAATATTGTTTGACAATTCTCCAAGAAAGAAATGATTTATTTATTTATTTCGATTGCCAAACTTTGCAAAAAATAGCAGAAAAAAAACCCCAAAAATGACACGAAAAATTCTCCCATGCGATAAATGTATCTTTTTTTTGTTGTTTTTTTTTGCCGCAAGTTTTCTTGCATTTTTCTTATTGTAAATTTGATATATTTTTTTCTTTTTGCCATTCATTGTTGCAAACAGATTTGCTGCTAAGATTTTTTTTGCTGCAATACATGCAACAAACAGTTTTGAGTCAGTTTCAGGTTTTGAAGTGTTGCTTAGAGGCGGTGGTGTGCGGTGGGCGTGTCTGTGGCTTCAAGTCTTGTTCTTTGTGTTGTTATTGTAGCATAGTAAGATAATTTCAAGTTGCTGGTACCGCTTTTGTAGCTTTGATTTCTTGTTCTTTGCCGTTGGTTCCTGCATTTTGTGGGCGTTCATTTTCAAGGTAGCCAAGTGGCAAAACGCGCATTTCCAACGACATTAAAATGTCAAGCGAACAGGACGGATTGAAGTCATGCGATAATAAATTACATTTAAATAAGCGGCAAAAAACTATAAAATTATATAAATGGACAAAATTTTAAAGAAAAAATAGAAAAAATAATATATTGAAAAAAAAAAAAAACAAATGCTTTTACAGTCGTTGGTCATGACGAATCAATATAGACTTTTCTATACAAAAATAAATTCCCTTACCGAGAACTGTGTTCTAAAATTGAGACCTTAGCGACGTGCAGTTTGTCGAAACAATGCAAGGCGCAAGTAGGTGTATAGTTAGTCTTATGCAAATTTTAAAGTTAATTAAACACTGTGAATGGTAGTCCATGCAAGTGACGTAAACCTACTGCAGCAGGAGCACTTCAACTGACGAGTGCGATCGAGTTATGTTTGAACTGATAGAAATGATTTGAAACGTATGGTTTTTCAAATATCTTTCATACAAATGCTTAGTTAGCACAAACTAACACAAACCGCCATATCGAATTTCGAGTTGATATTGACGTTTTCCATACAAATGCATAAAAGTGAACTGTGGGTTTATATGGGACTACCACAAAAAGTGAGCGGGACACGCCCATTTGTGTATGTATATGAAGCGGTTGTCCATTAAAATCCACAAATTCAAATTTCAAGCTAATATTGATCTAATTGAAGCATTTTTTCAAAAAAAAAAACCACAAAATTGCACGGTAGGTTTGTATGGGGGTTACCTCAGAAAGTGGGCGGGCCACGGCCAACTGTCTATGTATGTTAAGCGGCTCTTTCTTAAAAGGCACCATATCGCATTTCAACCTAATATTGACTTTAATAAAAAAGTTTTTCTTACAAAAAGTGAAAAGTGGACCACAGGTTTGTATGGGAGCTACCCCTCCCCTATGGGAGCCTCGCCTGTTAGTCTATGTACGTTAAGTGGCTGACCATAAAAAGGCACCACATTGCATTTCAACCTAATATTTACTTTAATAAAAAAGTTTTCTTACAAAAATGTCAAAAGTGGGCAGTAGGTTTGTATGGGAGCTACCTCAAATAGTGGGCGGGTTCCACCCATTAATGTATATGGTAAGCATTCGTCTACTTTAAGTTACTATATAAATTATTAAGTTGATATTGTCTACAATAAAAATGTTTTTCGTACAAAAAGTCCAAAGTTTGTATGGGGGCTACCCCAAAAAGTGGGCGTGGCTGGTCAATCTTGACACTCTATTAAACTACAATGAAAAGAAGTGTACGGGCAAAATTTCAACTGGATAGCATAAAAATTGGTCCCCAAAAAATGCGCAACAACATACAGACGGACAGACAGACAGACGGACATGGCTAGATTGATTCGTCTCGTCGAGCTGATCAGAAATATATATACTTTATGGGGTCTACAATGGCTCGTTTAATGCGTTACAAACTTTCAGACAAACTGATAATACCATTTCACACTGTGTGTGAATGGTATAACAAGAAAAAATGTTAACTTGATTAAACCGAATCTTTACTATACTTTACACGAAATTTCAAATTGTATAACAGTATACATATAGATATTCGAACCATAGAATGACTAAAGTAATTTGTACAATCTAAAAGTTTATGGTGCGATTGTATGGAGCTATCTATAAGAATGAGTGAATGAGTGAACAACCTTTGCAATTTATATAAAGTATCCATCCATAAGAGGCCACCATATAAAATTTCAAGTTGATATTAACTATAATAGAAAAACTTTTCATACAAAAACCTAGAACCTAACACAAATTTAAAAGTTTTTTATTTTGAATTTGTGGGACTTTTTCAATTTAATATTGTTCTGGGATCTTACATCATTTGATTTTAGTTCACCTTATATGTAGCTCTACTCAAATGATTGCTGCTGTCAGTTTGACAAATGATATGAGAGCGCGTAATATAATATGAACACTTTTATTGGAAATCCATATACATCATCTATCATTTTATAGTTCTATACATACAGTTCATTCATCTGCTCTGTTAAAATGACTCACATCAAATAAAGAAAACCTCTTGACAAGGTAAAAGCCAAGTGCCGAAAACCTAACTGCAACTCATTATACTTCTTTGTGACGAAAGATTTTTGTTTTTCATTTGTATTCTTGGGATTGATTGTAATATTTAATTGAGCGTTCGTATTTTATTCATTGTGTGGTGCGGGAAATTGGTATTCGAAAGGATTAGCATATTAGCTACTTAAGCTAATTGGCATCCAACACATTAGTTGACCAAATCACAGGCAATTAGCTTATCTTATTGAATATCGCCGCAAAGACAAACATATTTGTTGTTCTATTTTTAACCCTCAATGAACGTTCGGGTCATATCTGACCCTTTTTGATTTTGTTTGTTAAATATCTCACAAACACAAATTTTTTCACGGCTGAAACTTCTTGACATTAATTATTTATTTGAAATAATCAGTTTAGTAACTTCAAATATATGAACATGCCCACAGTTTTGCCAATATTTATTTTATATATGGCACCATATGTATGAATCAGCTGTCGATAAGCAACCAAATGTAAATAAATTGAAAGTACTTTTTATAGCGCAGCTATTTTTATTGCGAAATTCATAAAAATTAGGCTTCGACGTCGTCTACGATATTCGGAAATAGAGTTATTGGGAAATCATTGGTCAGAAGAAGAAAATGAATTTTTAGATAAAGACGCTGGGAACTATGAACCACAGCCAGAGTAGCATTCCACTAATGAATACGAGTTGGAACTCTCTTTCGGTGCCTCGATGGAAGGTGGTGAAAAGTCACGTTTGAACTATTTTTTATCAAAAGATAACAAAGTTCGCTATTATGAAGAACCACAAGTCTAAAAAAGTAGAACGAGTCCATCGAATATATTTTCTATGAGATCAGGTAGATAGATTTTGTATTCAATGATAGCTTGTATACATATATTTATTTATTTACTCGTACATACATAAAAATTTAGGACCTACAACATATGCCCTATATGCGCGAATGTTGTGTCTGCTCTTGATCTGCTTTTCAACTGCATTGAAAGCAACATTTTGGAAATGACAAACTTAGAAGGAGTTCGTCGAATAGGTGAAAACTGGATTCATATTGATCGAACAAAGTTTCGAGCATATGTTTGATTTCTGTTCTTAGCCGGAGTGTTACGATCTCACTTTTCTCGACTCGATAAAGAGGATGGAAAAAAGTCTGCAATAGAGAAAGAGGATGATATGATGCCTGCTATAGATGAGCGCCAGAGATGAGATGAGCCAGCTGTCGAGATGCTGCCCACCACGGACCATGAGATGAGCAACAATAAGGATAAGAAGCAGTCGTTAAACGGTAATGAGAATAAGAAGGATGCGCAGCTGGAGCTGGAGGGAAAGGCCGATGACAAAAAGGAGGATGCGAAAGAAATGTATGGTAACGTAAAGGCTAAGGAAGAAACAAACCAGAGAGAAATAAACAAAACTGCTAGAGATTAGAGCGAAGCATCGCAAAATTGTTGAGCGAAACGACGACGACAAAAAGCAGAATGAAAATCTTATAAAAGAAAAGAATGGTAAGGTAAAAGCAGAGGATGAAACAACCCACACCGATATTAGCTTTATTACTAGAGATGAGAACGAAGCATCGTATATAGTGGTAAGATGCTCGAAAAGAAGCTGGAGGTTGAGCAAAAGGACGATGGCATAAAACTGATTGCTCAACGTATAAAAAAAAGGTATGGAAAGGTAAAGGCTTTGGTGGAAACTTCTCAGAACGTAAAAGCAATTTTTTTCCGCATCAACTACTGAATCAACTACTGAATCTTGGAGAAGGAAAAATTGGCTGTCCTAACACCAACAGTACTAGCGATGACATTACACTTGACTATAGATTAGGTCACATAATACATAGGTTAGAACATCTGATAGACGCAATACATCTCGGTCTTGAATATTTATAGTATACAGAGAAGTTTTGAACAATTAAATTAAACATAATTTATTCAATCATAACCATTTCATAGACTCATTTGAAACACGGTAATATAGCCAAATTTGGAAGGAGTTGGGGAATGGGAGGTTAGGTAAGGGGCCATGGGGAAGGAAGGACAGGGGGAACGATTTGACAGGGGAAGGAATGGTAGTGGGAAGGATTGGCAGTGGGAAGGAGAGGCAGGTGAAACGAGAGAAACGCGCCGGGTATCACAGCTAGTAAAATAATAATATTACAAATGAACACAGTTTGTTTAAGGGTCAAAATTGACTAGTTCGTAAGCTTTTGAATGGCCATTGAGTGTTAAATTGGTCACATATGTATTTTTCTCTTTAATCATTATTTCATTCTTCTACTAGAACAAATTTGAGGCTATAATTTCAGTGTATTGCAACTAAAAACCAATAAAATTTATTTCAAGCTATATCTAATTTTGTTACGTATTTCATAAAGTATTAAAGAACCTTAGCTCATTAAGCTTAATCAAGTTGAACAAGACTTTATAGCTAAAACGCCACAAAAAACTCTTAAACAATGCAGAGGAAATAGAGAAGGTTATGCCGCATAGCAATACAATAACATACAAAAAAAAAAATGCTAAGCATTTATTTGTCGCTGGTCTCTCGAAGCTCGAGTTAATCATTTAAGATGTACTATTAGCGCAGTGCAAATGCACTTTATTTAATTGAACATATTATTTACATGCCAGGGTCAGTTTTAAAGAAATACGAACAGAAATACATTGAAGAAATAATCAGCAAAGACTAAAAATTAATCAAACTAAAGTGATTCACGAGCTGCAGAAGACGACGCGTCGGCGAAAAAAAAGTGTAGATACTATTCAAGCGACACAATTTGACCTAAATTAATGTTGTTGTTTTATTTGTAGCATGTTTTAGTTGTTGTATTACATTATTTTATTTGAAATTTTTTCCCTCCAATTCTTCTTTTTTTTTTGTGTTTTTTTTTTGTTCAAAGTTTTTTTTGCGCGCGAAAAACGTTTTCGTGCCGGCGATTTAAGTTTTATGTTTGAAACTGCGCGAGTTCAGATACTTCAACTTCAGATACTTTAGAGCGCGCTTTAGCTTCAGCTTCAGCTTCAGCTTGGAATGGTTTGTTTAGCTTTTGGTGGATAACATTTGTCAATTGCACGAGACCAACTGAATATTCAGTAATACGACGATATATCCAACTGAATATAAGCAGCAATAGTCGTGAAAACCTTCGACATTTAATTTGGCCACATTTTAAGCATTCGACTGCTACGAGTTGCTTTGAAAACCAAAAAAACCCGAAGAAGACGTGAAGAAAAACACTTTTTCGTTTATTTATTTATTTATTTGTTTCTTAGTTTTTTCTTTTTCTTTCATTTTTTTTGTATTTTGATAATTGCACGAAAAGGTCAGTCGACAAGAAATTTTTAAACTCGTATCATGTATAAATTAAGGCACAAACGTTCCCGCAAACTTTGTATCTTAAAATGATTGTGTCTAAATTTATTTAGTTGCTGCTTGTAATTATGCTTTTATTATATTATTAAAGGTCCGCATTTTCAACACCTACAAAAACACTGACCCGTCGTTGACCTTTAGCAATTATTTGAATGGCATTCGCTTGACACAGTGAACGTGAATTTTCGCATTTTAAAAGTGATTGCAGTTAAGTCAACAGCGAATAATAAAACATTATAGTATTGTAATAAATAAAAGTGGGGGTTTAAATAGAAGTCTATCCCAAAAAGTGTGTAAGAAGCGATGTAGTAGATGTGTAAGATGCCGTCATATCTAATTTCAAGTTAATATTGACGTTTTCCATACAAATGCATAAAAGTGAACTGTGGGTTTGTATGGGACTACTTTAAAAAGTGGGCGGAACACGGCCATTTGTAAATGTATATGAAGCGGTTTTCCACTCAAAACCCACCAAATCAAATTTCAAGCTAATATTAATCTAAATGAAGGATTTTTTCACAAAAAACACAAAATTGCACGGCGGGTTTGTATGGGGGCTACCTCAGAAAGTTTGCGGGCCACGCCCAATTGTCTATGTATGTCTCTTAAAAGGCACCACATTGCATTTCCATGCATTGACCATAGGTTTGTATGGGAGCTAACCCAAATAGTGGGCGGGTCCCACCCATTAATGTATATGTCAAGCATCCGTCTACGTTAAGCTACTATATTAATTACTAAGTTGATATTGACTACAATAAAAATGTTTTTCACACAAAAAATTAAAAGTGGACGCTGGGTTTGTATGGGAGCTACCCCAAATAGTGGGCGTGGCGGGTCAATCTTGACACTCTATTAAACTGCAATAAAAAGAAGTGTACGTGCAAAATTTCAACTGGATAGCATAAAAATTGGTCCCCAAAAAATGCGCAACAACATACAGATGGACGGACGGACATGGCCAGATCGAGCTGATCAAGAATATATATACTTTATGGGGTCTACGATGGGTCCTTTAATGCCTTACAAACTTTCAGATAAACTGATAATACCATTTCACACTATGTGTAAATGGTATAAAAAGATAAAGTATTTGTAGTATATATAACAAGAATGATCGAGTGTGCTTGACTTCGAGATACTCTATATATTATCTAGTGGTCCGATTCTGACCTTTAAACAAGAAGAAATGTTAACTTCGATGGACTAGAAGCTCTGATAGCATACACACGCATAGCATAAACAAATTTCAAATCGTATAGCAGGTTTATACTGGATGATAGGTTTCTATGGGGGCTATCTTTAAAAGTGAGTAGTACAGGCTCTTTGATATTTATGTGTAGCGCCGGCTCCCTCATTATGCAAATATACGAAACACGAACGGACGGACGGACAGGTGGAAAAAACAGTTTAAACATTCGCATAAAATCTGAAGGATTTTTGTTTACTCTTTTTGTCTTTTTAATATATTTTTATACACTGTACAAACAATATTTGTCACAGGGTATATTGTATTTGTCGAGCTGTCAAAATGTATGTAGTATGTCATCGGAGACCTAATAAAGTATATATATATATATATTCGTAATCAGTGCGAAAAGACTAATAGATATACTCATGTCCGTCTTAGTCTGAGTTTGTCTAGAGAAGACTTCGACACACTAAACTCACAGTATAGAAACAATTTTTATCATGTTACTTATGAATCTTCCTTCAAAACAAAACATGCTTCCACTGAAAGTGACTGGAAACTTAATTAAATTTAAAAAATCTGATTAAATCTTTAGTGACATCGCAAAAAGCCAAAGTAAGTGAAAATGGCAGCACGGTAGACAATGTTGTTTTATCATCTTATCTTATGAAAATTTCAAAAATAGCAACGAGAAAATGTCTTGTCATAAGATAAGATGAAAAAGGATCCGCGTAAATTGTAAAGCGCCAACGCATTGCGACCAGAAGTTGATCCATTGTGCATCCTGTGTAACCCTATAGGTCCTTGATTTGTATAATGAATTGCACTAGGTTCTTATGGTGAATGCTCCCGTAATCGCGCTCTTCTATTTGAACTTTACCTAGAACAGACAGCCTAATTCGCATTTGGCGTGACCCATATTAGTAGCGCAAGGTTCGTAGATCGCGTTTGCTCATGGCTATAGCTGCTTCACCTTTTGTTTTGTGAATATTTTGGATTTTTTGTTGTTGTTGTTTTCAGACCTTTGAATTTTAAGAGGGATGTGCCTTTGTTGCGCCAGTTTCTTATAACATAGTTTAGGTCTTGGCTGAAGGAGCCGTAGCGAGTGTTTGGACAATCAAAATTTGGATTGTGGCAACTTCTTGACTTGTTCATCAGTGCTTCCTTAATCCTCTGTGTGCTAGTCTGTTAATCCTCTGTGTCCTAGTGTCCGTATAAGGCGTACCCATACGTACAGATAAACGGACACATAGGCGGACTGACAGACAGACATAGCTAGATTTACTTGACTGAAGAAGCAACTATTGAAGTTTAGTGCCACTGACTACTGCCTTGCGTAGGTGTGGATTGCATTATGTGAGTTCCTGAGCCAGGTGCATAAACAGAGAGCGAACACAATTTTCCTGAGTTATAACCGAGTTGTTAAACGTGACATCAACACAATTTTCCATCCAGACCTCCATTAACGGCCATTAAGAGCTATGTCGACTTGACTTTATCGAATTACGTTTACCCCCTGGTCCTACTGCTTAGTATTATAATCGAACAATTTTTTCAGTACTCCCAACAACTAAAATCAGAGAAAAATGGTTTTGCAATACAGGATCGCTTAGGATCGCTTGAACTTAGATAAAGTAAATCAAAAATCAATATTAGATATGAGTAAATTCCAAAGAATCATTGATTTGATTACATCGATCTGATTTATAAACACGTTGATTGGTTTGCCTTACAAAACAAATACAAAAACAAATGTTCAATTGTACAAAAATTGGATTTCGTTTCTACACTGCTTTTCAAAAACTTCTGAAATTTTGTACGCCAATGATAATAGAATGCTAAACCGCAAAGTTCTGAGTTTTGCCTTTGACTTTCGCTTGAAATCGCGAAATTTGGCCTTTAATTTTTAGACTCTGCGTTCAATGCCTGTTTTGGCTGTAAAATTTTCAAGTCTGTTCCTTCTGCTTTCAAGTTATATGTACGATTTTTGGTTATGACAGTGCAAAGATGCAATAATGGCTTTCTTTATATTTATGCGAGCAACACTACGAACCTGCATGTTCAATTACGATTTTATAATTGACAAGTGATTGGAATTATCTAAATGAAGTGCACGATTTCTCAAAAGATCTTTACAGTTTAAAAAACCACGATGAGGTATATAAGGATAGTTATGATTAACAGGTATCGATGTTTTCACCACATTGAGAAATTCGTTAAATGTTCTGACGTGCATTTTGTTTATACGAGTACATATTAAATATGCTGGTAGTTATTCTAGTGTTTAATTCGTCTCTTCTGCAATCAATGTAATCATAATGCTTAACGTTTAACAAACAATTTAATCATAAACACTAAAATCGCATTAACAATTTTAGAATTAACGCCTTCAATAATTTGCGCCGAACAAAAAAAAAAACATTAACACAAACAATAACTTATTAATAAATTCTCTAATCTACAACTCAATCGCAATGATCTAATACAGATCAGCTTAATTTACAACCCGGAAAATAAATATTAGACTTGCAGTCGACTTAAGCAACTGCCAGTTCGTTGCTTAAGTCTTTTGTTTTGTCATATGCGAGGCGACAGCTTAAAAGCAAAAGCAAAAATCAAGACAAAAGCACAAAAAATCATGCGGTATACATAGTGAAAGGATAATGCAATCGAGCAGCAAATACAAATCATTACAATTACTTTTAACGTTATGAGAAACACACCCAATACACCCGGTCACCCAATGGCCGAATAACCGAAAACGAGGCGACTGAATGCTCCAGTGTGGAATGAAACCAAATGGTGGCGGTGGCTTGAATGGATGAATGAATGAATGCATCTATAACGAAAATATCTAACTATATGTAACTCCTCCTTAAGCGCGAAAAATTGCGCAATATAATTCATAATAAACAAATGCCGCGCACCAAACGATTTTTTGGGAAAGAAAACTCAAGTCAACTTTTTTTTTTGGTGCATTCACGTTGTAAACGCAGCAGATTAAAAACTAACTTGCATAAGAAGTGCATGAATATGAAAGATAACTAACGTATGAAGACTCTATTAAACACATTATGCAAATATGTATCTAAAGAAACCAAACAGTAGCCATCATTCAAAGTGATTTGCTGCTGTTGGCGCCTTTCGATTAATTCATATGAAACGTGCCAGCTTCAAATGATGATGCGTGAGTTCATATGTAAAGTAACAGAGTTACTCTTTGATATTCCACACGTATTTACATTTTATTTACATTTTTTAGTTTGTTTGTTTTTTTTTCTGGTTTTCGAAGCTAATTTATGCCAGCACACAAAATTCTAAAATATTCACCATTTAATCGGGTACATCATCGTCATTGTTGACGAAGTGCGACATACTCGATTAGCATTTTTATCAAAAATGTTCGTTTTGAAATCAGACATGTGCCAAAACGCCTTTCAAACGACATCAAAAACATATTTAAATTAATTAATGCAGCATCATATAATAATATAATCAAATTAAAAAACTATAGCCATAAAAATTAATAAAGTTAAAAAGCAAACCTTTCACGCATATCTATAAGGAAGTTGTTTATTTTTGTAAAGAACTAGAGCGGCTAATTTGAAGCGTTTCATTGAACAGAATATATCTACACTGAAAAAAGCAGCAGTTAAAGTTCAAGCTTTGTCATACAGTGTCCTTTTTTGAAATGCGCGCAATTCAGGCTGTAGGGATCGTAGCGCGGCGGGCGTAATACCATTCAATAGGCTTCGTTCTAAAGTTTTATTTCCTTCCAGCTGAGTCAGCATCATGTGTTGGAACAGTGAGGAACGTGCGTTTGCGGTGAGGTCTATTTTTGAACAGATGTTCTGTGAGCGCAACCCAGCGTGCCTTCCGAAATTACTTCAATTGGGCACTGTCGCGCTTCGGAAATCAATTGTTACACGTATCACTACGTTCAGAAAAACCGCAAGTGTGACAAGACGAAGAACTGCAGTCCCTCAGCCCTGAGAACATTGCAGTAAGCCTGTGTGAGCTTTTATCTTGCGATCCCCGTGAAATTCTGCGCGCAAACATGCGACTGCCCTTCGGCTCTTTGACAGTTTGAATTATTTACGAGGACCATTCATACAAGTTGACGATTGTGCTGGAACTCACCGAACGCAACTTTAATTCTTGGCGGAACGCATGTGAGGCGCTTCTCGTTCCACTTTTTTGTAAGTTTTTTTTTAAATCCTGCGTTTATGTTAACCGCCCAAGGAACCTACAAGACACGGTAGATTTTGCCAACATGCCCGCTGATATGGTCGTAAGGGTCATGTTGAACGCCAGAAATTGGCTTCTTCAGTGTATGGACAATGGGGGGCATCACCTACCTGATATGATTTTCAAAACTGTGTAAAAAAAAACTTTAGATAGTGAACCTACATTAGAAAAAAAAAAAAATTAATCTGTTTAAAAAAATGTCGCACCCTGTATATATTCTACGAGATCTAATAAGCCTCCTTTAATGCTTTACAAACTTCGTATTAGGCTAAATACTTTTTGTTGTAGTGTCGTACAACAACTTCCAATTGCTTATAATTCGCAACTAGTTTCAACATGTTCGACTCTACTTTTAAGCACATCTGATTCATAATATGGGTTTTATTGCGTTTTGAAAAAGAAAGTTATGCTGTTGCACCCAGTATAATTAATGTAAGACAACCTATAGGCTACTCTTGTTTAGATTCTGATATATTTACATTTATTTAAAAGACATTTACTTATTTACATCACATTTTACTAATTCGCGTACTTACATACATAATCTAAACTTATTTATAACTCAACTTTAAACTTGAATAAGAAGAGTTGTGTGTGAAATATGACGGAAACATTTTTGCGCTTTAAAGCACATTCAATACCATTATGTTTTGAAAACGATATCATTTAAATGGCCTCCGCGGCTTCGGTTACATAACTCGATCCGAGAGGTTCAATTTTGTATGACTCTGTTTCCTAAATCGAGTTGGATCTCGCCAATGGTTTCAATAATATTGTTATACAGTTGGTTAATTGATGTTGGTTTGTTGCCATAAACCAGCGTTTTAACGTAGCTCTTGTGAGAAAGTACTCTAATCGCCTCTTCTGCAAATAACTCGTTCTGGGAACTTTCTTTGCAGTAACTCCAATGCAGACCAATTTAGGCTATTGAAAGCAACCGTTTGGCCATTTTTGTTGCGGAAGATTACGGCCAAATGATGCCGCCGAACCAAAATCTACACCAAACAGTAAGTTGCTCTGGATGCAATGGAGATGTTGCAAAAGTCTTTCCCCAAATCATGCAACTTTGCTTGTTAACGAAGCCGTTAAAAAAAAAAAAAAATTCTGCTTCATCATTGAAGATGACTTTTTGTCAAAATGTGGAACCGTTTCTAACTGCTACCGAGTCCAATTAGCGAACGTTAATGTATAAATGGTACTAGTGTGACTATGAAAGAATGCAAATGTCGAAGAATGGCAGCGTTGTCAACTGAAACAACAGAGCAATGAGCTACCATACTTATTGAAAAACACTGTTTATAATTTTGTGGGGGGTCCATGGCCTGTTCTAGAGTTAGTTACGCAAAACTGCAAATGAGAGATATTGTTCAACAGAATTTACTAAAAGTTTACTCAAAATTACATGGTTGAGATGTTGTTGTCAGTCTTTTCAAAGAATTCGACGGTTTTATTCAGATACTACGACTCCAGCTATCTAGCACAGCATGAAATATAAATTGATCTACGATAATATTCTTTAGCGTTTCCTTCGAAATTATCTCTCAAATATTGTCGCCCCATTCGTCGAGGATAGTCAACACAGTGCCCATCGAATCTTCAGTGCAAGTAGTTGTATTAGATATCTCCCTAATTTATTTATGAACATCGTTGGATCGAATCGCAGTATTTTTTTTCTAAATGCTGATCCAAATTTTTGATTAGGCTAAATACCGCCGGTTTTAGCACTTTCAATGCCATGATGTGTTGATCTGTTTGAATTCACCGCTCATTGTTCGAGCTCCATAGTAGCTTTGGCCTTTCAATAAACCAATATCCACGCTGAAATTTCTAAATTTAGAACATTTTTCTAATAGCGTATTAACAAGACCCGATCCACAACATGGTTGAAACGAAATAACTATCGAATTCATTGCAGCTCACATGACGCGATTAACTATTTCTTTTGCGCTTATCTCGCCTGAAACCTCAATAAACTTATTTTGAATACTATAAGATAATAATCTTGCATAACGAGAATCTGTTTTAAAATGATTTTACAGAGCGGCATCTTCACTATCCGAAGCTGTGACCTAAAATTGCCGTCATTTTCTTCTGATATATCATCCGTCAGTGGATACTATCATCGTCCTCGGAAAAACAAAACTTTGCTTATGGCAGAATAATAATGCGCTAATAATTTAGATCAGCTCCTGTCTGTTCGTTAACTGCAGATGTTTTCGGTTCTCGTCGATCTTACTTACTTACTTACTTACTTACTTACTTACTTAGGTCGCTCTACAACCGTCTTTCGGGAAAGGCCGCACGTAGGAAAGCGCACCATTCGTTGTACCCGAGGCTTCCTGTGTGTCTTCATTGGTAAATGTTGTTTTGCGGTGGCGGGAACCAAATCCAGCGCACCAACCCCTAATTAAGGGGAGTGGTTGTCTTCGCACAATTTGCTCTCCACGGTGGTTCCCTATCCTAACCGACGTTTGTGAGCTGCTTGGGCCGTTTGCAAAAGAATCGTAATTTGAACGCTTCCAAGAGCATGGCCAAAGATCTTTCCACTACTGCAAACGATTACATCCTCTTTATTTGGATCACCCCATCATATAAATATCAAGGAAGGTAACCCCCCCATACAAACCTACCGCAAATTCACATGTATATAAATGCATGTGATACCCCTTTTGAGGGATAACTTATTCCAATCCACGAATGTAACTGAGGTGATAGTTATATTCTGAGTAGCTAGCATTTCTTTGTTCAGTTGAAGACTTAACTGCTTAGGTGCGGCTATTAGATGTAACTTTCGTATTAGTAAATCGTTCGTCTAATGCATAAAGACCAGCTCTATATTCCTGAAAACCTCTACATATCTATAGATATCTGAGTGATGCTTTAATACGTAACTCAGAAGATAAAATCCTTTTCCTACACGTTCTCTAATTGCGATTCGTTCGTGTAGAAGTTAACTACATACTTTCATTTATGATGCTTTTCTACATAGTATTTGATTGACAACATATTACTCCATCCGTTTTCTAATTTGGAATTTATTTCTCAATAATCTCTAGGGAGCTGAAATAGAAATCTTTTAACACATTTAGTATGTATCGCTCTGCTTATGTTGGCTTTAATTTAAGCTTGAGTTTATGGTTTATTAAAACAAACTGCCTCCTTTAGGTATTTCAAAAATTTTCTCAAATCGACTGCCTGCAACTATTACTGAATTATTATGTGAGTTTTGTATGCACTAAAAAGTCAACTTACTATTTGGCAGTTGTCTTAATTTTGTATCATTTCGAAGCTACATTGTAAGCTGCAATCAACTCATGTCCAACTTAAGTGTTATCTAATCTGCACAACATCCGTCACTCATCCAATCGCACACGCCATTCTTGCGGAAATCACAAGCGATCATAACACTACAAACACACTGCCAAAAGCCAAACCGGGTGCTGCTGATGATGTAGCTGCCTCCAATTTTGCTTAATTTCTGCAGCGATGTTAATAACCACTCAAAAATGCCATGTAATGTAGCATTACATTAAACCAAATACAAAGAGCATACAAATCAAATTTGGTTAAACATACAAGCCACATCAACTCTCAACTACAATTTTCCTCTCGCTGTCTACATACATGACCGGCTATGTTGATTTTCACTATGGAAAAGTCGGGCGTTGCCAAAAGGGGGCACTGAAAAAAAAAAAAAAAAAAACTACAGAAACTCGTGAAATGATATCACAACGAGCAAAAAACAGCTCCAGATTGCACGTAATTGTAATTGAAAACAGGCAAGAAAATATCTGAAACATCAGTTAGCAACCTAAATAGCAATTGAATGCAGCAAACAAACAGCTAGACAGGCATACATACAAACAGACATACAAACAGACATACAGACAGACAGACAATAAGACAGGTATACAATTAGACAGACGGACAGATATTTAGGCAGAAAGACGATGTACTGTGGGACGATCAGTTTCGATAAATAAGTATCTTATCTTATGATTAATTTTGTATTATAAAAAGATTTTATCTCCTTTCCTCTTCCTTGTTATAGTTCATTGATGTATTTCAAACATAAAGAAAAATTAATTCAGCGAAGCTTATCAAGAATAATTTTACCAGTACAGTTAATCAACCCACAATCCATTTGTGTATCATAAAAAAGTATGAATTACATTTACAGATGTATTATCAGAGGTGAGGTTTCCGCAGTTATCTTTCACAAGGGCAATCCTTTACATAATGTTTTTACCTAACCATGTCATAAGCTTTGTTAATATAAATAATAAAAATAGAGAACATTTTATGGAATGCAAAAATATTTTGAATAACTTGTTTTCTATAGAATTGATCAATATCGCCAGAAGAAATATACAAATTACACGATGGAATATTTTTTAATGCTATACACGTATGCGCATTGGCTTAGGTGCATGCATAGTGCAGTGTTCAATAACTGGAGTTTTATTTAGTTTCATTTATATATATTGGTAATGAACTGCTTCATTCTAAGCTGCTTTGCGACAGAGAGGCCATCCATCACAGCTCATATTCCATTGTGACTCAGGTGTTTCGTCGTCAAGCTCCAGCATCATCAGCTCTATCCGACTTTTCAACTGCAAAATTTAAAAGGATGTGTGTTTAGAAACCTCTAAAAGGAGTAAGATATGACCAAATTGGGCATTGGATTCATTGGGGATTAAATGACATATGTATACTGTGCAAGACAGGATATTCTTATTCCAATTGCTCTAAGTGTGAAAAAATAATCAGAATCCTTAAATATAAACAAGTTTAAATTAACCAATTGCGTATACGTACAGTAAAAAATATACAATTTAGGTAACATATCTGTAAGGACGAACTAGAATACGTCACACTTTGAAATTGATGTCTGTAAATATACGAGTATATATGGGTACATACATAAAATTATGGCCTCAATTATTTTTTAAGTCCGCCCATTTTAATACGCGCTTTTATTTTGCCCTTTGAGTACTGGATATACATAAAATTATAGTTTAAAAAAACTAAAACAAAACACGCTTTAATAGTAATGTGAACTAAAAAGTAAAACATAATTTTGAATAAGTTTAAAATGAGAATTAAGTGATTGACAGAGAATTAACTTTAACATAAAAAAGTGTGGGGTGCTCTGTAATATATTATTATAATAAGTTTATATTTACAAATAGATACCAATGAAATAATTATAACACAATTAATATCAAGCACCCCACGCTTTGTTTTATGTTACAGTTAATTCTATGTCAATCACTTAATTCTCATTTTAAACTTATTCAAAATTATTTTTTACTTTTTAGTTCACATTACTAGTAAAGCGTGTTTGTTTTAGTTTTTTTAACTATAGTTTATAGTTAGCTTTGCACGCTTAGGCCGATCATGCCTCTCTATCGCTTGTTCCGCGCTCTCGCTTGCACGCACGGCTCAAATGAGTCATGCTATTTCGTACGTGCAGCCGGCGTTCATCAATTTATAAGACGTTATCACGTCAAAAACAATATTAACCATAGAACGGAAAAAATTCTTTTTCTTGATTACGATACTATGTGACTTTCATACCTGTAGCAAGTAAGTTCATCTCTTTAAGTCTGAATGATAATAGCTCCGAACTTTCTTTTGAAAGGTCTCTAGGTCTGTTAACATATAATTTAAGGTATTTTGAGGAAAAAAAATCGGATTCCGATGATGGTGCTTCCAAATCGATATCATTTTCAACAGAGAAAAAAAATCAGCAAAGTCAATCATCAAAATGAAATTTTTATACCATTCGCGACGAGACGAGACGATCTAGCTATTCCCGTCTGTCTGTCTGTATGTTGATGCGCATTTTTTGGGTTTGCAGTTTAATAGAGTGTAAAGATTGTCTCGCCACGCCCGCTTTTTGAGGTAGCCCCCATACAAATCCACCGCCCACTTTTGACTTTTTGTATGAAAAACTTTTTTATTGTAGTCAATATCAACTTAGTAATTGATATGGTAACTTTTAGTGATCGGATTGTTGACATATACATTAATGGGTGGGACCCGCCCAATATGGGGTCGCCCCCATACAAACCTACTGCCCACTTTTGACTTTTTGTATGAAAACTTCTTTATTAAAGTCAATATTAGGCTGAAATGCGAAATGGTGTCATTTTATAGACAGCCGCTTAACATATACAGACTAATGGGCGTGGTGTAACCCCCATACAAACCCACGGTGCAATTTTGTCTGTTTTATGAAAAAATTTAAATCATTTAAATCAATATTAGCTTGAAATTTGATTTGGTAGATTTTAGTGGACAACCGCTTCATATACATATACAAATGAGCGTGTCCCGCCCACTTTTTGAGGTAGTCCCATATGAACCCACAGCCCACTTTTATGCATTTGCATGGAAAACGTCAATATCAACTCGAAATTCGATATGGCGGCATCTTACACATCTACTACATCGCTTCATACACATCTACTAGTGAGCGTGTACCACCCCCTATTTAAACCCCCACTTTTATGTATTACAATACTATTTAAGGTTTCGTGTGAATGGTATTAGAGCTTTGGTTCAACAGAAGTAAACGTTTTTTCTTGTTTTTTTTTTTGGTTTGAGCAATGCATATAGAAAAATCTTTAAAAAACAATAGATTAGTTAGAACGTTGGTGACCAATTTTTATGCATACACGAAACACTTATGATTTTGTGCATCATTTTCTTTCGATTTAGTCCCATAGTGCGACGTACGACTAAAGCGATCCCCAAAAATAGTTAATGTGGCTCACCTGCAGCTAAATTTGCTGCAGTTTTGCTTCCATTGTGGTAAGCTGTGTTGTTGCCACTGCCACGACAACAACAACAATAACTTGAACAACGTTGCCGATGCTGCATGGCAAATGTTGCATAATTTTTGTTTGTACGAGTATGCTACTATTTTTGATTTTGTTTTTTCTTTCTTTCTCTTCGATGCAGTTTTGTATCTTTTTTTTTTTTTTGGTCAGATGGACGGACAACGACCAAGTCGACGACATTTGTGGCAACTGCATATGTTGCATATTGTCTTCGTTGTTGTTGTTGTTGTTTTTGTTGCTGCTGCTGCCTTTTGGAAGTCATCCAGTTAGTGTGTCACTGTGGCATTTGCCTGCATCGCTTCGTCCATTGTTTCTTGTCGCTGAAAGGCTTTGGAGGAAAAAAAAAATTGTCATACTTAAAAAATGAAATCTCGTTGTTTGTAGTTAATAGTTTCTTTTTTCACATCAAAATTGTTGCCTTTAGTAATTGCTACAATATTTTCATATTTGTTGTAATTATTTCGCGTTGTTTGAACTATTTCTTTTCATGTTTTTCGCGGAAATTGTGGGCGTTTAATGCTCATTTTGCTTTGAAATGTGAATTATTGCCTTTGAGCAGCTGCGCGCATTTATAAACGCCAAATAAATGATCGACTTAAGTCTACTGTTTAAATTATTATGACGTCCGTGACTGAGATGATGGTGAACATAATTTCGATGGCATTGCAATAGAAGTAGTATCTAAGTTTTCCGATTCGTTTTGCGGTTGCAGCATAATTTTTAAATGAAATCTAGAACGGAAGCATTAAGTGACCAGTTTAATGCTTTGTAGGACTTGAGCATATTACAAGAAATAGTATGAGGCTGCTTTTAGTAATTTCAAGTAATTTGAGCAGAATTTATTATATTAGTTTATACGTGAATATTAAAAAAGTAGTTGAAATAAACAATCAATAAACATCAATCTGAATCCTCACCAAAAGTCTCCAAATGGCCACACTAAATGTTACCCAAATGACACCTAAATATCCCACTTAACGTCCCTCTAATTGTTCCCCTAAATGACATCCAAATGTCCACCTAAATGGCCCGAAAATATCCCCCTAAAAGAAATCCCAATATCCCCAAAATGACCCAAAATTTGACCCAAATATCCCACCAAACATCCCCTCAAATGTCTACCAAAGCGACCACCTAAATGTCTATCAAATATTTCCTCAAATATTTCTTAATACGTGCTTTATTATTGATTGTTTAGAGTATACAAGCCATAAACTAAAAATTGACTAAAAATTGACTGAAATTATTACCTATTGTTATTACCTTGTTGGCAACAACCCCAATAATATATTGTTTTATAATTATCAGCATTGCAGAGGGGAATTGTTTTAAATCTGGGATCACAAAACGTAGCAACTCCAAATGTTTTACTCTTTTCAACAATGCCCAAACGTGTCGTAAGTCCTTTGCCCAGCTCATTGTTTACGTTCATAACTCATGGCTTCAAATTCATTGATGCAATGTTTGCGTTTACAGTTTTTAGTCCATTGACAAAGGTTATAATTACAATTCATACAATTCACCGCTAAATGCCTTAGTCACCGATTCAAACGGTCTTAAAACTTTACACATGTCATTTAGTATGTCCCATTCGGTCGCAGTCAACTTTGGCAACTCCGTATTGACTAATACAAATGTGATTTTAACGGCATCTTCAAGAGTTAAGTTTTGATTAGTTGAAGGCAAGGGTGCTTGCTTTGTAAATGTCGCTTTAAATTCAACACTGTCGTTTCGTAAGACAGAATGGCCGAGCAAATTTTACAACGTGCTGAGCTTTTGTCGACCACATTTAAAAAATTTCCACAGCACACTACGTTTGCGATTCATGTGTAAGACTTTTTCAGTGCAAAATGAAATAGTGCACATTCGCAATAGAATAAAATCATTCAGAATGACTATTTTGGCGAATCAGCGATTTGCAACACTATAATGAAAACGGTGATTGGCTAAACAGTGACATGTTTTTCAATTCGTTAAGGAAACGAATACCACAACAAGTGACTCGTTACCCTGATTTTCATTCACTACTTTTGCGGTAGCTCAATCACGGTGATTGAAAAATCATGGAGCGTAATTTTTTTTGCCAACACTAGTTTAAAGCCAACGTGCGCTCATCCTCGTCGTTAGCCACGCACTCGAGCTTTTCTATCATTTTTTTGTTTTACATAGTGTAAGGAAGAGTTGTAAGAAAAATAGAACAACAAGCTCGGAGTGAATTATTGAGTGCGTAATTTGTCATGCAAAAAGGCAATTTTATTGGCACGAAGTGGCGAGTTGGCCGAATGGTGAGTAATATGAACTGAAGAACGGAAGAATCATTCTTCCCAATAAGAATTTTATGAAGAAAATCAACAGAGTGCATAGAACGGCGTGATAAGATATTTTTAACCTGTCATGATAGGGCGAAAGATTTATTTCGGGATCCCAATTAAGACTCCTAAAAGCAAAGAGAATAAACTGTTTTTGAACTGACTCAATACGATCCTTGTAAATAGCATAATATGGCTTCTAAATACAAGATTCCAAATTCTAAAATCGGACGAACAAGAGAAGTATAGAGAAGTTTGGTGGTATAAGGGTCATTAAATTCCTTAGACCAACGCTTAACAAAGCCAAGGACACATTTTGCTTTATTTTCTATTGAACAAATGTGATTACTATAAATAAGTTTCGGTTGCATAAGGATACCTAGGTCATTAAAACGAAACTTTCTACCCAGGGTAATGTTATTTGAAACAAGAAAAAACGTTAACTTCGGTTGAACCGAAGCTCTAATACCCTAATGCACTGGCAGAAAAAAAGTAAAAACTGCCTATAATGTGTTTAGTATCTAAGAATAGATTTATAGTAGTTTTAAGATTTTTTGCTTTAAATAAAGACGTCGAGCATTCAACGATATGATTCACTCCAACGAATTCATAGAGTATACGATTCTTTCTCTTCTTGCGCGCTAATTCAGAAAGACTCCTTCCAAAGAGTTGGAAATTTACATAACTTTGTGGATAGATTGAAAAGAATTGATAAAGGAGAATAAATGTAGCTAGAACATTGTTTTAGTATGCAACTGGGAATATTATCAGTGCCAGGTAGGACAGAGAATTTAATTGATAAAAGACATGTTAATATATTTTGCATGGAGTTAGCGGTAGGAGATAAACAGTCATATGATGTGATGCTGTAAGGATATGAGAAACTAGGATTAACAGAGCTACTAGGATACGTACTTTGGAAAAAGTCGGCAAACAAATGTGCTATAGGTGATTCAGAAGATGCAACTGCACCATCATGAAATAATTGCGAAGGATACGCTGAAGTACTACGTTTCGTATTAACGAAATTGAAAAACGATTTTGGATTGTGACGCATGTTTCGTTTAACTTTCACTATATAGTCAGCATAACACCTTTTATTTAATGTGTTAATCAATTTAATAATTGATATGGTGGCTTTTAATGGACGGATGCTTCACATCCGCTATCTCCATGCAAAATGTGTGTTATCCCCACTTTTTGTGGTAGCAGTCGTACAAACCCACTCTTGTGTTCTTGTATGAAAGGATTGTCACGGAAAATGCTTTCGCCTCTTAATCAAAGCAAACAATCTATTTTCAACCGTTGCTTATTTACATGCCATTGCTCACTTTGACTTATTTGTTGCTATTTTTTTTAGCAAAATGAGAGAGCTGAGAGAGAAAGAGCGAGAGAGAGAGAGAGTGTCTTTGTGTTTGGCCGAGGGCGTCATCTGGTTTTTACCTACCTTAGACGCAATAGTTTAGAAAAAAATTACATTCACATTCTTGCAAAAAAAAAAAAAATCCAGCTAATATTTAAGAGTGTTAATTTAAGAGAGTTAAAAAGGGTGTTATATAGATATTACAATAGTTTGAAATTCGATGTGGTGGCTTTTTATGGACAGCCGCTTCGTATACACGTACATATACTAATGGGCGTGTCCCGACCACTGGTCCATTTTGTGCTTTTGTATGAAAAACTTCATATGTAAGTCAATATTAGCTTGAAATTCGATGTGGTGGTTTCTTATGAACAGCTGCTCCACATATACATATGTATGTATATACAAATGGGCGTGTGCCGTCCATTTTATGAGATAGCTTTATACAAACCCACCGCACACTATTATGCCTTTGTATGAAAAACTTTTTAGTTAAGTCAATATAAGCTTGAAATTCGATATGGTGACTTCTTATGGATGGTCATGCCGCCCACTTTTTGTGGTAGCCCCTATACAAACCCAACCCTCACGTTTATGTTTTACAATACGATTTAAACTTTGGTATTAGAGCTTCACTTCGCTTCGGTTTTTCTTATTTTTTTTATTGTTATAAATTGGTAGTTCCAGTGATTCATCTTGTAATTGAAATTATATTTTTGTAAAACTTTTAAAGTATTTCTTGTTGTAAGTGAATCTAGTAGATACGTTATTTAATAGGTAAAATTTATGGCATTCATTTACAATGCAATAAATTTGAGTTGTTTTTCATAGGCTTTTTTTTTTGTATTACACTCGCGCGCAAATGAACCAGAAAGTTGTACAAGTAGTGCATCAAAGAATTAACCAAATTGCAACATACAATTTGAAAGACAGACAAACGAGTGCCTGATAGATGGACAGACGGACAGACGGACAGACGGACAGACAGACAGACAGTAACAGATCAAACGACATTAACTGCAACTTGTTGCTGCTTCACTTGCTGCTGCTGGACTAAGATACTAGATACATTCGTGTACATATGCTGCTCTAACTGGCTGTCCACTCTGTCCGTCTATCCAAGTGATCGCTTCAGTTTCGCTTATTTGGTTTTTTTTTCGATTTTGCAGGTCGTTCAACATCGTCGTTGTCGTCATCTTTGACTTGTATGAAACTAGTGCAGTTTCTTTTTGTTTTTGTTTTTTTTGTGTTTCAAGTTGGCAGACATTTTTGGACGCGCTCGCGCTTGAATTGTGCAATGACTGCTTGGCTTGGCTTGATTCGTTTTAGAGCGTTGTCGTCGTTGTCGACCTGCTACTGATGATGACCTCCAAAATGTTGGTTTTCTAAAATCATATAGAAAATCAAACAAAAAAAAAAAAAAACAAAATATATATTTGCTGGCACAGCGCGTTCGTTCATTAGAGCACATTTTTCGTACATTTCAATGAAAGAAAAATACAACGGCGACAACTACTTACAACGATCGGCGACGATATTAAAGTCTCGTTTCAGCTTTTCTTAAAACTGTTGCGAAAAACTTATTTATTTTTTTTTTTTTGTTGTAAAATTTTTGGTCGCGGTTTCTGGGTTTCTCGTCGCTTTGTCTGGTCTGGTTTGGATCCATTGCGGCTGCCTCTAGCACCAAAGCAGCAAAAGTCTTTGTGGTTGGTTGTCGTCGGTCGTCTGTGGCAATTAATTAATTTCAACAAATATGCGTACTTGATGTCTGCCTCCGTACGTACTTAATGGGAATTATGGTTTTAATTGCTACTGTACCATCGTCGATGTTGATGTCGTCGTCATCGTCGTCGTCGTCGTCGTCGTCTGAGGCCTCGTTATGCGCTTTTGGCCTCAACAAGTCTCGTTATAATTCTGTAAGCCATAATTTCAATTTGGTTTTAAGCTTGAACATCGCTTTTACAGCCTATAATTATTACATAAGCTTAGAGAAATCTTCTGTTGCAGTTTCAATTTCAGTTTATTGCAGTATGAACTAATACAATACATGTGAGGGAGTGTTAAATCGATGTGGTTTATGAAATTCTTGGTATGCAATTGTGTAAGCGCTGAAACGCTGAAACGAAAGACTTAAGCAACAAACTTGCTTTCATTTTACATTGAATGGATTTTGGAATACTTAAAGCTATATTGCTTAAGCTATATAGTGCTGAAAACGAAAGCATTGCTGACATCTAAGTTTTTGAGACTTTAACTTTTATAGTCTCCAAAGTATTGTTATTAAACTTAACGAAGGACGGACGGGCATATATAGCTATATCGACTCGACTTTTCATTCTGACTAAGAATATATATATGAATTACACTAATCGGACCGTTGTTCTATCATCAATGGGTATCATTCTTTAAAGTATAGAGAACAGATACTGGTTCCAGCAGGACGGTGTCACAGCCCACACAGTCTGAGCTATCATTGAATTATTGCGGCCTTTGGAAAATGGTAATTTTGATTGACCACCGCAGTTGTCGAATTTAACTTCTTCAGATAACTTCTTGTAATGCTATTTGAAATTCAAGGTTCATGTCAACAAACCACAGAGCTCAGAGCACAGAGCTTTACAGCCTGAAACATTAAGAAAAGTGATGTAAAATGTCGTAAAACGTGCAGCTTTTGCCATGCAAATTTTCAAAAACTGCTAAAAATTGTTAGGTCTAAAGTATTTAATTTGTTCACGACCCCCTATGCAGTTGCGTAGTTGCGCCCTTTTTCGAACTGCACAATAACAAAATGTATTGGCGAGAAAACTCTACAAGTGTCTATCCTCACTGTCTATCTGCCGTGCAGTTGCGTACTTGTGAAGATTTCAGTGTTAAGCCACATAGTGGCAGCACTGGCAAAATGGTAGCACTTTCTTGGTATTTTTTTAGGAGAAACAACAATGATATAAGAATCAAAACAAAAGAAAAATTGAAGTGTGTTTAGTGTCAGTTATTTTGAATCGCATCTCTCGTAAACTGCCAAATTTATTTTTTACGCAATATTGACTTAAGGATTTGTTGAATAAGCGCTGCTTTTCTTTTATTCAACTTTTTAAACTCGCTTTTTGGGATGTTCTTTAGCACCTGTGTCACTGCTGCTTGTATGGCTGCAATGTCACCGTAAAAAGCTCCTTTCATTGCAGTTTTCATTTTTGGGAAGAGAAAATAATCGCACTGTGTTAGATGAGACAAATATGTCTTTTCATCAAAAATTTATTGACTTTATTGGCTTTCTGAGGTGGTGCATTATCATGCCATAAAAACAGCTGCCTTGGGCCTTACACGTAGAGCTCTCAACCACAAACGCGATGTAAAACTTGTGAATAATATTCTCCGTTGGCAGTTTGACCCTTTGGAACAAATTCCTTGTGAACAATAGCCTTGGAATCATAGTAGAAAGTTATCAACATTGTCTTGATTCTAGACTTCTGAAAACGCAATTTCTTAGGTTTTGGCCCATCTTTTGACTTCTATTCTGCAGATTGTCGCTTAGTTTCAGGATAATATTTAAAACACCATGTTTCATCACCAGCTATGATCGAATGAAGAAAATCTGGATCGTTTTCAGCTTTTTAAATGATGTCTTTGCAATGCTCTACACGAGAGATTTTTTGATCATCATTTAACTGATGTGAAACAAAACTTGCAACACCTTTCTTTTACCTAAATCTTTAGTTAATATTTTGGAGATTTTACAGTAAGATGAATTTAACTCTTCCGCCTCAGCACGATTAGATGCTGCGGGTTGTCCGAGATACAAGCTGCTGTCTATCTGTTGCATCAGGCCAATATATGAATTCTGGCTGCAATTTCCCTAATAGTAGCACTTTCTTCTAACGATCCCAACCGAACACAAATTTGAGATATTTGCTTTATTATTTATAGTTCGATTATAAAAACTATTTTTAAAGACGTTCGCGTAAACTTGAAATTGGTTCATTTTAACTTTTTATAGCCGATTCGCCATTTGTTTGATAATTTGTTGCGTAATAATGTTGTTACATAATTATGTTTAATGTTAAACTTATAACTTGCAAGCAGTTTAGTTCGAGCCAAAAGGCGTACGGTGGTTTTTATGGCAGCTATATTTTAAAGTGGGCGTGTCATGTCAATATAAAATGTGCAACAGTTATCAGACGAACATAGCTAGCTAGATCGTCTCGTCTAGCTGTTTCAGAATATACAGAGTGTCTCAAAAGAAAGTTCACACATAAAAAATCAACAAAATAAAAAGTAAGTAGTTTATTGAAAAAATGTTTATTACATATTAAAATACATACTTTGGGAATTTTTTTCTTAAAAATGATATTGTTCAAATGTAAACCGTTGCGTTCACGGCATTCATTTAATCGTCGTTCATTTAATTTCCTATGACAGCTTGGCAGTATTCTCCTTTTAATTGTGCAAGGAAAGTCGGTTGTTGCCGTAAACTTTAGATTTGAGGTAACCCCACAGGAAAAAGTTCATAGGGGTTAAATCTCAACTTCGTGGAGGCCAATTTATGTCACCTCTTCTGGAGATAAATTTGCCAGGAAAAATTTCATGAACTCGTGGTTGAGACCTGTTGGACGTGTGTGAAGTTGCTCCGTCCGTGGAATCATGTTCTTTGGTTATAACCAGGAAAGTTTTGCAGTTCAGGCACGAAGAAGTCGTCTAACATCTTCACATAACGCGGTTGTCACGAACAGACTGAGTAACACTGTCTACGTTATCGTACGTTCTCGAAGACCTTGGACGCCCGGACTTTGAATTTTCCAGCGTTGAACCGGTCTCTTCAAACTTCTCGACCCATTTTCCAATGAGTCGAGAGCTTGGCGCATCATTTAAATGACGAACATGTCGAATACTGCAGTATTTTCTACGCGCTACAGTCGCTGAATTATCGTTTTTCTAAAACTCACGTACGCACAACGCACGATCTGCTCCCGAGAAACGCTCCATAGCGACTAAATTCCCAAAAGCTAGGCTACCGATTGACATACCACCCGCGCCCCTCGGAATAGTTGCGTTCACGCAATCAGCAAATCAAATGTGAACTTTCTTTTGTGACACCCTGTATATACATTATGGGAGTCTACAAATTATTAAGCTGATTGGTATAAAAATACCATTTCGCACTATGTCTGATAAAATTTCTGCAGTTTGTGCTGCTTTTTACAAAACTAAAATAATTTGTGAACTAATTGTAAGATCCGCTTCCATAATAAAACTAATTGTATTTAATTATATAATAGAATGTACATATATAACGTTTCCATATACATATATACTTGTAAAAAGAAATTAAATCGTAACTGCAGCAGAAACACCTTTTGAACTCTACATCGACAGTAGAATAGCACTCAATTGTCAAGACTAACTAATATACACATACGAGTAATATAGCAAATAATAATTATAACAAATTGTTATGGATAAACGTCTTTGATGTTGACTCCGCACCACACCCTCTCTGTCACATATACATACGATGTGTAACAATTTGCATTACATATAGATCTATAACGACTAATCAATGCAAGCCAAACGACCTTCAGCTGTGCAGAAAAAAAAGAGAAATATAATCTGTAATATGCGAACTTGTAACTGGTTCTTTGAAACCAAAACAAAAAAAATACAAAAAATAAAAAAAGTACCAAAATTGGCATTGGTTGAACCGTTGCTTTCATACCCTGCATACACGCTAATCATAAATATCAATTTCGATAGAGTATCTATTTAAACTATAGAGCTATATGCTAGAGACAGTACCGTGCCATTCGAATTTGTAATTCAGCAATTTGTCAACTAATAAGCAAATAAATAAAACAAAGATCAACGACAGAACCGATGCGTTAGTACCCTTCACAAGAAATTTGCAATCGTTTGGCAGTTATATGCTATTCTCAATTTAAAATAAATCAATAAATATGCATATCCATAAGATGTCGCCATATCAAATAAGTTTATTGTAGAACAATTTAGAAGTGGGCGTGGCATGTTGATATGCGCACTCTGCAGCTTTAGTACCAAACAAGTACCGAGTTCCAACCAGACATTTCGATAAGAACAATTTTCAGACATACGTGCAGACAGACGGACATAGCAAAGTCGGTTCGTCTCAACGAGCTAATCAAGGATATATTATATATTATATTACTTTACTATATGTCAAAGGTAAATAAAATTTAACCAGTATAAACGGTGGAATTGTTTTTAAGCATTTATGACCACGTAGACTTATTTGATTAAGTGTGTTAATAAATATTTTTCCATTCCCGAATTCAGTAAATGTCAAGTTTCAAGTGGAGATCTTCGGTATTTTAGAGAAGAGACACTCGTTTTCTATTTGACAGCAATACCAGGAAGCAGGCAGTTGCAGTTTTCTTTGACAGCCAGGTTAGCATCAGAACTTTGGCATTATGCATGCGTAATATAAACTAGTTAAATACTGCTGATCTGTGCTTACTAAGATAGAATAATGCTGGCGTTGGCAGTTCATATTCCAATTCCGAACAGAACCATGTATACCTACAGTTTTGAAGAAAACCAAAACTTACCTGACTCAAGTTAGACTTGAGGTTAACCACCGGTGCACACTAAGGAAAAACAGTTCACTATCCAATATGCAGTGCAACGGCATACCCTATGACATATATTTTCGTAACAGCAAGCATGAGCTCGAATCAGAAACGAGCGATCAATTCCTTTTCAACCGATCAGTCTAGACGTTGATTCCCAACACTAGGCTGTCAAGATCTAGAGCAAGTTGTTCCAAACGATGAGACAGATAAATATAGATAATACTTATTGTATATGAGTTTGTTAGTGAGAATATGTTCGTGTGATCACGCGATTCATCGACGAGAACATGTTCGGAAGAATGTTAACAAGCAACTAAAAGAATTTTGTGTGCTCTTACTACCAATTTAAATTGATTTCGGCAGTGTTCGTATGAATAATTCGACTTTTGCCGATGTTCTACATCATATATGTGATATGGGTGAAAATACTAAGCTAGAGTTCTTAGCCGATCTGTTAATGCTGGGTTTCATCATCAATGAACTCCATTAAATCAACAATATAGGTCAGATCTAATTGAATCATCTCCATCGTCCAAGTTTTGGTATCAAAACGGCCATTGAATACTAATTGGTAGCGAGGTTGGCTGCCGCCATTTTAACCGGATCTAACATAAAAATCGACAGAAAATGCCATACCATTCTGTAACACCACTGGCAGAAATATAGCCTACAATTTGGGAGCATAAAGATGGAACATAGCCTAACCCAAACGTTTTAGACTTCTTACTACAAATAAACGAAGAGAAAAATAGAATATATCTCCGTGTTGCGGTTTTCGAATGCGAATAATTTGTTCGGAAACGGTTTCATTAAAATGGTCCGTATTTCAAGTTCAAAAGAATTTCGGTAGTTAAATTTACCAGACCTTGAGAATATGAATTCCATACGGTCATTTCCAAGTGAATTCAAATAGCGAAATTCTTCTTCTGAAAGTGAAATAATTCCATAATTTTTTATCATATAACTAAGCGTAGCTCTTTTGATCTAAATTATAACAACATTAAGTAGAAAACAATAAATTTTTCACTACTAAGTTTTAGCACCGAATTGTTAATAAAACATCTTCTGATATTGACAACAGAAGAAATGTTGTGCGGCCGACTTTCTGGATGTTGCAAAAGCTTTTGATAGCGTATGGCATGTAGGGCCATACAGCACAAACTCCAAAATATACTACCAAATAGTTTTTACTGTCTCACTAAAAGCTAAAAGATCGTTAGTTTTTTTTTACTAAATATAAAGATGAATGCTCGGAAATGAAAATGGAAATGACAGCAGAAGTTCCGCAGGGTAGCCGAACTCTGCTCAATTTACTTTACACGTCGGATATTCCTGCTCCATCAACTGACTGCAGCATGATTGGAACTTTCGCAGATTATACAGTGCTTTTACTAAACTAGCCACAAATGATCTCTAAAATAATATTAACAGAACCATGGGCTGGTTTAATGAAAGGGGCATTTAGGTGTAGAGCGAGAAGACAGTATATGTTGTATACTCCAATAGACGTCCTACCATTAAAAAATTGACAGTTAACGGCATCCAAATCAACCCATCCAACTACGGTAAATACCTGGGCTTCAATATCGACATTAAATTAATCTGGAAAGACCACATAATTAATAAACGAAACGAAATGAGATATAAATTTGAACAACTCTATTGGCTTTTGGGTAGACAATCAATATAATATATAAGGCTATGTTCATCAAAATATACAAATAAGGTGCAGAAATTTAAGGCACAGCCGGCAAATCTAATATTTAAAATATTGAAATTATACAAAGAGCCCAGAACATAATATTAAGATTAATCACAAATGCTTCATGGTATGTTGCCAACGAAGTTATTCACAGTGACCTTAATGTAGACACCGTAGCTGAGATGATTCGCTATTGCAGCCAAAAACACATTTTCCACACACGATAATAATGACCTCGGGCGTATATCGCGTACAGAAGAACAACAAAACAAATGATTGAAACCAGTTACTCTCACTCGATCTGGTCTACAGGCAATTCCTAGTCCCTTAAACATGTCGATGAAAGATGATTTAATGTATTATTCTAAAAATGTAGTTTTTTTATGACTCTGGTAAACAAATTAAATGTATTCTAGTATTTCTGGTTGCTACTATATTTGGAGTCGACTTTTACAAAAATTGGACACAGAATTTTTTACTAAAACAAAAATTCTGCAGGAAATTGGCTTGAAATGATACAAGAAACCATAAGAGAGAGTATAAATCATTGGGCTATCATAATAGGATATGTGTTCCTTAAAAAACTCTTAAGAATTGAGGCAGCTAGTCAATACTTCTGTAAATGTTCTAGTGCAAACTATTGTTGATTGAATCACCGATACCAAAAACCATTGAAAATTGTATATTCCACATTGTTTTCCCCAGCACGCGTTGCTGCCCTTCTCCCTTCTCCCTGCCACACTTATCCACTTCGCGCTTCTTCATGACCCCTCGGGTAATAAAATTGTTCGTACAAAAATACTAAAATCGTAATTAAAAATAGGGGGTGGGGGTAGGAGGTTGAAAAATACTTACCTACATATTCTCATATGTGTATATATATATAAATTTTCATTTTATATAGAACAATTTTTGGAACTTATTCAGATAAGCGGCATAGACATGCATACTTTTTTACACAAATGCTTATTTTTGAATTACATTAAAACTCAAATTCTCTATTAACAAATATTTGATTAATTAAAATTTAAACTTTTCATTCTCTGCATCTCTAATATCATCCCGCACACATGACCATTTAAGGCAAACACATGATCGCTAAACGATTTGGTAGCTATCAGCTTTTTATCATCAACTCAGAGCAGCTGCGCTTTTTTTCCGTTTTTTAGAACTTTATGACTTACGAAAGTAAGTAGATGTGGTTAAAATGTTTGCGTTGTGTTTGTTTTAAATTAATTAAATAAATGCGTTAATTTAATCTTCATAAATTATAGCATATGTGCTATTCTGATATATGAGCTATATTATTGTAAAGTTTCATTAAAAGCCATTCAGTAGTTTTTCCCTGAAAGAGTAACAAACATTAACACATACATACAAACTTTCGCGTTTATAATATTAGTAGGATTGAAGATTGCAGCGCCGATTCCAAAAATCTATTAGAACATATTTTTCCCACATTTTCTTTCTTAGGTTTCATCTTATCGAATCTTTGCAATTCAGTCAATAGTATAGAAACTCGCAACGAGTTGCTAAAAGTATTGTGTTGGAATGTTATGTACAAGAAAGCATTGGCAATAAATACCAATTTAAATATGAAAAAGAAGCATTTTATTTTCCTACATCCGTAAACAAATCAGATACTAGCAGAGTTAAGGGCATAGCATACATTAATTCCAAATCAGTTTGGAACTCTATATGCCCACACCGATTTCTACTTCATTACATTACAAACTCACTGACTGAACTGCATATGCCATTTTCAAACCATGCACGAAGTGTATAAAAACGCATGCCACAAGAGGCAATCATGTTTAACATGTAACAATAATTGACCAAGGAACCACAAAAGGCAGAGATTATAACTAGATACCTACACTATATTGCATATCAATCCTCTGGCTAAATTTATCAGCAAAGAAAAAATTAATACTCACCTCTGACGATGCCGTCGCCGACGCCTTCGCCAACAATTTCAAAAACAGACGCCGGAGACAACTTTTATATTAGAAAGTTGTTTCAGTTCCGTCAAAGTGCTTCGGTTCTTTGATTCGAACTCGCGTTGATTTGATTCTATACAAAAACTAGAAGCGTTTGTTCTTGAGTTGCATATACAAGTAGTTCTTTTATGTTATTTTTGGTTACTACTACTTAACACACCACCTTCAATGCTGCGGATGAGCCCTTAAATGTTTAGAATTTCAAGATACATCTATTCCAATTAAGCGTATCTTCTCCGATAATCGGTTTTACAGTGCTACCTGCGCATTAAAAATGCGTTTAAGTATCTCATTTTTATTTGATTAATTAGCTCATTAACATTTTGCAAGCAAACAAAGTTAAGAACCATATTTTTTAGTTGCTTGTTTCGAAAGTTGTAAAGAAGCTCGTGACGATTAAAACGCAAAAAAAAAACCCAGACAAGTTCAATGTTTGATTTAATGCAAAAATGGTTGAAATTTATTTTAGTCGCGATAAAGTCAAACAAAATTAAGTATTTATTACTAGCAGCAAATAAAATTAAAGCAGCAACAGAAGAAGAAAAAAAAATGATGCTTGGCATTTAAATTGGAATTTATTTTAGGCACATTTACGACGCTGTTGTTTTTGTTGAGATATATTTTATCTTCTACTTTATATTTTTGTTGTTGTTACTTCTGTCAACCTTGTCTGTCTTTGATGATGTCTTGTAATCTTTGTGCGGCGAGATCTTGATATGTCAGCATTGCGAAAATTGAAAGTGCTTCGTGCTACATGGTTGCCTACTTATGTCACTTTAGAGTAATCGATTACCTGTACTTCCTATCTAAATAATGCAATTGTAGTGTGTATGCCAGCCAAAAAAATTATGAGATTATTGTTGGAAACTGTTGTGCATTTATGTGGAACTGAGGTTGTTAATGAGTGTTGGCTTCATTCACTTTGACAGTTCCCAAAATTGGCGAAACTGTTTTGGAGAATGCATTGTAGTGTTTTGCTAGAGATTTGGTTCGGTTGGGATATTTTAAATAAGCAGCCATTGCATGTAGAACTTGTTAATTTCTATCATTCATTGCTATCAATATGAAATTCGGATTGTATGAAGAAGTCTTGTTGGAATAGGTCTGCCATATTGTTGTCTTTTATGGAACTTAGGGCGACATCTTTGTTAAAACAACGACTATCAAGGATTTCGCTTGAATTTCACGTCAATTACAATTCACTATGCCTCAGACAACATTTTTTTAGCAAATCGCCTGCAATTTAGCTGGTGATTTGACTAAATATGCCTCTAAAATATATTTTATAAATAAAAAGGTCTATTGTTGCAGATTGGATGTACATTTTCTGATTAATCTGCATCAAAATAACTAATATGTTTTACTTTATAAATTAGCATTATACTAAACCAACTAGTAAATCGCTAGTTGATTTTACCATTCACTGCCGCAAGCTAAAGCCTTCTGCATTTCACTGGTGCCACTTTTTTTAAATAAAA
Source organism: Leucophenga montana (assembly GCA_035044765.1). NCBI lineage: Eukaryota > Metazoa > Arthropoda > Insecta > Diptera > Drosophilidae > Leucophenga > Leucophenga montana. The sequence goes on along the minus strand of JAWNNQ010001638.1, from coordinate 788,350 downwards.
AAAAAGACTCGAACTTAGTTTTTAAGTAGATAGCATGCTGCTAAAACTTAAAACAATTAAGTTTAAGTTGCATTTATTGCAACTTTACGCAATTGTGCATTTAGCGAAACAATTTGCGACTATTTTAATTCGGTTGGGTGATAATTCACCGCTCCAGTTCGTTTTCGTTTATGTTGCCATTCACATACCACCGTAAAAGTGACGCACAGCTGTAGAAGTTGGCGTGTAAACTTTTTAGGTTGACAAAGGCGGGCAATACATTAAAAATTTTTTGATTCGAAATTACGATTTTTGTGGCACCTCTGTAAATTTTTTTAGAACATTTCTAACATTTATACGAACTAGGAGTTATGATATCTCCTTCTTGCTCTAGTCCAAGCAGGGCATTTACAGAATAGATGTGTAGTAGTGTCACTCATGTTGCACAGCAAATATTTGAGAAACATTATCTTTTTTAATAAGTTTGAGACTACAAATTTAATGCAGATATTTGTAATGATCATCCAAGACAGAATGTATTTCGGAGAAGTATTCTAAACAGATTAACTTCAGACATTTTTAGGTGCTTGTTAAGATTTTTTTGTACAGTATTGTGTCTGAGGTAGGTAGAAGTCAGGTAACGCCCTTGGCGAATCACAAAGACCTAATATTTCTCATCTCTCTCAATTTGCTAAAAAAAAACAACAACAACAACAATATCAAAGTGCCTAGTAATAACCAACAGACAAAAAAGTTTAGTTTTGGCTCTGTGCCACTGTATACACACAACGAAAAAGAGGAATTTGATATGTACATTACCTTATTTCCATCTTTCTATGCACTTTCGAATAATTTAATAATGTGGCGTATTCCGCATAGCTGCTCTCTTTTTTGTTTCTTTCGATTCCTTTGCTTTTTGTTAGAAGAATAGAGAAAAAAATATTCTCTATCTCTGTCGTGCTCTAAACGGCTATTCACATTGTAGATCATGTCGGTCGAGCAGCTTGACGATATGCTCGAAACTTTTGTAGGCGCACTTGCCAACATGTTGTCGAGCATCAGTTGAGTTTGTTTTTGTTGGTAAAATCTTAAAAGAAGTGGAATCAAATAAATATTTAAAACAAAAAAGCGAAAGAAATGATACAAAAACCAATAAAAATTCTTTTATAACAGTGCATTTATTATTGCACATAAATTTGTCACTTATTGTCGCTCTCTTTCTGAGCGGCTTCGAATTAGAGCAGAGCACCCAAAGTGTGATTGTATGTATTTGCTTTGCACTGCGCTATATTTTATGCATATCTTTCTCAGTCACAATTTGTACAGTGTGCCAAAATACGATACCAATGCAACGCAACTAAGTTAAAGTTTTGTTTATCTTTAGCATAAATCAGCCGACTTCGGCAGGCTTTGGTTCGTATGTATATGAAAACACGAAGTCGTTCGTCCCCCTGTGGCTATGGCTGGACAGCGTTGATTTATAGGTGATAGCGTTTTCACTATTGATATTTCAAATTTAAGACAAAATTTCAAATTTCGACCACTGAGAGAACTATAATTCGGATAATTACTGCTCGTTGAGCTTGGTACATCTGTACACAAACAATCTAACGAAACTTCGACGAACTCTGAAGCGATTACTACTTCGAAAGGTACTTTATTTTATTTGTGTGTTATGTATATTTTCTGCACTAAGGTTTTCATACACCACTTTCGCTTCTATTGAAAGAGTGTCGTGACTGTCATCAAACTAAAAGCTGATTCGCTAAAGAACCTTGTTGCGTCTTTTCAATAATTTTGATCTAAATCTTCTGCAAAATTTGTACAATATAATTGTATTATTTGCTAATATGAGACAAAATTAGGCAAAATAGGGCATAAAAAGAGTCCGTCCCAAACGTTAAACAGATCTTTACCAAAGCCTTGTTAGATAGTATTCTATACAAGGTCCAGAGTGTAGTAGTTTTTGATGCACATTTTCACTTGCTAAACTCAAATCGGCACCATATATTTAGTAAGTCTATCATCATTCAGTACGAATTTGACCACCTGAACGCTGAGCATTTAACTTTGAGTACCACCCTTATAATTATTCGTTAAAAAACTACTCCAATTCGGGCAACGTACATTCCGAACCATTAGTTTCTCGACATACGCCATACATGCACGCAGCAGAATAACTTGTACAACAGCAGATTAAATGACCAATGAGATGGACATCAAATTAGTTACTTAAAAATTTACGTTCTTCTTCTTTGTTTTATTATAAGTTTTCATTCAACATGTGTGATTGTAGATTATGCTCAAATCTTGCGACTGGAACTTGAACCACTTCAAATTATTTGATTGAGTTGAAATACGGTAGCGAAAATCAAAAAAAAAAAAAAAACAATTTAGTTAAAGTTAAATTTTTGCCGTCGGGTTCTGCGAAGTTGCTGTTTTTGAATGTTATACTCAACGACGTACCCATGGGGATGTTGATCTTTAATTTATTAAAATCGAATAATAATATGGTTGTCAATGGTAAAATTTCATTGCCTTTCGATTTCCGATGAGAATTACAGCATTTGCTCTGAACGTTAAAATTGGAATTAAAGAAGACAGAGTCAGTTTGAGCCTACACAATAATCATCAATAGATTTGAAATCATTTTCAATATGCTCATCCGAAATCCGTTCACGTCTAACTTCACTATACCGTTCTGTAAAATTGTAGCATATTTCTCGAATAATTTTTCGAAAGCATCCTCATACAGCATTGATGTATGATGTATGTTTTTCGCAAGATTCTTCATCCATGATTAATGCTTTACTCGGAAATAGATATCTGTGGTTCGAAAGAATATCAAGGACTTGGAGATTGGTTGTCAAATAAATCGAGGTAAGGAATATAGGTTCGAAACTCGATAATAATCTCCAGCAACAGTAGCCTTCGCAATACAACGTTGAATTCGACGTGAAGCGGGTCTCGATAACTTGATTTCGATAGTTTCAAAAAGTGTACCATAATGTCTGTCTGCTTTTGTCTTCTGTCCTTTGAAACATCTGCGAACTTTATGGCTTCAGCTGAATCATGATTTTTAGTTTGAAGTACTTGACTCAATGATAGAGTTAAATAATTAATTGAATGGATAACTTGTTGTGATACTTCCAATTGTAAGTTTGTAATGCTGTCAAGTGGTAAAATGTAGCAATTGATGTTTTCGGGTTTGTCCTGGTGCTGGAGATAATATCCAAGGCAATCATAACTGCTGGATTGAAACTGATTCGAGTCGTTTGACTTAGTTTCTTTTTTATTTCGACGGTAGTTGTTCCTATCAACTGCATTCTGAAGTGCAAGCTGCCTTTCTGGACGTTCGACTCCAATTTTTTGTTTAATAATTTCGATTATACCGATTTCTTTTCAGTTAGATTCTGTTTGCAGATCATCGTGTGCTGTTTCACTGGTGAAAATTTTAAGTACTGTAAGATGCTCTAATCCGAACAGTTCTTGAGAGATTCATTGTAATTAAACTGAAATAAACTTCTTTTAAATGAAATCTTCTCTCGCCTTCATAAAAAAACAAACATAATGATTTACATATCGCTAATATTGCTTTATTTTCTTAATAAATTCTTACAAAATTATTTACAAACATATTCGCATAAAGATATTGCTAAATTTTTTGTATAATTAAGCATGTACATTTTTACATCATTATCATACAATGTCTTCACCATCGTTTCAACACCATCATGCAATGATTTCATCGAGCGAAACTGTACCAGCCATTAAAAGCAAAGATAATTTGTTGCTAAACTATCACAAAGACGAATCTCGAAGTTTCGGTAGAGAAGCTATGAATAATTTGGATTGTATTTTTAGTTTTTTTTTCTTTTTTTTATAACATTTTTATTAAAACTTTTTTTTCATTTTGCATTCGAAGTACTGACAAAGCGAACATCTAGCAATGGCTATAGAATAATATATCTATAGGCACTCAGATGCGCTTTGCCCTAAACTCGAAAACACTGTTTTTTTGTTGTTGTTGTTTTTCACTTTACATGTCTTTTTTTGTTGTTGTTGTTTGTGTTTCTTGAAATAATTTACAAAAGGGAGTTCTTACATGCTACAATAAGTAAAAAGTGGCAGGGCAGAAGTTAAACTTCGTAAAAAATATTTTCTAAACAAAATCTTTCGTTCTTGCTGGCTGTTAAACTAGCTGACGAAATGTTGCATCCAGATCAAATTGGATTGTGTGAGATTGTGAACTAGAATTGGAGTTTAAAATAGGCAGTGTGTGGAGCTTAATTTGAGTTGAATCGATTGAAATCTAACTAAATTTTTGTTGCAGCTTCGCATAATAGAAATCTTTGCATGCCTATGTTATGTTCCATTTTGGGATACACACGTCTACACGCAAACTCGCACTACATTGTCAGCTATGGTATTTGGGGGGCTGGGCGGCTTGGCTAAACGCCTTACTTCTTCTTGTGGTAACCATGATCGTCAGCGATGACAGTGGCGCCATGACCGCTTGAAGAGAAACCATAACCGCTACCTCCATGGCCGCTGACGGCATAGGCTGGACCTCCGCTGACGGCATAGGCTGGACCGTGGCTGACGACGGAGTGTGAAGCGGCAACCGGTACAGCAACGGGCACTGGCACGGGCCTCTCAACGGTGTATGGAACATGTTTGGTTACAGTAACGGGATATGGACGATCGACATAAACCTTAACGGGCACTGGCACTGGTTTGTCAACATGGTAGGGCACCTGCCGCTCAACGGTGTAGGGCTGTGGCACTGGAACGGGCACCTTCACGGGGTAGGGACGATCGACGGGCACTGGATATGGACGATCAACGCGTACGGGCACTTCAACCTTAACGTGCTTTTCAACATAGACGGGATAGGGCTTCTCTACTGGCACGGGGTATGGTCTGGGTACCTCAACTGGCACGGGACGATCAACTGGCACATGGACTGGTACCTTAACATGCTTGATGACTTCGTAGGGTTGTGGCACATGTACGGGTACCTTCACGTATTCCTTAACTGGTACATTAACCTTGCGTACAACCTCGTAGGGCTGTGGTACGGGCACTTTCACTTCAACGGGCACACGCTTTTCATGTACAACGGGATATGGACGATCAACATAGACGGGCGATGGCACACCCTTGGTAATGGTGATGGTCTTGTGTACATCAGCAGTTCTGCTGATTTCATAAGGTGCGGGTATAGCATGTGCAACATGTCCAATACCAGCATGTCCAATACCACCGTGTCCAATAACAGCGTGTCCAATGGCAGCATGACCAATGCCAGAGTGTCCAATGCCAGAGTGTCCAATGCCAGAGTGACCAATGCTATAGGCAGGTGCGCTGTGTCCAATAGCAATGGCAGCTGGTGCAGAGTGTCCAGTCAAGCCGTACGAGTGACCAGCAATACCATGTCCATGACCGCCAATATAACCAACATCAAGACCGGCATGTCCATAGCCATAGCCCAAATCGAGCAGACCACGTTTGTCCAACTTCTTCTCAAGTGGCACCTTCTTCTCTTCGGTTTCCGCGCAAACGGAAGCGACCAACAATGCGGCCAAGCAGACCTGTAAAGTAAGAGTGTGTAAGATTATTATTAGTGTTGAGTGATTTCAATGTTAATTTTCGATTATTATCTAATCGAGCGAAAGTGACGAGCAATGTTGTCTTTGTTTATAGTTATTTCTTGTATTTAATATTACAAACGCATTCAAATGGTCAAGTGAAATTTGTACGTGCATGAAATTTAAACATGCGGAAGACTTATTACCATTGCCATATGTTTTTTTTCTTTTGGGCGTAGCTGCCACGCCCACACGTTCCAACAAGTCTGTATATTACAGCATAAACGATCGATTGGTAGTTTTAGTAGATTAAATGACAGTTGTCTAGTCACGCATACACATTTTAACGTATACACGTACTCACGTTTGCACTCATTCATAACTGTGCGCTTTCAGTTGCGCATGCGCAATTTGTTGCGCACGCTCTAGCATGCATGTTTTCTCTCTCTCTCTCTCTCACTCACTCCCATGCGTGCTGCACTTATTGATTTAATTTGTATCTTTTACAATTTGCTGTATTAATTTCACTCATAGTATTGTCATTTTATAGCAAATGTATTGCAACATTTTTAGTTTTTCTTTGTTTATTTTTTTCCAATTGGCATAATTAAGTGTACGGTGCAAGATTGTTTTAGCGTTTAGCTGGATCGCTTGCATTTAATTTAATAGTTTAAAATAAACGTTTTGCTTCAAGTTGAAGTTTGCCATTAAACTGAAGTTTGATACAAAATGTTGCATTTATGATTTAATATTTTTCATATTTCAATGAGTGTTGTGTTGATAGAAAGTATTTGTGCACGCAAATTATGCAGAAGATTCTACTTTAGTCTGACTTAGAGCGCATTTTCACTGAATGCAGTAAATATTTGCAGTAAGTAGTTGCGCAGAAGCATTGTCATGGATTGAAATGCATATTTCTGCACACAACAACAGTATTGTCACTTATATTTCACTCACTGTAAACAGATTTACCTTTATTCAGCTAACATATTCCATCAAATCTTGTCTGGATAATAATATTTAATATATCAATACTTTTCTGAGCAACCCTGTGCTATAAATAGGCTGTTTTCAGCCGGTTCTCAGACTCAATTTTGCAGTAAAAAAGTTTTTTATATGTTAATGCGGTTTTTAGACTAGCAACAATGTGCTACTGCGCTTCATTGCGCCAGTGGAAATACACTATGACAGTCAGTTAAAGTGCATAGTTGTTTTGTAGAGAATATGTTTTAGACAATGTGTTATTAATTGAAGAAATGGTTCCCAACTACACTTATATGTGTTCGTTACTCAGTAAGAACAAGTATGTTTATCTAAAAGCAAAACTATTTGAAATAAAAGGCTTTAAAATTCTTTAGCGAGTTGGCAGCGCCATTTTGAATATTGTTAAGGCCTGTTATCGCATACAACAGAAACTGAAACTGAATTCAACAGAAACTGAATTCAGTACATCAGCAACTAAAACTGAAAGAAGTACTTTTGACTTCTTTCTGTTACTGAAAGACAGAAAATCAGCTGTTTTGCCATTCACTATTTGCAACACTGGCATTAGCAACAAGAGTTTTTCGAGTTGTTGTTGTTGTTTTTTTTTTAGTTTCAGTTCAGTTTATGCGACAACCGTCCACTGAAACTGCAACTGAATAAATGTACAACAGAAACTGAAAATCAGTTTCAGTTTCGTTTAAGTTTCTGTTGTATGCGACAACAGGCCTTTAGAACTAATTCAGTTATATAGGCTCGAAATGTTAAGAAACTAAGAATTTCTTTTAATCTTTCAATTTTCTAATATGAGAAGAAGTTTTCTGAATGTATGTACGGTTATAACATATTTTTATTAAGCATAATTAGTAATGCTAACCGTAAAATTTCATAAATATTTTCATTTTAGAGCTATAATCATTTTGAAAATACTTAAAAATTTAAAATTTTGACGAATTGTTACTTTAATACAACAGTTTGTATCAAATTAGATGCACTATAAGCTTATTAAAGACAACAGTATACAAAATTTGTGTAATTTTTTTGAATCAATTTCAGCTCAAATCGGCTATTCCATTCCATTTAAGTAGTTTTGTAATTCAAATACTTGAAGCGCTGGTTTACTTTTAAAGTAAATTGCCAGTGGAAATTTGTCTTTCCATAGTTTTTCCGTATATTTTTTTAACTGTCAATCAGATGTTTTCATATGTTCCAGCTACTGCAGCATTGCCATGACTGTGAAGTGTTTTTGCCATTCACACATAAATTTGTCTATTAGTTTATTGAATGGATAAGCCAAAAAGACTATTAGGCAGCTATTGAATTGTAATTTTGATTCAATTTAGATTTTTTTTAGTATTCTGAGTTCTATTTTTAACATAATTTTTATGAAACATTTCGATTGAAATTCAATTCGATTGTCGAAACTCTTAACTTATTTAATGTCAGTGTTTTTATTAGTTGAGAAGAGGAGTCGAAATATATTTCTTAGTTGATGTAACATAAATCTATGCCACAAAGTTATTTCTCGTATATTTGGAAACTATGTAGTTAAAAGAAGAATAGCTTTTTTGGAAAAAGTTTCAAAATGCTAGATAGTTCAACTATTAAGTCAAAATCTTATAAGTTAGTTCACCTTATTTAAAAAGTAAGTGCTACGTTAGTTTATATGAATGCAAAACTTCTTGAAACTAGTTTAGATTTGTATAAAAAAAAACATATATCTCAAGAAATCTATTGTTTTTCAAATCATTTATAACGACTTGAAAAGAATTACCTCTACTAAAAATACTTTAAAATTTCAAAGCTAAGGATTTGTGCATACGATCTAATAAGTTGCTTTAAATTACGAGTAGTTGTATAAATTTGAACTAGCAGTCAAGTGTCTAGATGATTTCATTTTCGAAGTGTCATAGTTAGTCTAGAATTTTAACTGAAATGTTTTCAAATTTATTTATGCAACCGTGCATCGAGTTATTGTATTTGAATTAATATGTTTAGCGACCTTATTTATAAATATATAAGCTGTGCAATGTCAACATTGCAAAATTTGTTTGTCATTAAGAAAATAGCAGTAGAAAACATATTTTCTTAGCAAAACTTCAAGCTTCATAGCTAGTTACTTCTATCAACTAAGGTAGCTGTGAGTGTGCTTGTCCAAAATATTAACAAGAACTTTCACATTCGCAAGAATTTTTGTATTGTATTTTTCATAGCATACATCTTTTTCTAAATGTTTTGATATAAGTTGCATAAAATTACTTCATATATCAAGAGTGACTGTTAATGAACTCGCAACCGAGTTCGAAACACGTGTCTCACTTGCTAAAATTAAAAGTTTTTGTTTTATGTAATATTCGTAAATTGAATTTAATTAGTTTTAGAGTTTTTCTTTTACTATAGTCTGCAATTTTAGTTTCGATTCTTTTTTTTACTGATTTTTAGCTTAAATCTTTTATATAATCATTTGGGAGTATGAATGCAATTGTATATTTTTTTACATGTGGCTTAAAGTAACTGCGCTAGTTGGAACATATAGCGAAATTTAATTCAAACAAAATTAATTTCAAATTCTTTTAGTTATAATTCTCCATTACAATTATGTGATTTTCTATTCGAAATTGAATCTTCTTCAAATCTTCATATAGATTTTTTGTTCAACTAAAATTTAAAGCCATTCAGAAATCAGTTTATGTTCATAAATTTATCAACCCAAAACTTTCTTAAAACGCATATTTCTAATGGAATTTGAATTTAAAATATTTATCTATTGTTGTGACCTTAACTAACTTAAAAAATGTTATATTACTGAATTATAGCAATTGTCTAAACTGTTTTCTTGTTTGTAACTAATCGAATTATAAATGCCTCAGCTACTTTTCACATTTGAGAACACAATCGAAAAAACAATATTAAATCTTATGCAGTTTTAATTGGTTGCTATATTAAATCTACACATTAGCACCGGATTGCATTGTCTTTTGCTAAATTGTATTGGAATCTACTTTTGCAATTACCGCAATGTATAATTTTCTCAAATGAAAAATGAATTATAATATTTAATTAAAGATTTCCTTTGCTAAAATGCGTTCTTTTTTTGTAGTTCTAAATGAAGTTATGCTAAGTCTGAGATAATTTTATAATTTTTTACATATATGTTAATTAATTTGTGCTTCAAAACACGGTTTTTTTTTACAATTTAACTGCTAATTAATTCACTTTTATGCACATTTTCAATACTTACAAATAATTTCATCTTGTTGTTTGTGTTTGTGTTCCAAGAAGGAATGCCAAATGCAAAGCTGTTGAAATAGATTTGAATTTGTTTTTAAATTAGTTTGAAAAATAATTCAATTGTATTTAATTTTTATCTAAATAGCAAACAAACACTTTGGAAAATAATATTTGAAAGTTTTTGAAAAGTATCTTTTTTTTTTTTTTTAAAAAATATCTTTTTTGAAAAGTATCTTTTTTCGAAAAGTATCTTTTTTTGAATTTATTTTTAATTTGCTATTTTTTATTTTACTTTTTTTTTTTTTTTTGAAAATATAGTTAAAACCATAAAACACACACCACGCACCTAAACAAATTCAACTCTAAGGATTGTAGAATCACAAACGATTCCAAACCTTTGACTGGATGCTGTCGGTGGTCAGCGGCGCGCTTTTATACGCCCCAAACAGTTTTTGTGCCGCCAAGAGAGCAACATAGTAGTTGGCTTAGAGCGGCTTCAACGACGTGGGCCTAAACGAAAAAAGCTTTTCAAAAAGTGAGAGTTAGCCATATAGTTAAATGAACGCTCTTTAATAATCGCTGCCACTCGAAAGCTTTTTTGAATTTGATTGGCTTGGCTTAAAACTGCGCTTGTCTTAGTTGATTCCCGCGTTGGTTTATCAGTGTATTGGTGAAATAGGAAACGCTTCGTTACCAATACACTGAAAACATACTAATACCAGCACAGTACAAGGTTTAAGCCTGCCAGTAACTGCATTTATATTAGTTTCAGCGTTAAAGCTGTATTTGTATCTTGTAAATACAAATGCGAATCGAGTTAAATCGCTTCAATTTTCTAAGTTACTTAAATGGTTTCGAGAATAATCGCTCTTCTTAAGTGCTAAATATAAATTTTAATCATAAGAAATTTATGTGAATGCCATAAATATTTTGAGTCGTTTAAAATTTAACAATAAAATATATATATATCTTCCAGATGTCAGTAATGGTTTTCGCATTACAAAACCGGCTACTAATTTCAGTAGGTATTAAGTACCAAAATATGCAAGAAGTTTAAAAAAACAAATATTCTATTTTATTCAGTTTCGTAGTTTATACTGTTCAAACAGAGTAAGAAATCAACGGAGATGCCATAATGTATACATATACGAGTATATACACTGCCCGTCATCAGATTAGCACACCCTCTTTCGTTTGTAGTTTTGGTGCAATTCCTTTCAAACGAACAGGGTTAAAATTTTAAAATTATTGTTGCTTATAGCCGATTCAATTCTCAGTTATGTGAAACAAAAATTATTGTTTTTCTATTTTGTTATAATATAAAAAAAAAAAAAAATGGGGATATGCATTTTCAAGTATGTACGTTTTTGTAAGCTTTTGAGTTCATATTTGATGTGATAAACTGCAACTCACATGAACCATAACAGGAGACGGCTCCCCACACCATCACAGTTCCCACACGTCTATGAAGACGATCCAACTGGTGTTCCTTCTTCCTAAAAATTCAAGCGTGTTGCCTTTCGAGCATCATTAAGAGGTGGTTTGTTCTTCAATTTCAGTCGTTATTACTCTCTGAATTGTAGATAAGCTCACTCTAACATCAACATTTGCCCTGATCGAGTCATGAGATTATGACGCTTCACTCAAAATTGCTCTCTTATCGGGCTTTATTGTTTTTTTACCATATCATTGCGGAGGAATGTAGATATAACTTTACGACGATTTGTTTATGACATTCCACTAATTGAAAGCTTCAATTTTGGCTTTCTTTTCGCAAAATAGCGTTTGGTCGTCATACGTGTTCAAATGCCGAAGATAAATGAAAAAGCATTTGCATAGTTGACCTTCGAAAATAAAAATCAAAAAAACATATAACTGAACTTTTTCACTTGCTTTTTTTTGGCACTGAGATTTCATACGAAGCTGCATGTAGAAACAAGAAATATACGGGCAATTATATCAAGCTTAAAATGGGGGGGGGGGTTGCTAACTGATCTGTCTTCCTCCAAAAGCAACTCAAGTTCGAACGTGACCGCGATTTAGCCACTAAAAAGTATAGCTCCTATACAAAAACACTTTGTATTTATTTTGTTGTATCGAACATGTTTGAATTAATGTAATTTTTATACCATTCACACATAGTGTGAAATGGTATTATCAGTTTGTCTGAAAGTTTGTAACGCATTAAAGGAGGCATCGTAGACCCCATAATGTATGTATATATTCTTGATCAGCGCGACGAGACGAGTCGATCTAGCCATGTCCGTCTGTATGTTGTTGACAATTTTTTGGGGAGCAATTTTAATGCTATCCTGTTGAAATTTTTCACATACACTTGCAGTTTAATGGAGTGTCAAGATTGTCCCGCCACGCCCACTTTTTGGGGTAGCCCCCATACAAATCCACCGTCTACTTTTGACATTTTGTATACAAAACTTTTTTATTGTAGTCAATATCAACTTAATAATTGATATGGTAACTTCTAGTGGTCGGATGGTTTACATATACATTAATGGATGGGCCCAATATTTGGGGTAGACCCCATACAAACGTACTGCCCACTTTTGACATTTTTTATGAAAAGTTCTTTATTAAAGTCACTATTAGGTTGAACTGCAATGTGGTGCCTTTTACGGTCAGCCGCTTAACATACATAGACTGAAGGTTGTGGCCCGCCCACTTTTTAGGGTAGCCCCCATAAAAACATACTGCCCACTTTTCACTTGAGCCGTATATTACAATGCCGCAATACGAGCAAACACATGACAAAGTTAATCTTCTGCAGGATAACGCTCGGCAACATGTAGCAAAAGTCGTGTAAAAATAATTGGAAACAGTCAAGTGGGATATTTTGCTGCAGCCATTGTATACTCCTGACATGGCTCCAACCGATTTCTAGTTGAGCCGACGAATGCAGTACGATTTGGCAGCTCATCGTTTCATTTCTTCCGCAGAAATCGAATATTGGCTCCTAATTTTGGATCGCTTATTCGAGAGGGAATTCGAAAATAGCCAAGAAAGGAGCGGCAACGCCAATGCACTACGGGGAAAATTTTCATTTTTCGGGTATTTAGTCATTTTTTCAGAGTATTAAAATTCGTTTTTTTTTTGTGTTAACATTTAAAGAAAACTTCAAACTGTAAAGTTCAGTACCAAAAATGTTATATAACAGACCAATGTTAAACAGAACAGCTGTTACAGTCAGCTGTTGCTGTCGAAAAGCACTTGCTTTATGATTGCAACATTTTTGCAGCCTATTTTCAAATTGCAAAACATATTTTTTATTAAAATTTAAAATGGATACAATTATACAGGTTTGTACTATGTGTTGGATGTACTAATATTTTGTATTTGTGCGTGTTCCATTAATATTTTGTAAAATTAGTAAATGTTCTCACAGGTCATTTCGGGAAGAGAAATTTCAACTTTGCGGAGGCTTATAAAACGACCATAAGCGTAGGTCCAAGTGTATGTTGTAGAGCCAATTATTGTGATTTAAAGGCAGTTTGTCTCAATGTGCACATTTCCGCACAAATTAATTTTTTGGAGGTGATTTCAAGTTTTCCAACGCGATAATAAGCATTCAAATTGGTTACACCAAATTATACGTTTACGAAACAAATGGCATCAATAATCGACAAATTGGACCGTCCAAAGTTGGCTTACTTGTTGAAAGAAAAGAAAACGAAAAAAAAAAACAAGCAGCAGCTCTACCAAAGTCTCTTTGATAATCCAAGCAACAAGCCAGACCTGCTAATTACAATCAGGTATATGCTGATAAACGAGACAAAACATGCTGTAGCTCCGATAACCAAAGTTTTTGAAATAAACAATAAAATAAAAAGTAATAACAAAAAAAAATAGTAATAACAATAATAAAAATTATAAAATAAAATACAATCAAAACGAAATTTTGCGGTTCAGCATTTGTAGTTCAAAGTTTAAACTAGTTGCGAAGTATAAATTCAACTTTAAATTATTTAAATTAAATTTCAATCATAAGCAGTTAGGTATGGTAAAAAGTTGCGTTCATATGGAATGCGATTTTTCTTATGATTTCGATTATTTAGGTAGTCCGACAACTCGATTTCTCTTATGATTGGGATTATTGAGTTGACTGAATGTATCTCATATCTATTAAGAGCAATGGCAAAGCACACATATCTGTGAAAACAGCTGACAAAATAGCAAACAAAAGTTAAATTCTTATTTATTTTATTTTAAATTAATTTTATATAATTTCTTGTTCTTGTGAGTGTGATAAAAATATAATGGACAGCACTTCTACCCTCTTCGATTTGTGTGAGGAAAACATTGAAGTGCTGTGGAGTGTGCGATGAAAAGCACATATTTTTAAAGAAATGACAGCTAATATATAAAAGTATGGGTCGAATGATGTTTAGCTTATAATTAAAATAATTTAGTCTTAGCATTGTCAAGACTTTTGTTTAAGTATAAACACATACATACTATATGTGAGCAATGTCAATAAATGAAGTTAACTCAATGTTTATATGTATTAAGTATATAAATAAACCGCAAAATAATCATGATCAGCTGTTTGGATATGGATATGTGGATATGCAAATGGAGACCCTTTAAAGACGAGACATATTTTCGAGATGGAATTCGAAAATTGCCTCAGAGTTGGGGAAAAAGTAGTAATGTCAGAAAAGCACTATAGCAAAAGTCTGCGTACAAGCTTCTTTTTTCGAAGAAAATTACCGTTTCTCATCAGTACCTCCGTAAGACGTCTTGGAATGAAGTCCACAAATTTGTTTTTTATCTTCAGTTGTAATTTTTTCCCATTTATCTTTTTATATTTTTGAAGGTAATGGTGTGTTTACGGGCATTGGGAAGGTGTCCTCAACTGATTTTTTTACATTATAAAGGAGCCAGAGCTTTACTTTATGCGCACTGTGGTTTGGGTCGCTGTCTTGCTGGAACCCGAACTCTTCTTGTAGCCCCGACTTCTGTGAACTTTGCAGCAAATTATCCTTCAAAACTTGGATATAACTAGTTTGGTGCCATTATTGATTCAATAAATGTTGGTTTGCCAACACCATTGGCTGCCATACACCTCAAACCACAACTCCTTCTTCACCATGTTTTACGGTTGGCAACGAATTTTCCTTTCCTTTTTCCTTTCCACAAATGGATACGTTTTCTTGGAAACGTATCCATTTGCAAACTCCATTCGCTGTTGCTTATTTACAGCTGAGATATGGCGCTTCCTACGGGCAACTCGACCATGATACCCAGCTTTTTTCTTTTTAAATTTCAGGGCTGTAAATATTTTTGATTACCTTTCTTCTACTAGTGAGCCTGGGTGAGCTTGGAGCAGACCTATATTCACTAATTATATTTCACAGAAATTGTAAAAAGTGAGCAGAAAAAAAAAACAAATGGCGATGAAATGTGGAACCGCTACGACAAATCCAAACTCCAAAAGACATGGGTTCAGCACGGCCAAGCATTAATATCAAGCTTATACTCTCTCTTGGTTGTAATCGGTTCGGTGTAGTCCACTATAAGCTTATCAAACCCAATGAAACGATCATGGGAGATCGCTACAAATAACAATTTATGCGTTTATGCCGGGTATTGAAGAATATGCGGCTGTGCTATTCGAGCAGAGAATCAATGGTTCAGCACGATGACAATTCTTTTCTCCATGCTGCAAAACCATTTAAAGTCAAGTTGGAAACGATCAAATGAAAAGTTCTACTCTAGAGCTGGAAAACTATCGATAGTTTTCTTAACGGCGGTAGTCGAAACTATCGATTGCTTTGTAAGTTGAGCGTTTGGCTGCTCTGTAAACTCAAGTGAAGTTGTACAATATTTTGCAAATTGCGGCAAGTTCGGTTTCAAGCAATTTTGCTACCTGATTCGCATTGTTGCTGCTTCCAGTATCTTTTTTCTTGAATGGAGCATTCAATAGTGGCACTGTTCGGCTTTCATAAGGAAAAAAACGATAATTTAGGCGATCGATCTTCAATCAGATATGTACACATCTCTGAGCCTTCAAAAGTTTTGATAATAATTTTCATAGCATTTAAGCATCTGGAAAGCTCGTACGAAATTGGCATTATTAGCGAAATTGTGACAAGTTTTTCACTGATTCCTGAGTAGTAGCCATGTCGAATGGAGTAAATAAGTACAGCTAGTCTTTTGTATATATATTCTATATCATCCGATGTAAGTGGCTGAGGTGCCTTTGTAGAAGGCACCTGCTCACGCATTTATTTGCAAGCCAACAAATTGAGCTGATTCTTGGATTACTTCTAAAGAGAAGTCGTTCTTCTGTATACTGCGATAAAGATGGCTAGCGTTGGATAATGCTTTGAATTATCTATTTGTAACCAGTTTTGCACTATAAAGCCTCAATTTTCGAAAAAAAAAGAACAGCGAGAGCAAAGTTGTATAAAAGAATAATGAAATGGGGGAAGCACCATAATTTCAGTACATACATAAGTCTTCAGAGTTATCTTCAAAAAATTTCAACAATTCGGTGATTTTAACGTTGTGCATTGAATTTGTATTCGAATTTTATTAAATATGCATTTCTTCTCATTAAATTAAAGCATTTATTTGTGACGTACTCGAATTTATTTCAAAGTCTAGTCTCAAATAAAATTTGAATATTCGATTTTTGGATTATTCAATAATACTCGTAAATACATATTCTGTAATATGCTGTGATGTTTTTATTTTAAGATGTATGCATGTCATTTAAAATAAATTTCAGACTTAAGTTTGCAGCTCAAATTAAAACAAAATGCATTTTGAAATTGTTTCAAACAAATTTTCGAATTAATTATTTTAAGAATATTGATTACAAAGTTCGACATTGTTATAAATTACAATTTAATCAAATACATTTGAAGATCGTTGTGCCAATTTCTGTGATATGTAATTAATTTTGCACTCTAAATTTACAAAGTAGAATTGAACCAGTTTTGACGCCCATGAGAGTTCATTAACCTTCTGATGCAAACATAAATATATGTGAATTTTTAAAGCAATAAATTCGGCATTTGATAGTCTGCGGCTTTTTATGTTTGTTAAGCTAAGTGATTGTGGTTGAATTGATTTGATTATGCAATAAACACGTCTTCCTAGACTTTAATTTTGCTAGACTCCTTTCTAGAGTAATAAAATCGTTTTCTAATTCTAGTTTGCTTTCAAGCATATTTGTAGAGGAACTTGGAACTACTGCGCTCATTTAGCATTACGGTCAGGGTCGAATGTAGGGCGGGCAAATAATTTTCAAAAATAATAATGGATTTAAAGGTGAATCTAATTAAGTTTGATATTTAGTTATATAAATAATAGCTGGTATTGTCTAAATTGTACACTTAAATCAGTAAATATTTGACATTTTGTTAGCTCAAATGTCTAGCGTGTGGAGTAACATTCCAATACGCCGTGCGTACAACTCCTGCTCTAACTTTGATTCTGGAGTTGTATCCTTCCGCTGTCTTTTCTCCTTGCTGTGTATATTCTTTTAATTTGGTTGCAACAGCATCAGACCTTGCTCGAGGTTAGCATCAGATTCGAGAAGCATTGACTGAGCGCAAAAGTTAGTTGTGAGAAATGAAGCTTTCATAAATCTTAAAATATATAGCGTATCTGGAAACCAGAGTTTGCACAGAAATCTGCTACGACATTCTCGAAAGATTCGAAGCCACCAGGTGTTAGAAGTGTGTTGTACTGTTGTGCAATCAATAGTTTTTTTTTTGAACTTTTGTTGAAGTTTTCAAAATTCATGAAAATTTGGCGTAAAAAACGTGAAAAAAAATAACTCGAAACCGAAACGTGCATCCACTTGCTTTTTGAAAATCGCTTGCTATCCAGCTGTCACCAGGAGATAAATTCCGCAACGATGCTTTTCACCCAGTTCTGAACTTCAATATCACATCGGTATCACAAAGAATAGCAGCATATTTAGTTGTTTTTCTCAAAAATTTGGATTTTTGTAAGAACTTACAACAATGACGCCTAAAAAGTTGCATGCAAAAGCGAAAAATCCCAATGATTCTTTTCCAGAGCATTTAGAATTCAACTCTATATAACGAACTGTTAAATGCAAAATCATAGAATACGTTTTGCGGTCAACTTTTCTCAATAGGGAGATAGCTCTTTACATTTACTTGTACATAATGGTGACTAATTGCAGTGCACAATGGTCGGAAATGCTCTTTTCTTGACCAAAAACTTCAAAACTAAAAGCTAAACCATTGA
Organism: Leucophenga montana; assembly: GCA_035044765.1. Lineage (NCBI taxonomy): Eukaryota > Metazoa > Arthropoda > Insecta > Diptera > Drosophilidae > Leucophenga > Leucophenga montana. The sequence continues at coordinate 770,324 of JAWNNQ010001638.1, read as the reverse complement.
AGTTTAATACAGAGCATTCTCTTTGCTGCAGGTAGATAATATGTTGAAATTGGCTTCATCGCATTGTACATTATATTATACAGTTGGCTTAGCCTCGATTGTCAAAATGTAAATAACAAGTCAACTTAGAGAAAATTTTTCTCCGAATTTTTAGTTACAATTTTATTAGCTAATTATCATTAATAACATCTAATTCAATCGAAACAATCTTTAATTAAAGCTGGTGTTTTTAATAGTGCAATTAAATCTTGAGGAAGTGGTCTCATATGGTCTTTATAGTCACACTAGACAAAAAAGTAGCTGACGTATCCATAGCTCTGTGAAAAACATTACTCATAATATTAAGGCGCGCTTCTTCAAGTTTTAAAATTAGAACAAGTCTATGAGAACTACATCTGGAGAATATGTTGGATTATGGAGAGATTCATAGCGCAACTCATACAAATTCACCATAGCGACTAAGACAGCGTAAACTCTTGCTTTATCTTATGGAAGGGCACATTTTTTTTTTTTTGTTTTTTTTTCTCTCCTAATTGTTTTTAAAATAATATTCGCCATTGATTTGTTTCTATTTTCAATGTAATTAATGTGTATAATACCGACAGACGCATGGTGAAATCCAATGTTTCGACTGTTTCTTGGTCTCTGATATTTTGTAATGGATCCATGTTTTTTACATGGTTATTAAACGGCGCAAAAACTCGTTCAGCTTGCGGTTGAACATCACCAAACACTCCTTCGAACTTGTTTTAGGATTACGTTAATGGTGAAATGTGAACAAGCGCGTTATCCATCTTGCGGATAGTTTCTTCATGATGCATGATCTTAATCTTCTTTGAATTCAAAATCAAGCTCAGCTTCTTGAATAAGAATGGGGTAAACTCACTTTAAAACAAATCTGTACATAATTTAATTACAAAAGTTTTATAATATAAAATAAGTCCTTATTGACTTGAAGTAGAAAATTCTTAGCAAAAAATCAAATTTACTCTCTCAGCTGTTCTCAACTAATTCTTTGCTCTGAAAAATACGATTATATGGTGTAGCAAATATTTTTGTTCTTTCTGTGACAGTCAATGAAAAAACCAATTGCTTGTAATGGGACAAGTCGATGTGTTGGGTACGTATTAGCCGAAGTAGCTAAGATGGTGAGACTTTGCGCTCAGCGCCGTTGGTCATGGTTTGCATAACAGTTTCCTCCATTAAAAAACTTTATAATACAACAAAATTATATTCGAATTTTCTGGAAATAGAACTTCGTATATAAAAAAAAAAAAAAAAAATACGTTAAATATAAAAATAATAATTATAAGTGCAGGGCATACTAAGTTTGTGCAAGTGTATGTTGTAGGTAAGAGGCGTGACAGACAAAGTATATATATTCTGGCATGTGATTTTCTAATTCCTTTATAATATTTATTTCGTGCCTCTGATGCGCTTTCTCCCAGACATCCAACAGGAAGAACTGAAGCTTCAATAATTTGTGTTGCATGTATCAGTATTTTATGTGTCTTCGCCCACCTAGGATACCTAGGATACCTTGGATAGCTGCTCATGTACTATAACACAGTAGTTCTACAAAATTCTTTAAACTTTTATGGGCTTAATTTAAACTCACATGAGAGAGCAATCAAAATAATATGAAGACGGAGAAGAATTCGTGCATCAAACTCCAATATAGAACTAAACAATTCAACGTTCGAAAATAGTCTTCTGACCGTATTGTCATCATTTGTGTTTCCTGAACCATTCTGTTTGGGTTTATCAATAAGAACTCCAAAATTGTTCATCAATTCTTTTTTAATTTCCTTTTTGCGCATCTTCATTGTTGCTCTATCTGCTTCATCGGATTCATGCCATTTTTTTCTGTGAACTTCTGTTCGATACATTTAAAAAGATTTGCATAAACCGTATTCAGGCATGCAGGAAACTTACTCCGTAATGAAGTGAACCTGGTTTTGGGGCGAAAACTTCTGTTGTGAGATCCAACTGCTATCTTTTTAGCTTTATATGGCGTTGCCAAGTAAGCCATCTGTCTAATGTTGGGCCAAGATACTCTGCTGTGGTGCACATTGGGATGGCATCACCGTTGAGAAAACTGTTGGACAGCTGGTGCGTCTCATTGTAAATGCTACATGGGTGGAGTTTTCTGATACACTCCAATATTCCATAAAATGAATCAAGTGTTTGGTAGATGAAACTGGTCCTACAGAAGTCATTGCCAAGAGAGCAGTGTCGTCGGCATACGTGGCTATTATTAGCTTATCATCCCTCACTAACGGATTGTCTGCAGTAAAAAGCGTGTATAAGACAGGGCCTCACAAGCTGCCCTGTGGAACTCGAACTCAGTTTCCTTATCCTCCCAGCTGATGTAAAAAGTCTTGCTGTCAAGGTAGGAACTTTATACCAAATAGTATGGTGATTTGAACTTTTATAAAAGTTTGAAATGTCTTACTAATTTGATAGTTTTGAGTATGCGACAATCTTAAACACACAAAAACTTCTTTTATTGGCATCGCGAATATAATTTTTAAAATATAAAATCAATACCATTTACTAAAATATTTTATCATTTGTTGCTTAGCTTTTAAATATGTGCCCTACCATCTGCATTGGCCCCAGGGCCGCGCAAATCTTATTCGGGCACTGATTATTCTATATGTAAATGCATGAGTTTGTAGGTTTGTAAGTAGTTATTCAATATATCAACTTATATAAGTAATAACCACTATCTTAAGGTAACATTGACAGTTGTGGTAAATATTTGACGATATAATTTCATTACCAGTCAACCACATTCCACTATTTTTGTACTCTTTCACTTTGGCGGCAGAAGCAACTCAACTCGAATTACAAATCAACTTCCTCAAGGTTTCGCTGTAACTTTTTGTGTTAATAGAGCCATTTCCGTGGCAGATCTGTTGGAAAGTTGATGCACATAATCAATTATAGCTTGAAATGAGGAATCAAAATATCAATTGACAAACATTTTTACTTTGCTGCATATTATAAAATAATAAAAAATAAAAAATAAAAAAAAAATCCTGATATATTTATCCAAACCACTTTTGGACAACTTCAAAACAAAGTGAAAGGTTTCAATATTAATACAAACAAAAAAGAGAATAACAAACGATGGGATTTGTTTGATTTGCATAAGAATAAAAGCAATACGACTTGTTATTTATTACATAAACTGATTTGCCCATATAGAAGTATGGATTTGTTTCTTATTTTTAATTTAAACTAAATATAACAAGATCTACGAAAAATTTATGCAATATAAAAGCGTGCGCAAAATAAGAGTTAGAATTGTTATTGTTATGCGAAACCAAAATTTGCATGCGCTAAAAAATCTATAAAAAATAATATTCATAATGAAAACAAGAAAATATTTTACTTCGATTAAAAACTAATCTAAGATATTCTACATAACAGCTTTAAAAATAAAGTAGTTTATAAAAGATGCGCACCAAAATAAAAAGAAGTTTCGAAATAGCGACATTTTCTGGTTCTGTCACTTGTATGCGATTTACTGCGTTGGAAAGTTACTTTTTTTCTCCAACTTCCAGTCAAAAATTTCATGAAATTTGGCCTACTAGAAGCGGAGATATTGCTGTCGCCCGGAATGTACTTCATGGTGTCAGTGGACGTTTTTTGGTTAGCATTTATGTCGTTAGAGCGCGTTCTAATATTCGTCATATCTCAGTAAATATTTAAACGATCGTTATGAAATTTATTGAGTACCTGCTTCTAATACAGTAACACACAGTTAAAATTTCATAACGACCGATGCAAAAGTATAAAGGCCTATACGAGGGCTGTTATTTATATTTCGGGAACTGGCAACACTAATGTCAAAAGCTAAAGTCTGGCAACACCATAATAAAGTTTGAAATTTTTTAGCATAACAACAGCATACTCACAAAGTTTTGATGTACAATTGCTATTTGGTTTGTTTACAGTGAGTTAAGGAAAACAATTTTTCCAAAAAATGGAAATTTCAACAGAAGGATTATCTTGCACAACTTTCGACGTGGATTATCTCATCAAGAATGTGTCTTTGTATGGCGATAAAGCAACATAAAAAACCACAGTATATAGCTGGTATAGTGAATACAATCGTGGTCGTAGTTCGGTCGCCGATTAATTCCGTGAAGTTCGTCCAAAATCGGTTGTTGTGCCCAAAAACATCGATGCAGTGCGTGAACTGATAATGCAAGATCGTCATGTGCCATATCGTGAGATAGAGGCATCCTTGCACATTAGTTCCATTTCAAAACATTCGATTTTGCATGAACACTTAGCAGTAAAAAAAATTTGCTCTCGTTGGATACCCCATACTTTATCAATCGTTCAGAAAAAGGCTCTTGTCGTTTGGTGTAAGGAAATGATTAAAAACTTCGACCGTGGTGCTTCAAAAGACGTGTATAAAATCGTGACAGGTGACGAATCATGGATATATGCTTATGAGCCGGAAACAAAATAGCAATCGACCGTGTGGGTATTCCAAGACGAGCCAAATCCAACAAAAGTTGTTCGTGGAAGATGCACAGCGAAGCAAATGATCGCCTGTTTCTTCGGCCGAATGGGACATGTGGGCACTGTTCCGCTTGAGAAAAGTAGGACGGTCAATTCTGTGTGGTATACGACCATTTGTTTGCCGGAAGTCTTCGGAGAAATTCGTAAAATCAATCGCCAAAGACGAATCATTCTCCATCATGATAATGCGAGCTCTCACACATCTCAGCAGTCAAAACATCGAATTAATGACACATCCTCCATACAGTCCTGATTTGGCAACCAATGACTTCTTCTTGTTCCCGAGTATCAAAGGTAAACTGCGTGGTCAACGATTTACGAGCGACGAAGAAGCAGTTGAAGCGTTCAAAAACCATGTTTTGGAGGTGTCTCAAGAGGAATGGAAAAACTGCTATGACAAATGGTTTGAACGAATGCAAAAGTGTATTGATCATCAATTGGAATATTATGAAAAACAATAAAGCCATTTTTATTTAAAAATGTTTGTTATTATTTGCTATTCCCGAAATATAAATAGTACCCCTCGTATTGGACATACATGCACAAATATTAAATTTTATTTATTTGCTCTGCAGTACGGGTACATTGTGTGTATACTAGAGAAATAGACAAGACAAAGGGTGAGAAACGGGCAACTTCGATAATTATAACAATCAGCAAAATTGTAAGATTTCGCTCCATCAGACCAATTTTATAGAATAGCTTCCAGCTCAGTAGTAGTACGAATTTTCTAACGACGAATCATTCTGAATCCAATAGAATGATTCGACGTCAGAAAGTTATTACTCTTTAAAATTAGTCTGATGCAGATAGTGATGGAGAAAAGAACTTTGGCCAACACGCAGACGCCGTTGATATCATCACAACGCCATTCTATTCCATCAATGCTGTTAAAGCCAATCAAATGTGGGCGGTGATGATGATAACGATGATACGGGTGCTGTAAATAAAGTGCAAAGTAATCTCGGTTGCAAAAATATTAATTCGATAAGATTCCATTCGATGATACGTCCACTTCATACAAAGCGTTGTATGAACAGTTTCATGAATTCTAAGCAGCTTTGGGAAATACTGGTATTCATTGATGAGGTGGTGTTGAAATTGTTGGCCACTTCCACCAGCTAATATACCGCAGCCAACAATTGTCCAAAGTTCGTTACATCTATTACAGAACTGACGACGTTATTGGGCGCATTGTATACCACAACTGTATTTTGGGTACACACCATGGACTGTCGGGTATTAAAATACCCATTTTCTTTAGACCTGGTGTCACGGCTAGGTGTGTTGACATATCGCTGTTGTCTTTTCTACATTGCATAGAGAACACTTGAAACTGTCTGCTAAGGGTGCGCTTTTTTCGTTTTTTACCATTTGACTTGTAAGAAACTAATGATGAACCGCGAAAAAATATACCATTATATTTTTTTTGCCCATCCTTCCTCTTTACTATTAACAAAAATTTATCGCGATATGTGTCACCAGGCCAATAATTTTATAAGTATCAACACTTTCTTCGGTATATAAATACACGATGGATTGAAACAGAACTTAATAAATATTTGCTCTTTGAGCGAAGTTCATTTTTCGACCGATGCCATAAACCCACTGCTATTTTGAGCGCAATATCGCAGCTTCTAGTGGAACAAAAGTAAAAGCACGAAATTCCGTTTTCCGTGTGCTTCACCTTCTATATTATATACAGGTATCTAACACTGTCCCAATGTCCTCTTGTCCCTGAATATTTTTCTCTATAGATCAATTTATCAAATTGTTAAAAATAAAACTTAAAAGATATGAGCGGTTCAAGAAGTGAAGTACGGTTCAAGTAAGGAAGTACCAATATAGAAAAACTTCAGCAGTAAAAATGATTTTTTAGAAGTAAAAATTTGAATGGCAAAGGCAACAATTGACCATTCAACAAACCAGATCTAGAGTTCAAATATTGAACATTTTTTAAGTCAAAGCCACCTATCCTAAATTTAAAAGCGCTGACCAGCAAAGGAGGTATTTAAGAGTATTTTAGATTCGGTTTATGCACCGGTTGCACCGGAATTAATGTTTTGTCTTGTTTAATTCTTGAAATATCATCTCAATTCGAGACTTAAAGCTTCTTATTTGGAAAAAAGCCCAACGTCCACTTAATGTTGATCAGTTTTAATACAATTTTTAAAGAATGTGCATCATTAAATATGTGTTTGACAGCCATTCAAAGCAGAAAGGCAGACAGGCGGACAGAAATCAGAAGATTGCCACGCCTATGCGATCAAAGAAAACCACTGTTTCAACTAATGCTTAGTAATGTATTCATATTTTATTTACCAAATTTTTTACGGCGCACCAGTATGGTCAGATATAGCCAAATGTCACATAAACCAGCTGCAAATCAGTCAAAATCAAAATCTTGATACTTATCCACAATTTTCCCTGGCATCACTCTACGGTTGACCTTCATTGTCGAGCCAATATTGAAATGGTAGCTGCTAGGTTATCGCGACTATCGTACAAATTTTCTTCCAAATATCACGAACCAATATATCCACATATAAATGATCTGGCTTAGCCAGATTAATCTTTAAGTTAATCTTTAAGTTTTCAAGGGGTTTTTATACCATTCACACGTAGTGTGAAATGGTATTATCAGTTTGTCTGAAAGTTTGTAACGCATTAAAGGAGCCGTCGTAGACCCCATAAAGTATATATATTCTTGATCAGCTCGACGAGACGAATCGATCTAGCCATGTCCGTCTGTCTGTCTGTCTGTCCGTATGTATGTCCGTATGTCTGTCCGTCTGTCTGCCCATCTGTCCGCCTGTCCGTCTGTATGTTGTTGCGCATTTTTTGGGGACCAATTTTTATGCTATCCAGTTGAAATGTTGCACATATACTTGTTTTTTTTTGTAGTTTAATAGAGTATTAAGATTGATCTGCCACGCCCACTATTTGGGGTAGCTCCCATACAAACCTACTGCCCACTTTTGAATTTTTGTAAGAAAACTTCTTTATTAAAGTCTATATTAGGTTGAAATGCACTGTGGTGCCTTTTTATGATCAGCCACTTAACATACATAGACTAACGGGCGTGGCCCGCCCACTATTTGGGGTAGCTCCCATACAAACATATGGTCCACTTTTGACTTTTTGTAAGAAATACTTTTTTATTAAAGTCAATATTAGGTTGAAATGCGATATGGTGCCTTTTAAGAGACAGTCGCTAAAGATGCATAGACAATTGGGCGTGGCCCGCCCACTTTTTGAGGTAGCGCCCATACAAACCCACAGTTCACTTTTATGCATTTGTATGGAAAACGTCAATATCAACTTGAAGTTCGATATGGCGGCATCTTACACATCTACTACATCGCTTCATACACATCTACTAGTGAGCGTGTACCACCCAATATTTAAATCGCCACTTTTATGTACTACAATACTTTTTTCCGTTTTTTCTTGATTTTTCATTATTTTCTCCCCAAAAGTAAATCGTCTGTATTAATATCTACGTAGAAAAGGTTCAGTAAAAAATTAGCCTATACTCTTAACATTTAACTAAATTACTATTCACAATACATTATAATGATATCTGGAGTGAAATAAATGAATTGAATTTCAGTGAATGTACGTTTATTATAGTGTTTAACCAACATCAAAGTTATCGCACAATTACGTTTCTGTTCGTCTGTCTGCCTTTCGTGTAGGCTTCCAATGGCTGTCAAATACAAGTTTAATAATGCTAGTGTATTACTACCCTCATATCAATATAATTCAAAAAATCAGAGACTACCCTCATATCAATATACATACTAGTTCGAAATACAAAAACTCACTGAATTATCCAATTTAATTCGTAATAGGCACATACTTTTTTGATTTTACGAATGTTTTTAGGCATGATTGGCAGCAATCAGACTCATAGTGTACAAGATCGTAGATTATTATGGCAACAGAGCTAGTCAAGCATTTTATACAATTCAATATAATACAAGGACTTCTATCTGATATCATGGACTAGTGCACCTTGAACTGAATTGGAGTTTGATATGCCAAAGGAACTTTCAGAAACTTATTGCTGTATTCGAGATCTACAATACTTCGTTACAAATTCTACGAAGTAAGCATAATACTCTCTACACACAATGCGTGAAGTGTATAAATATAAAAAGTAAATTATTTTTTTTTTTTTTATGAATATATAAATCACGCTTGTACATTGCGAATTAATTTATACGAAGACACACAACAACAAATAAGCATTAAATTCTAATAAGAGATATAAAAAAAAATTCGAGATGTGTAATAAAAATCGCATAGATTAAAATCTTTCGAGACAAATAGAAAATCATGCATGTTGAATTCCGAAAGAGTATGAAAAAAAAAACAAACAAAAAAAATACACCAGCAGAAAAAAAAATGTATCTAGACAATTGTGTGAAAAATTGCATGCAACAGCGATTGATGCTACTGCTACCCTCGTGCCCCTTTAGCACCCTGTATACTACATCAATTCATTTGCTACAATGTGCGCCCTGCAGCTACTTCAATCTTCAATCTTCGATTTCTGTTACCGTTGCTGTTGCAGCTGATGTTGTTGATTGTCTACAGCTCATTTCAGTTCAGTTCGGTTCGGTTTGTCGATTTCATGTAATAAGTAATAATTTCATTATCTAATTTTTAGTTGCTTCTCAAATGCGTCGTCTCATATAACTGAATGAATGAATTTTATTGTATTGTCTTGTATTTTATATTGTCGTTCCATAAGATTAGATTGCGTACCTCGATGTAAACCAATATTTAATGTGCCACACTCGCAACTCGTTCAAAAAACAATTGGCAATAAATCATGCGGCCAAACAGCAAATGCAGCCGCAAACAAACGACAGCAACATAAGCGTCTACAACAAAACTGGCAGCAACTGCAGCAACTGCAGCAGCAGCAGTAAGAGCAGTAACAACAACAACAATAACATTAGTGTTGTCGTCGTTAATATTTGCAGTGAATTACATCGCATCGGTTGACCACAATTTATAGCAAAGACAACAACAACGATGACGACGACGACGACGACGACATGAGAATCCGATACACATATACTTGTACGTACATGGCTAGCCAAAATGGAATAAGAGCCAGTGTAGATGCAGCAGCAGCAGCAACAATTGCTGCAATAACCTGCGGCTGCAGCATCAACTGCATCAACTGCATCGGCTCTAGGCATCGGCGGCAGATAGAGTAACAAGTCGCTGTCGAAATGTTGCAACTTGCAATTGAGCCGAGTTAAGTACACGGGAAAAATACTTAGAAGACCATATTTTCAATATTATGTAAGCTTTAGACCATTTACCATCATGGTAAAACAGCTGGAAGTAAACTGATTTTGAGATACATTTATAGTTACTTGAGCGTATCTATAGTAGTATGCAAATGACTATTTTTTTAAATCATATTTACATAGAAGGGTACTAATGCCATAATATATATGCTATGACCATGCTATGACCAAAAACCTTCAGCAGGGAAGACAATATCTATAATGTTTCTTGATATCCAAAGTTTAAATTTATTCAGTGTGTTCCACAGTGTACAGTGTACAGTGGAAGCTCACCCGTTGTCGAGAACTAGTCCAGCAAATTTGAGCATTAGTCTTGCAATTTCCTGGTGAACTCAGGATAGCCTGAGCTCCTGGTGGATCACTTTGTTGGTGTGGAACAGGTGAGCGTTGGAAATGCTCACGAGCATCCTGTTTTCGAACTTTTGAATAATACTTAGAGCAGTTGCTTCTGCTGGCAGTATCCCAGACCGGTATTCCGTGGGTCTTTATAGGCCTTATTACTACTTTATTGACTAAAAGCTTGCTCTTCATTCTTGCTCCGACCTTCGACCCATCAGTCATGAATGTTTTGTTTGGCATTTCGCTGAGCTGCGCCCTTTTCGTGAGCAGGTGAGGACGCCATGTGAACTTTCTATCAAGGCCCAGGCCCAGATACTTGGCTGTAGCGCTGCTTGTAATGTTTGCTACGTCGAGATGAACTTGGGTCTCTTGAGTCTCCTCTTCTAAGCGAAAAAGTCGTTTGAGTGGACTTCTCAGGGCTCATCACAATATTCCACCTCTTGAGCCAAGTACTTATTGGAGATGTCGAGCTGCCTTTGAAGGATGGCTGAAGCCGTCTATGGAGAGAGGACAGATTCCAGGAATGCCGTGTCATCGGCATACGTAGCGGCCAACAACTCGGCTGCATAGATCGTATAAACGACGGGTCCTTATAAGCTTCCCTGTGGTACTCCGGCGGTTCTGAATTCGTGCCATGTCATTCTCTGAAGACAAAGTAGTGTTCAGGAATGGATCCGGTATATTCCAGTATTGGCCGGACTCTACGCAGGTGTAGTCTTTCGACTACTTTGGAGATTACCTCCAAGCGAGATTGGCTGCATGCTTTACAGGTATGCGGATGAGGGTGGAAAAAAACTATTTGTTGATGAGTAACTGGATCCCATTCGGAGGCAAGGCTTTAATGTTTAATGGCAGGGATCAATATTATTGTATCCAGGCGGTTTGGACTATTTGAGTTTGGCAATTTCGCTGATAAGTTCTTCCGTCTCAACTTTAGGAATAAGGAGTGACATTTGGCAGGAGACGTCCAGAAAGTTGAGAGTTTCCTCTGTCTCGAGTTGGGAGCTTTAACAGAGTGATTAATAATGAGAATTTTCAACTTATTTAAAGCGGTCTTCAATCTAACTTTATTGGCTGAATGAGGACATTTAGTGTTATGGACTGAAGCAAGTAGGGAGAATCAATCTCACCAATAAGAGTTTTATGAAGAAAAGCAACAGAGAGCATAGAACGGCGTGATAAGAGGGTTGCAAGGTCAGCTATTTTTAACCTGTCATCCTAGGCTGGGAGATTTATTTTGAGATCCCAGTTGAGACCATTGACTTGATTCTAGACTTTTTTTAATGTTTTCTTGTATGATTAAGAGTTATTGATTGTTCTTCACTTGGGGATGTCAAAAAGGATTATTTTGCAAATGGTCCAAACAGTCCACAAATATCCGTTAGTCAAATATTCCCTGGATCGGTTTCGAACATCCGGTGTCAGCAAATTATGTGAAAATAACACCTGTAGACAAACTTTTAAAGACACAGAGGAAGCATCGGATACAATACTATTTTGATGACGACCTCCGTAAACGATTTCTAGATCATGAAGTACGGATATGCACATAAGGAAGGTTCAACTATCCAGCTATCCGATGGAAGAAGAAGGATGATGCGGCTAATTGGAACTTATGAACAAGCGCTGCTCCAATACGATGTCAAAATCGTGGCTTGCGATTTCTGCACCAATTCACGATGAAAGCTAAACGTCAGAAAGCTTCAATGACACCAGACCGCCGAAACCCCTTCAGCCCGACACTCCTAATAGGGAATACTCTCAGGCTTCTGATAACTCCCACATCATGTATACGGCTGCCAAGGATGTCATTCGTTAGACTATAGCAATATTGCATTCGTATGACGAGAAGTATCGTCAAGCAGAGAAAGATCGACAGAAGAACTTAGATACACTGATGGAACAGTACCAGTTTGGCTTTAGACTAAAAAGGTCGATCAGTGCCAATTTTTCACTTTGCGACAAATCCTGGAGACAAATCCTGAATACAATAAAGACACGCACCACCTATTTGTCGATTATATGGACGCTTGCAACAAGCCAAGTTCTTCAACATCCTTGCTAACAAAGTTCGTCGTAACGATATCCGGCACCATGGTGGCAAAGACCATCTCGGAGCCCTTAGTTGTAGCACTACAACAAACGATTTTGCTTAGATTTACTACACATTTTTTTGCTGTGTAATAAATCGAGTGAGCGTGTATGGAGAGCAGCTGAACTAGTGTCAGACGCTATTGCACTTTGACAGAACTGTAACACACACATCATGGCATGGTCTAGCTGTAGGTAGCAGCATTTGTTATATCATTTATAGAGCTCAAGTGTTTAAGCATCTGTGCTGTACCACAGTATCTCGCTTTGTTTGGGGTTGCTGTGTCGCCATTTACTGGGTTGCATTTTGAAAGTTTCACTTTTTGGTCAACAAAATGTTCTCCACATGTTTGTAAAATGCAGGAGAAGGGCGAAAATCAGATTCATTTTTTATGCGCATTTTCAATGAGTTTCATTTTAATGAAAATTGGCGCTGCCGGAAATTATTTCACTTTGACGTTGTTAAACTGCAAACATGCAAAGCTCTACGAAATCTTGACCAAAAAAGTGTCGGTCTCGCTAGTCATGAAAGTTTAGTTTGCTTAGTAATAAATCAATAAAACTCGATTGAGGTGGTTATTAAAAAATAAAAAATTAATTGCGCACAGTTTAAGGAGAAAAAATAAACAGCGAAACGAGCTGAGAAATTTTCTGCAAGAAAAAATATTTGAGAAATTTTATCACTTTTGAACATATTTGCACTTGGTAGTTTAAAAAAAATGTATGTTAAATTAGTAAATATTTTTTCGTTCTTACCTTTTTTTTTTGGTATTCAGCCCTTAGTAGAAAAAGAAACAAAATTCTAACCCCATATGTACAATAATCTCCAACTTAGCCCAGACTCAACCGAGATGTCTATCAAAATTCGTACAAGTGACTGGTTCATGTAAGGTTTTTAATCTTAAACAGGTGGAACATAAAAATTTTGGTTCCAAAATTGTAGCTACCTAAGCTCCCAAGCCAGCTTAAGCGAACATAGTTTTAAGAATTGTAGTGCGAATCGTCGGTATGTGAAGAACACTCAGACAACCTCCATTTATTCATATTAAATTTGAGATTTCTTGAATAAAAATACAAACAATAAAGAGGCTTATACCGGCGCCAAAATTTCGGCAATAGTTATGTACAGCAGTTACATGCTAAATGAATCTGATCTACACTAATAGTGTGCAGTCCTATAACTGAGCACTAGGTTTTAATGAAGCTATATGGTATGCATAGTTGTCGGACTTGAAACTATGTTGGATATGGATTTTTCTATTGTTACGAACGTTTCGGAGGCTACCTCTATAAAAGAGCATGGCATAGTAGTTGTGCTTGTAAGTCCAGCATAGAAACATGGGAAGTCTCCATTCAGATCAATATCTTAAATTCTGAGTGACTAGTTTTGATTCATACAGACAGGGGACAGTTGGAAATACAAGCATGTCTTCTTCCATTTGTCTTGTCAAGCTGATCACGAATATATAGACTTTATGGGGTCTCCGATACTTACTGCAACGCGTTACAAACTCCGTGGTAAAATTTTAATGTAACTCTATTCACACTAAGTGTGAAGACTGTAAAAATATTGCTCTTCACACTAAAGACGATGACAAGACGAAACATGGCCATGGAAGTGCCCATATAAATAAATATATATTTATAATATTAATCCAATATATGTTTAAAAAGTAATGTCAGTGATTTTGTTACGAAGCCACTAATCGGTGGAATCGGTGGTGGAGGGAGTAAGTTTACGAATGCGCTTTTGTCTGAGACCATCCGGAGAGTTGTTTTGGTCTCCCGAGCATGTCATAAAAGAACCAGGAATATCCTTTAGATTCAGAAATCGCATTGGAATCGATGTATCTACTCACAACACATTTAAAACCTTTTAATGTTTCATCGAAAACATTATATTATAGCATAGAGCATGCATTTCGAATTTCAGCTCTATATTTTAAATCTAAGTAAGTACCACGTGTGAATCAGACAGACAGACAGTTCGACAGACGGCCTGATCGTCGACATTTTGTAGGTTTTCTGTTGCCTTTTTCAATACAGAAAGTTTTGGTTGGGATGGTTGACGGAAGTTGCCCCCACACTGTCAACTATCGTAGAAGTGGTCTCAATTGTTGTTTCTCCATATCATCTCTCTCTCTCTCCCATTTGCTATACCTTTCCTTACATGAAGCAGTTCGCCTGTACTATGAATGTTGAGATGAATTTGAGGCCGCCGCACTCAAACATCGGAGTAGTGCTTAGTTGATCTTAACTCTTTAAAGTGATAAGCTACGCTACTCCACCGCATGTAGATAGCGTATTGTAAGCGTAGAGCTGATGAAATGTTCAATATTGTTATTGCTTTCTAATAGACGAACTTGTTCATTGGAAGTACTGTGTAAGATGGATAGTGAGAGAAAATGGTTTGTAAATTATTGTATGAGAGAGCAGCAGTAAACACATATGAAAACATATGTGTATGAGAGAGCAGCACTATACGAAGCTAGCTGCTGACGTGCTTAATTAAATAAGCTGTTATTAGGTAAACATGCAGTGTGCGATCTCTCAATTCTGTCTGTCTGTTTGAATTTTCAACGCTGATAAACTCAACTAAGCTAAAAAAAATTCCGCTGGCTGAGTGCGATGGCCTTTAAGCTTCATAGTAATTGTATCCATAGAGTAAAAGTGTATACTAAGTTTGTACAAATGTATGTAACAGCCAGAGGAAGGCCTGACAGACACAATATAAAGTATACATATTCTTCATCAGCATTGGAAGGCTAGTCGATACAGACGTGCCCGTTTGTCCGTCCAAATCTAAGTTTTGGATGAACATTTTTTTGGTTTTGTTATTAATTTCGGTAGAAACGCCAAATTTGGTATTCCATATAGGCGCAGATCAGGCCTACCATTTTTGAGTTTTTGTATGAACATTTTTTGGTTTATCCCACATACGATAAGATCGGACCACTAAAGTATACAATCTTCATATATTCATATAAGAAGCCTTAAACAAGGTGCAGGGTATCTCGAGCTCGAGCACACTCGATTGCAGCGTCAATTCTTATTTAAGCTCCTGAACTAAGCTTAACTTTTTCTTCTTCTACGGCATTTGGGCGTGTCTTCCTATCAGACAATGATGTATGAGTGCTTCCTCCACAATGAAAATATCTTCTCTTTTCTGGCACAGTAAGATGGTTGGTTGCCTATAGTGTTATGGCTGCTAACAATTATTCGCTAATTGAATTGAATTTAGTGTGATCCGGAGCGTAGATGTAGGCTTGGTTCTTTCCTGGCTCTGGTCGGCTTATCCACTTTAAAATTATCTTCAAAGGCTTATTGCTTAGTTGCCCAGATGAGGCAGTTTCCGTGATATCTCGTTTTTATATTTCTGTTTTAAAAGCACAGTGCTATATAAACTGCTTGACTATTTTAAACCTGTGAGATATTGTGTGTAGTCTTCTGAACTGCAAACACTTCTACTTTGTAGACGTGATAGACGCTAGCTCTCCTAATCACCCATAGATCTTTGAACAAACGATTACCAAAGACTCTACTTCAAGAGCAAATGAAACAACTCAACAGCGAGATGCACGCTTGGAAGGCCTACGAACCAGAGCATCTACTGCAAGAACAGCTGAGACAACTGGACAACGGGACGCAAGGTTGGAAGATCTACGAACCAGAGCATCTACTGCAAGAGCAAATGAGACAACTCAACAGCGAGATGCACGCTTGGAAGGCCTACGAACCAGAGCTGCAAGAGCAGCTGAGACAACTGGACAACGGGACGCACGGTTGGAAGAGCTACGAACCAAAGAATCTACTTCAAGAGCAGCTGAGACAACTCAACAGCGAGATACTTCAAGATTGAGGTCCGATTTGAAGTTGGAAGCATTTAATTACGATAAAGACTCCGACTACATTACGCACCCATATGTTGTGTTTGACCAAATTGAGAAATTGTGTCCATATTGTCGTGCACTGAAATTTCACAAGGAATCGCATGGAATGTGTTGCTCGAATGGCAAAGTCAAGTTGCCACCACTGGATGAGCCACCAGAGCCACTTCGAACGTATGTGTCTGTAGCTACTCCGTTGTCTAAACATTTTTTACAACACATTCTACATAGTACAAACTCATCCTTTCAAATGACATCGTTTGGGGGCAACAGAAATTGTTAGCGATGGTTTCATGCCCACATTCAAAGTTCAAGGCCAAGTGTATTATCAAGTCGGTTCACTTCTTCCGCTACCCGATGACAAATCCAAGTTTCTGCAAATTTACTTCATGGGCGGCGAAGAGGCGGAGGTTAATCAACATTTTATTTATTGAGGGTTTTAGCTAGTAAACTATACACCTGAAAATGACTTTTTTTTTTACTCGAATGGCACAAAAAGCTACCCATATGCATATGTATCTAAATGCCATCTCTTACTCAATTGTAAACTGTCGTTACGCTTGGCAAACACTTGCAACGAACCGCCCCAACGTAAAGTTCAAGTTCAGCAATGTTGGTCAAAAACGAAAATATGTAACTATATAATTGTCGCTTGATGTGTAAAGCCCAATTGCAACTCAATTGCAAAGGCAATATGTTATTACTATAAAGACAAAGCCAAATGACAGACTAGATACAAGTTAAAGTTAAGACCAAAGCGAAATGTTTTTGCTTTACAGAGCGACAAAATGTGAACATTGAACCACTTTCGACCGAGTGACCTCAACAGCAGCAGTAGCTATAACAACAACAACAACAACCACAACAAAAACAACAACTACGGCGACATCTGTGACAGCAGCGTAAGCGTGACATTCAAACAGCGCTGCCAGATACACGTACATAAACTGCTAAATGTATCTAGATACTTGTATATGCTATGCTTTTATTTAATGATAAAAACAAAACAAAAAAAAAGCAATATATAAAATTATAAAAAAAACTTAAACCAACATACGATTTGCTGATTTTACTGTGATTTTTTCAATCAAGAATCAGATCAAGTTCGATTGGTTTAGTTTGCGAGAATGAGATAGAAGTATCTATGCAACTATGCAACTACGTAACTTGTATGTAGAGTGACTTAAAGTTGAAATTGTTAAATGCAACAAATAAATAATAATAAAAATAATATAAAAATTGCATTTTTTGTTGTTGTTGTTGTTGTTGTTGTTGTTGTTGGTATTATTGCTTGACTATTAGTGCATTATTTATTGATTTATGCGCTTATTTCAGAACGGATCTTTACCTTTTTTAGCGACATAGACTGAAATTTAATGCTAATTAACATGATTAAATATAGAAAAAATATTACTAAAAAAAAATTGAAGCACTACAAACGGATCTAGTAGATAATTAATTAAATAATTAAGCACGCGGTTAGACTGCGACGAAATGAAATAAAAAAAAAAAATAGTAAATTCCAAACGTATAAAAAGGAAATCGAAAAATCGCAAGTGAAGTAAAACATCGTCGACATCGTCAAAACTCAGTTCAACTGAAAAATATTGTGCAACAAAAAACGCATATGGTCGTTGTCGTTGTCGTTGTCGTCGTTCGAACGTCAGTGCATAAAAAATATGCATTGTATCTACAAGTATATAGAAGATATAAAGCTGAAAAATAGAAACAGAAACCTGCATCCGCATGCAGAGCATCGACCACTCAACAGCCAGCGATCAAGTTTTCTAAAGCAATTGCAACAATTATGCAGTCAATATACAATAAGATACAAATAAACGCATACAGATACACAACTGAAACTGAAACTGGTAACGAGCTTGCAACCGCCGCCACCACAACACAGTCACAACTTGGCCAAAACAAATTCATTTAGCGCAAAAGTTGTTGACTTAGATCAGTTGCAATCGAGCTGAACTGAAACAAAACCAAATCGAAAAACGATCTTAAGAAAAAAAAAATCAAAAAAAAAAAAAAAATCCAAACCAAACCAAACCAAGTTGTTTTTGCCGCAATCCAAAAGCGCAGCCAACAGCGCATAACCAGCGCTCTTTAAATGCGCGCCCCTCTTTCTGGACTATGGCGAGTTTAGTTTTTTTCCTGCAGTATTTTGTCATTGCTAAGCAAAGATACTAAATACAACAGAAAATCATAGCCGAAAGGAAGCTGCTTAGGTATTTTATGGCGTTTTATTTTTCTTTTTCTTTTTTTTTTCCAGAGTTTGACTTTATTGCCATTAATTGTATTTTGGCTGTCAAACCTTTTGGTTTCAAGTAAACGCCTGCGGTTATCGTTTATGTTCCTAAGCAATAGAGTCAAATGATGAAATGTTTTATTAGTCTACAGATACACGTCTAAGCGTGCAATGGCGCATATATAATATCTTTAAACTTATACTTAATATTACTTACATATATAGACGTATCTCTTTAAAACTAATGTAGTTAGTTTTTATAACAAACAGGCTAGAAGTGTCGATTTGGTTTGTGCAAATTTATGTGAGTCAACATCAAAGGCATGTCCGTCTGTCCGTATGTCCGTATGTCCGTCCGTCCGTCTGTATAAAAACTGAGTTTTCATACAAAAACTTTTTGCTGCTTAACTTATTTTAAATATCAAATTTTGTATGCAAGGCGCCTCAAAGATATTATTACAGACTTTATTAAGTACAATGTTCCGATCGATAATTTTTCATCTGCATTTAACAATTTTGTTTAATGTTTTTTGCTACGAGTATGACATGCAGCACAACTGCTCTGAGTAGACGATAAAAAGCTAATAGCTACAAAATCGTCTAGCGATCATGTGTTTGCCTTAAATGGTCATGTGTGCGGGATGATATTAGAGAGGCAGAGAATGAACGAAAACCGTTGGCTTTTTGAAAGTTTAAATTTTAATTAATCAAATTTTTGTTAATAGAGAATTTGAGTTTGTTGTCCAGATTAAGCTTAGATTTTTGGCCCTAATAGCCAATACATACGACGCGTTTTTAGGTCTAGTTGCTTTCTTTTCGCCACTATATATGATCTTTATTAGTCAGCCTTTTGTCAAGCCAAAAGCCTAGATAATTGACTTTGTTTCGTTTTGGAATCACCACGCCATTGAAACATGCCCGAACGTAACTCTTATGTCCAAGTGCGAATAAGACATGGACGGACTTGGCTGTGTTTACTGCGATATTCCACTTGTTCATCCAGTTTGGGGTTTTCTTCAGTTGGTTTCGAAACAATTGTGTTGCTGCTTTAGCACTGGTAGATATATCAAGAATTGTTGTGTCGTCAGCATACGTCGCTATAGTTACTTCATTGCAGATAGAGTCAGGCATGCCAGCTGTGTAGATGTTGTAGAGTAATGGGCCCAGCACGCTTCCTTGAGGCACTTCTGCCTGTATGCTTTTTGACTCAGATGTAGCGTTTTCATGTCTCACGTAGAAGCTTATGCCATGTAAATATGATCGAAGCAAGCGAAACTGAGTGCAGTATAATGTCATTTTCATTTTGTATAACAGCCCTTTGTGCCATACGCGATCAAAGGCTTGTTTCACATCAAGGAATACGACCGAACAAAACTGTTTCTCTTCAAAAAATTTTTGAATGACTTCAACGATTCTGTGAACCTGCTCTGGAATTCCATGCCTTCGTCGAAACCCGAATTGATGGTCGGGGAGAATGTCGCTTTCTAGTGTCGGTAGCACTCTACGAAGGAATATTTTAAGCCTGAAACATACGTTAAATATTTCCACTATCAGTGGCAGACATTTATCGGGAAGTGCTTTGATTGTTGCTATGTCGATTCTGTCGTATACAGAAGACTTTTTCCTTGTCAGAAGTCTTATTTCATTTGTAAGCTCTTCCAAACTGGCTGGAGTTATGTGAACATTGTCACTCTGTCTACCTCTGCTTCTTGTGCACTGCTGCAAATTGCGAACGGTGTAAATTGTTCATGATGGTGTGCAGCGAATGAGTCATCTTTTTCTTGATTGCTGTGACAGTGCTTGATTAGTGGGACAGAATCGAAGCTCCAAGCTCACCAATTGAAACTAGTAGAAAGGAATTCAAAAATATTTACAGCCCTGAAATTTAAAAACAAAAAAGCTAGGTTTCATGGTCGAGTTGCACGTAGGAAGCGCCATATCTCAGCTGCAAATAAGCAGAAGCGAATGGAGTTTGCAAATGGATACGTTTCCAAGCGCCCAGAGTATTGGAACAAGCTTTTTTTTTTGTTCGGATGAGAGCAAATTGTGTATTTTCGTGATAAAAGGAAAAAGGAAAGGAAAATTCGTTGTCAACCGTAAAACATGGTGAAGAAGGAGTTGTGGTTTGAGGTGTATGGCAGCCAATGGTGTTGGCAGACCAACATTTACTGAATCAATAATGGCAACAAACTAATTATATCAAAGGTTTGAAGGATAATTTGCTGCAAAGTTCACAGAAGTTGGGGCTGCAAGAAGAGTTCAGGTTCCAGCAAGACAGCGACCCAAACCACAGTGCGCATAAAGTAAAGCTCTGGCTCCTTTATAATGTAAAAAAATCTGTTGAGGACACCTTCCCAATGCCCGTAAACACACCATTACCTTCAAAAATATAAAAAGAACATAATACTGGATAAATGGGAAAAAATTACAACTGAAGATAAAAAACAAATTTGTGGACTCCATGCCAAGACGTCTTACGGAGGTACTGATGAGAAACGGTAATTTTCTTCGAAAAAAGAAGCTTGTACGCAGACTTTTGCTATAGTGCTTTTCTGACATTACTACTTTTTCCCCAACTCTGAGGCAATTTTCGAATTCCATCTCGAAAATATGTCTCGTCTTTAAAGGGTCTCCATTTGCACTCTGCGTTCATATCCACATCCAAACAGCTGATCATGATTATTTTGCGGTTTATTTATATACTTAATACATATAAACATTGAGTTAACTTCATTTATTGACATTGCTCACATATAGTATGTATGTGTTTATACTTAAAAAAAAGTCTTGACAATGCTAAGACTAAATTATTTTAATTATAACCTAAACATCAATCGACCCATACTTTTATAAATTAGCTGCCATTTCTTTAAAAATATGTGCTTTTCATCGCACACTCCACAGCACTTCAATGTTTTCCTCACACAAATCGAAGAGGGTAGAAGTGCTGTCCATTCTATTTTTATCACACTCACAAGAACAAGAAATTATATAAAATTAATTTAAAATAAAGTAAATAAGAATTTAACTTTTGTTTGCTATTTTGTCAGCTGTTTACACAGATATATGTGCTTTGCCATTGCTCTTAATAGATATGAGATACATTCAGTCAACTCAATAATCCCAATCATAAGAGAAATCGAGTTGTCGAACTACCTAAATAGTCGAAATCATAAGAAAAATCGAGTTAGAAAGTCGCATTCAATATGAAAGCGACTTTTTACCATACCTAACTGCCTATGATTGAAATTTAATTTAAAGTTGAAATTATAATTCGCAACTAGTTTAAACTTTAAACTACATATGCTGAACCGTAGAATTTGCTTTTGTGTGTATTTTATTTTATAATTTTTATTATTCTTATCATTATTTTTTTGGTTATTACTTTTATTTTTATGTTACTATTTAGATTAAATTGGAGTAGGATTTTCTCCATCTCTTTCGCAGAGGTTAATGTTTTGTGTTGCATTGTAAAAGAGTGTCCGACTGTAACCGGGCAATGCGCGATGCAAATGTATCTCTAATTTGTTGTGCTGCGTATAATTCGGTTTAAATTTTAGCTGTAAGCTTTTATTAGTATTGAAGGATCAAGAGTAATTTGAATTACTGAAAAATGCAATTTGATGTAATTTCTGCGTTTGAGTTCCACGGCAGTTTTGTTTATACAATTTGTACGTAGTTTGGATACAATATAATTTTGTCACATCTGTCTTCCCCAATCTGTTTTATGATATCGATCTGAGAATGGGTTAGGGAAATTTATTGTACCCTTAATCATGTAGATCTAAAATTTGTAATGGAGACTTACTATTTGGAGGGAACTCTATTCAATTTCGTGGGCGAGTATGTTGCGAAATAGCAAAAATTGGTACTATATATTAGACTGACCAGAAATTGCCAAAAATATTAAAATAAGATATTTATTAGGTGGGAAGCCCACACATATTGAATTTTCTTTGGTGTTTTTTGATTGAAATGCAAAAGGTTCCACTCATTGTCACCTGTTTTTTGAGTATAAAAAGTATTTTTGGTAGCAAACATTTTCATTATCTCAGTACTCGATGAAAAATAGTTTGTGCTGAAAATTTTTCTTTGACAGTTTTTTTATATGAAGTTTTTACGGTATCAAATATTTCCATCGAGCTAGTATTGTGCTTAAATCTTTTCATTTCCATTTAGATATGTGTCTCATGGTATGACAAAAAGTTCTGCACCATTGTATATGACTCTCAAATACTTTGATTTCAATTTTCAGCAATAAGTTTTCGTAAATTGTAGCGCAGCTGAAAGACTAGATTTTTATTGCTATAAAAAGTTGAGCTACAACTCAACTATAAAAATTTCAATATATTTCATACTCATTAAAAGCAACATTTCTGTAAGTATTTTTTTTTTTTATTAAACAGAAAGAATTCAGCGCTAAAATGTAAAGCTAAAACTGCATGCATTTTAACAAAATATTTGCTGTTCAAAACTTTTGATTAGTGCGCTACTTTTTATAAGATTTTTTTGATTTTTTTTTTGTCACTGCTTTGTAGATGCATAAATGTACACGTACACGACAATTGTTCAATTTCTCAATTGATCATTTAGTACAAACTGATCATTAACATCAACGCCCCAAAGACAAATAGCCAATGTGTATATTTAACAATCACAATAACAGCAACAACAATAATAATTGCCTTTGAATAGCAATTCGATGTTTTATTTTTCTTTTTTTTTTTGTTTTTTTTTTCACTTGAAAATTAAAGATTTTTCGCATATTTGTAGCGGTTGGAAAACATGTTCGTAAAGCAAAGACAGACAGACAGACAGACGGACTTACGGACGGACAATTGGTGTTTTAACATCGAAAAGTGTTTGGAAAAACACATGCTTCGACTTGACTACTAAGCGCAGTCTTGTTTCTTGGCAAAAGAATTTTCGCAATATTTAATTTTAGCACAAATCTGTGCAAAAATTGGACTAATTGCCGACAATGTTGCCGGTTGGTTCGATCGTTCGTGTGGCTCATTCGCTTAGTTTGGCAAGTGTTGCAAACGCCATGTCAAACGGCGTTGCAAATGATTGACTGAGTGATTGAGTGCATGATTGAAGTGCTCGCTGCAATGTTCCAATTGGACACGAAACAGCTGCCTCAGTTGCAGTTCCAGTTGCCGCCACAATCGCAGACAAGAGAGTCTTGCCACTTTCAGATTGCCAAGTTGCCAGAGCATGTATTAATCCCTGTTATTGAGTCACTGGGTTACAGAGCATGTCTCTGGGTAGATGTCTGGCTGATCGAGTGAGTCTAGTGTGGGAAAATTGTGTATGAAGCAATTCCAGCAGCAGAATTTGCACACAGACACTTTGATTGTCGTGAGTGTGCATATAAGAAAGTACGTATCGCTTGTTAGCTTTATACGAGTGGCCGGGAGTGTTGAGCTGTTAAAAAGACAGGCACAATCGGTGCGATCAAACGAAATATCGTATTGCAATTTTAGGTATTAGTATTTGAAATACAATACTTCAAATCATATATTGGTAAATGCAAAATATTGTATCACGTTTATGAGTGCACTAACGACATAATGTGTGCAGCTAAGCAGTTTGAAGCAATTAAATAATGATGTATTCAATGGTTGGTATCTTAATAATGATTTTAATGAATGTTGTTACAAAATATAAACCAGATAGAACGATACATCGGTATAGTCATTCACACATAAGTTCAAACTGTATAGAAATGTGGAAAATTCACTAAAAAATGCATTAATTTTAAACTAGTATCTATTGAAAACGGTACCACTTAGGCAAATGGCATAAGAATAAGCATTGTAGCTCATCTATCACATGTTTAGGTTAGGTTTCGTTGGCTGACCCTTAGTAAAGCCGTTAATAGAGGTCATTCAGGAGCTTGTAAAGACCTGTAGAATTTTTACGTCGAACTTTAATTGCTTCTTAGGACTCCTTCTAACGGCCTATTTCAGTGAAGCGAGCACCATGGTGTCAAGGTATTTTAAACTTTATTTTGCGATTGCTGGACAGCTGCAGATAAGGTGTGCAAGAGTTTCTGTGACTTTCAGTTCCTTGCATTTCCTACAACCGTCCATGTTGGTTCTTCGCTTCTTCGCATGAGCAGCTGCAAGACAATGTCCTGTTAGTATGTCTACCAACAGCAAATTTCTGGAGGAGATGAAGACCACCTTCAGGGCTTTGATCGCAGCTTGGCTGTCGATAAATATGTTTACTCGTTCTTGCAAGTTGTGCATCTATTAGGTTACTTCTGCTGCTTTCCTTAAAGCGAATACTACCGCCTGGAATATGCTACAGTAGTCGTTTAGTTTATACGAGAGCCTCAGAACGGGCTCTGCGCGGTACACCGCCGCTCCAACTCCTGACTCCACTTTAAAGCCGTCTGCAAATATTTCTATTACGCGTTGGTCTAGTACTGTGTGCCAGTCTCCTTATCCTAGTGAGAATGGATTTTGGTAGTCAAGTAATCCGTATTACTGCTAAACTCACTGCCAACTGAGCTGTGTCCATAGCATTGTGATGCCATGGTGACTGTCGCGCAAAGGCGTTGATCAGATTTCTGTGCGAGTAAACGAGTGTAAACATCCAGAGTATAGACTCCTAGCATCGTTTCCAGTTCTCTCCATAAGCTTTCAATACACTTTGTTGTTGGAATCTGAAGTTCTGCATCAAGCTCTGAGACGCAATTTGCAGTATGCATTTTACTTTGAATTGTCGTTTAAAGCTTTTAGGTTGTTGGGTTGAATTTTATAAACCTAAATTCAGAGATAGCCTCATCGGAATACTTATCTGGAACTTATATGTGCATGAAATATTATACTATTGCTTTATGCTCAAATATATCTTTTGACCATCACCAACATACAGAGTGCTGCATGAGTTAATTATTTCAAGCTTCTTTATGAATATTCATTCATTCAAATTCAATTCATGAATGCAATACATTCTGAAATGTATTCATTTCAATTAGTGCAAAATGAAGTTCTCTTCACTAGCAATCACTTTGAATGAATCAATGAAATGTTAATTCATTTCACTATGAATATATTCACTCATTCGAATTTTTTCGAAAGCTTCGAATTAATTCAGTTCTTGGTCGCTTTCAATATCAACACGAAAACTTTATTGAGCCGAAGACTTTCTGCATGCGAACTGATGTGGGAAAGAAAAGTAAAGTTTCACTTATGGCTTATATATTATAAGGAAAGAGCTAGCTAGTTGCTAACGGAAGCCATTGTAAGCCAAGTGTGAGATGCTAAAATGAGGCGGCATGTAGATATTTTTGCTCTAAACTGCTCACTTATGAATAGACAAGTATGAGTACTTTATATTGCAATTATTTTTGTAGCTCTATTTTCGACTACTGCTATTGCAGTGTCCATTCCAAAACTCTATTGGAACATGTATATCCCACTTAGGGACTAATTCCATACTACATCAAACCGCAATCAGTTACTGGAATATTTTCTTTTTGGTGTCATTTTCTGGAGAGAGAACTGGCTAGAACTGCTACCAGAAATAATCGGAGAGTATTGGTGGAAGTCCTAATCAATGAGCTTCCGTAACAGAAATAGTGTTCCTTACAAAAATCTTGAAAATAGATGCCGGAAGATGGTATTCCAGGTTGTCATTAGTTTTGTTTGCATTGCATATTCCTAATTCAAATAACCAAAAATTCTTTAGCATATATATTTTACACATTGTCTCTCCCAGGATTGATCAATTGACATTTACTCACGAACAGCAACATCAAAACCACATAGCTTCGCATGAATTATAATGAATGTGATTTCGCAAACTCATTCATTCAATTCATATTCACATTCATTTCATTCAAATTCATTTTTATGTGAATGTATCATTTGCCGTTTGGGTCGCATTTATACAGGACTCTAATAATCAATTTTTAAAAGACGCTTGACAATTATATTCATTGAATTCCTTAAATGAATGAAGGAACTAGAAAATTCAGAACCAATCGATACCCAAGAAACGGAAAACGTGGCCCGCTTTAAGATAAATAGATGCTTTAAGTTAATTAATCATACGTACATTTTAATTAAAATTGACCAATTATCGTAAAGTAATACCGTACAGGTTAGTAACTTTCACGATAACTTACAACTAGTACTGTGGAATGTCAATATTTCTTTTATTTTTATTTTGAATTACACACTGCATTAAAATATTTTAAAAAATTTCTAAGATACTTTACGATAATCTTTATTGTCTTTAATACATATTTCAGCATTTAAATCCACAAAACAATCTAAGCTGCTGGACAATTGCAATACAATTTAGCTATAAATTACACTGCTTTGCTTTTGTTGTATGTACTTGTAGTGTATTCGCATCTAGATTGTTCTCACGTTTTAGCGACAAGATACTTTCGCCTTCTAAGCCAAACTCTGTTGTAGCCCAAGGTCACCATTGTTGTTGTTACAATTCTTAATCTGATTACTTGGAAACCAAAAGTTTAGACAAACAACAAGTCATGTTTCCACAGTACACCTACACTCCACTTGCAACACTAGCCCCCACCCCTGGTGCTCATTACCAGACTCCACAACAAAACTTAATAATAATAATTTGTATGCCATTAGAGCTAGTTATTGTCATTTAATTTTAGCGTTGCTGCACTATTTGTCTTGGTCTATTGTCTTTGCCTGCGCAGTCGAGCAGAAAGTCGAGTGGTCTGACTCAGTGGCCATGCCAATTAACTCAATTTTCACTTATTGTCCAATGGCATTTTTTGGATTTTCCAATTAGATGCGGAACGGACAACACTAACAGCCGGCTATGTGTTTCCCTTAGGCAGAGCTAAAGACAACAACAACGATGATTATGCAAAAAATAAATACAAACAAAAAAAAATTTCATTTTACAAAAGTACATTCTCAAATTCAAGGTCATCTCAAAGTGTGGCAAGTTTGTTGTTTGAATATTTTGCTTTTTCATTATTTCTGAGAAACAAAAAAGTCAGCATTGCAGATGAAATGCCAAAAATGTTGTTAAATGCTTCAGGTTTCTGGGGAATGCGAGAAGAATTTTATGATTCAAACAATGAATAATGCTGAAGTTGACGAAACCGATGCACTGATACACTTCATAAGAAATTTCAAATTGTAGAGCACAGAAACAAAATGATTTATAACTGCAGTTAAGAAGCAACTATCGAAGATTAGATGACGGTACTTCTCAAAATTTGTCTATACCATTACATCTATATGCATTAGTTTCGTAGATTTGTATGGAGTTACGAGGTGTCTAGCAAAAGTGCGCTGAGTCAATTAGAGAAAATAGGAACTCAGCTACTCTACATAATCACCATTAATTTCAATATACTTCTTTAGTCATGTTTAGTTAGTTGAAGCGTAAATAACAGTATTTACTTTATTGAATGTGTCTAACTTTCTGCGGGATAAAGTGTTTTTGCGGGAAGTTCTACTTTCTTAGTTTAACATGAAGAAAAGTGCCAACGAATTTTAGTGAAGGTTTATGGAGAGCATGCTCTAGCTCAGCACACGTATCGGAAGTGATTTACTCGGTTCAAGAGGTGATTTTGAGCTGGAAGACATACAACGACTTGGACAGCCGAAAAGAAGATACAGATTTCGAGTCATTGTTCGATGAGGAACCATATTAAATGTTTCAAGATTAAGCTAAATCACTCTGGACGCTGGCTTAAGTAAAATCATCGAAAAACTCCATACAAGGATTTTTAATCTTTTGTTGTAATACATGCAAGAACGGTCGGGCACGATCTCCCATTAGGAAGTGATGCTACTCGCATACGCCGATGATATTGACATCATCGGCACCAATGTACGGCAAGTTAGCAGGGCTTTCTCGGAGATTGAGAAACACTCACGTCTCATGGGCGTAGCGGTGAACGAGGACAAGACGAAGTACTTGGTGTCCACCCGCAGACCATCGCGCTGATGCTATGTGAGTATGTAGAATTTCAACTTCTATGTTGTAGAAAACTTCGTCTATCTGGGAATAGAATTAAACAGCAACAGCAACTTTAGCCGAGAGATCAAAGGAAGAATACTTTGGGCGCAGCAAGCAAATTAGAAGTAGAGCCCTCTCTCGAACTAAGAAAATAAAAATCTATAAGACACTGATAGTCCCGGTCCTGCTGTATGGCGCAGAAGCATGGACACTGTCATCAACGGATAAAGCGTCTTTAGGAGTGTTCGAGAGAAAGATTCTTCCTTCTTCGTAGGATTTTTGGTCCCTTTAGAGTTGCCGTCGAGTTTAGGACCCGTAGAAACCACGAGCTGTATGAGTTATGTAATGAAGTTGACAAAGTCCAGCGCATTAAAACCCAGCGGCTGCACTGGGCTGGTCACCTCATCCGAATAACCTGCGAAGTTCCAACACTAAAGGTTTACGACGAAAACCTGCACTTGATTGGTGGACGGCATCAGAGTGGACGTCCGAGCTTAAGATGGCAAGATCAGGTCTATGATGACCTGAAGAAGCTCCAGATTGCCAACGACTGGCGCCGGCGCGCACTAAACTACACCGAATGGTGCGCTTTCCTACGTGAGGCTTTGACCGAGAGACAATTGTAGAGCCACCTAAGTAAGTAAATAGGTTAGAGCGAACGTTCCTCAGTAAGCCTACTAACTACTCCCTGGATCAACCAATGTTTCAAATACAACTTGTTCCAAGCGAACAATTTTGGCCTGGCTGCGCAGCACTCTCCTAATTACGAAGAAACCAGAAAGCGGGTTGATTCGTCGATAGTGGCTAGCAATGGACAATTCTCTGAATAATCTAAAAAAAAGAAAAGCTCCAATTTTCGGGTAAAAACTGCTAACACCTAATATTTCTGTTGATATTACTTTGAATTTGGATATGGAGAATAGATGCTTCACATAGAATACATATATCAATAGGCATGTCCCGCCTATTTTTAGGAATAGCTCCCTTACAAACCACCCGCCCACTTTTGGGTTTTTGCACAAACTTAATACACACTTTAATTCTATGCATACTGTCTATAAAAATACAGTATTCCGATAGGCGTCACTTCGAGCTGAACAAAAATCTATCAACTTTATTCCACACTTTAATGCATTTTAAACACCAAAGCATTCATCATCATAATACTCTTTTTGTATTATGTGTGTAGGGTATAAATATGTTTAAACATAAAGTTTAATTTAGCAGAATTTCTATTATTAAACTATCGCAACTAAATATTTATAAAATTTTTGTGTACTTACGTTTCGTATTTATGTTTATGCATATTGATTTTTGTGTTTTTTTTTGTTTTTTTGTCGTAGTTTTTAAGTTTAACGATGAGAAATCGTTAAAAGGGGGATTTTTAAATTTTGGTGATGATTTTGCAAATAAATTTAGACAAACAAATCGACATTTAATGTTCTTTCATTTAACTTTGCATAAATTTTGAATGCGTTTAGAACTCGTTTAAACTAATTAGAGATGCTCATATTTATCGAAGACAAAATTTCCGAAGAACGTGTTCATATGTATTTATAGCATTTGCTACTTTACTATTGGATTTTTTTTACTCATTTATATGTTTTTTCTTATTATTGCAGATACTTTTTCTCGACGGTGCTACAGTTTCAGATATATCGCGGCATGTGCCGCGTCGCAGGTCAATATATTCCAAATGATCCACGCAAGCCGCTACATAAATGTGACATTTATAGACAACCGGCAGCGGGCAATCTACTGAAGTAAGTATGTTAAGTGTAATAATACGAGGGTGGCATGAAAACTCTTCTGTCTACGTTAATGTTTTACATGTATCCAAAGTTTTTATAAAACATTTTACTTTACTTTTACATTTTACTTATCTATTTAGATAAATTAATTTTTTGGAATCATTATTTTTCAGCATCTCATTAGATCATTCAAAAAATGCAAAGCTTAAAAACTAGAAGCAATTGACTGGTATACTTAATAGGATGCTAGTGTAGAACAGGTTTGCGCACAAGTTTGATTCGGTATGCGCAGCAAGATAAAGAACTAGAAAATTGTTTGTGTAAATTTCGGCGATTGATGCAAAGAGCTGCGTGTGTGTATGTGCACTGTCAATAGGAAAAAGAAAATAACAAAATCACGTAGCACGCGAAACTGCTGTTGTACCGGACTTCGATATAGGCGCTATGCGTTTTGCTATACGCAGAAAGATAACGAAGAACGATTAAATTTATTGTGCAATCCATAAGGTTAATAGAAAGACCATGTTTTGATTACTCGCTCTAACATTTTGGAGAAGCTACAAAGCAAGTTGAGCGTCCAAAAATTTTCAGGAGAAACAGGTGGTTTCCCTGGTTCCAGGATACAAATATTTTGGAGACATACCATTATAGAGGAAAGTGGCTGAATCTTATACAACCTTGCAGTATTTGCGTTAGATAAGCAAGTGCGGTCTTTGGCTTGTTTTATTATTATTTGTAGGCGAGTTTGTAATGGACAGATCTACATGGTATACTTTTGTAACTAGCAGGTACTTGAATGTACGTTGGGTCTTTGGAATGTAGTATAGATAATTTCCTAATACAAAAGCTCATCTAATCCATAGCATATTTTTGCATTTTAGTTCGCATTCTACGGCGTCACGACTTTGACAAAAAAATGTGTTTGGTGTAAGAGTGTAGAGTTACCAAGGCATGTTTAAAATGACAAAAATTTGAGTTATGTAATATGTAAACGACCATTTTCGAGAAATGGCTACTGTCTACAGCCAAAATCTGCATTCGATGCCATATATTTTTATACTCTTTACACCTACTGTGCATATTATTATAATTTTATCTCAGATGGTAGACCACATACCGTACATACATTCTGGATCAGCTCGACGATGCGATTACATGTCCATTCTGTCTGTGTGAAACAAAACTAATTCCTAAATTTTAAAGATAACGATTTGAAATCGGGAATGAAAACTTTTCATTTTCCTAGGCTGAACATGTCATATTGACCAAGACTGACCACTTTAAGTGATAGTCCCCATACAAACTAACCGCCCACTTTTCGGTCTCTGTAAGAAAAACTTTTTTATTACAGTCAAAATCGACTTAAAATTTGATATGATGGCTTCTTATGGATACATATTAATGTGAGTGCCCAGTATACTTTAAATGGTCCGCCCACTTTTCGGATTTTTTATGAAAAACTTTTTTTTATTACATTTAATATCAATCTGAAATTGAATATGATGGCTTCAATTGGATGGAAGCTGCAGATATATAAGATGTGCGTATCCAGACCACTTTTAGGCGTACATACAAACCCACCGACCATATTGAGGTTTTTGTATGATAAACTTTATTATTAGTCAATATAAACTTCGATATGGTGGCTTCTTATGTACGGCAGCATTACATATTTTTTAATGGGCGTTTCCTACCCACTCTTAGATGTAGTCCCCATAAAGACCAACCGCTCACTTTGTGGTTTTTATAGCTAAAATTTTATTATTTTTTGGTATATCTTCTTAAAAATGGAATGAAGGCGTCATAATTTAAGATTTGTAAGTAATTTGCATAAAACGACTTAAAAAAGTAATTTGTTAGAAGCTTGTGAAGAGTATTCAAGCTACGGCTCTACCGTGCTTACCGTTTTCTCTTGTTCGTATACATTTTAGTCTGATGAATTCGGAAATTGCCTTAAAATTTTGTTGGAATTGAAATGTTTTCGAGTTAAGTATTTTGCAATATTGTTTAGAAGGTAGGTTCACAATATCCCAAATTATAAACAAGCAATCTGACTGTGATTTATTAGAAAAATATATAGTGATAAAGCACGCTTTATAAAATTCAATAGATTTCGTCTGAACAACAACATGAATCACATATTCGACAGCTTCGTAGCTATGTATATAGTTCAAGAGCAGCTGAAACTGAACAAAAACACTGCAAACCTGCGAATTGACAGCGAAATTTGCATGGTGGGCGCTCGAGCTGAACTATAAAGGGCACCGATAAAATTAAGATATACTGGAAAAATGGCGGTGCTCACGTTGGAGAAAAAACAATTGTTACATATACTTGTATGTTGGTAAAGAATTCCGAGAAAAGTAAGAACAACTTTAAAAATGAGCAAAGCACCGCCACTGTACAAGTGAGAAACCATAGATTTCGTAGCAACCCAAGCCGGGTACTCTACTATAGGATGTTTTGTTTAAGAGGTTGCATTTTTCGACAAAGATTAAACTTTCATAAATTGGTGAAATATGGCAACGCCATTGTAATTTGTGCTCAGCTTGGTTTGCTATTTTAACATGAATAGACTAACGCCAGAACAACACTTGCAAATTGTGCTGATTTATTTCGAAAATCGTGGTTCAGTTCGGATTTGTTTCGGATTACGCTATGTCCATTTTACGCGCGACATAATCGTCCATCCGAGCGACAAATTCGTTTAACCACGGTTAGTTTTCGCAGCACGTATGTCTACTTTAAATATAAGGTGATCGACAATTGTTGGTTTTCTCATGTTTCTGATAAAAATTGGTTGAAACTATAATAAAAGCAACCAAAATTTCCTACTACACCCATCTAATTCTATATTTGTTTCTCATTTTATTACTTTATATTTAAAATAATGTAATTTTATCTCTATTTTTTAAGGCAACTAATGGCCAAGGGTGCCTCACAACCATGGCAGGAGGTGCTCCAAGAGACGCTCGGTGAAGGCCGCCTCGATGGCACCGCACTGCGAGAATACTTCCAACCGCTCGAAGAATGGCTGCGTCTGGAGCATCTGCGCACGAATGAATATGTTGGCTGGAACTACGATGGTGACTACTGCAAACGCAGCATCGAGACTGCCGGACTGCAGGTCTATGGCGGTTATTATAACTTCAGTGACCGAAAATTGGGCTCGGCGGTGTTGATTATCATGTCAGTGCTGCTGGTATTGCGCATTTGGGCATATATGCGCATGGAGTTGGTGGATAGAGTCAGATAGAACACTAAAATACATACAAATAATGTAATATAAGTAAATTGTTATATTTTGAAAGTTTTATTGATTTTTATTACAAACCTTTTTACGAATTCGTGACATTTCCGCTTTCGTGCGACTTTTTAGAATTACTTTGAATTTGAACTTGAATCAATGCCAAAGCAAATTTGTTAAAAAAAAAAGAGAAAAAATGAAAAAAATTGTTAACGCATGCGCTGCACCCTAAAAAAAATATACAAAATTGCATAAAAATAAAAAAATTATTGAGTGAAAAATAATCCAAAAATAAAAATAAAACTAAACTAAACTAAATGCATAGAAAACTGGTTATGTAAAAAAATGCACACCACAGAGTTGTGTCCGTGTGCCTACGTTCAATACTCTGCGTACACACTACAATGTAGCGAGGGGAGGCGGAAGAGCTTCATTCATGCAGGTCATTGGAACACAAACGTCGCACGCACAATTTGTTTGTTTTGATTGTGCGAAGCATTTTTGTAAATCATGAGTTTTAGTTTTTTATTTTATTTTATTACAACTAGCAGAATTAACCGACATTGTCCGGTGTAGAATTTTCCATATACAAATCGAGTTTGAAAATAAGTGGCACATATAATTTTCACGACCGATCTTCCGAATGAAAAAAAAAAGTTTCTTCATATTTCCGAAGGGAACAAAAAGTTCCTTCATACTCATTTTTCTTTTCCACCTTATACCAAAATGTGAAAATTTTCACCACAAAACGAAACTACTCTCTAGATATCCGTTTTCTAGCATTAAGTATCGGTTTCGGTTGCTGCATTGGTGACGAATCAGTATGTAGTAGCATTTTTATGTATGTTTAGAAGACAACATTTCAACACCGTTTCCTACTTGCTTGTAAATTTTTCCAGAATCAGCGAAATACGTGTTTAATAATCACACGTGTAGAGTATACAGATTTTAAAAATGATCGGATGAAAAAACAATGTTTTCCAATATAACCTTTGGCCCCCCCTTGTTTTAGATTTTTCCAAAATCGGCAAAACACGTGTTTAATAATTTCTTGTGTAGCATATGAAAACTATTGGAATAAAAAAAAGTTGTTCACCATTTGATTCTACCTTTTCTTCCGTTGGAGCGGAATCTCTGAAAACTGCGCCTTTGGTGAGCGCTTTCAACATAAAAGGAAACTACTGTTCAGAAAACAGCTTTCCAGTACTGAATCAGTTAGGTGAAGCATTATTCTTTATATAGAAATCGCCGACAACAGCAGCAAAAACAAAATAATAATAACATCAAATCTGTTATTTAATCAAAGTGAAGTGTCATCTTATAGTCGTGTGTTCTATCTACATCAACATAAGTATCTGTTGCAATGCGTGTCTTACTTTATGAGCGTTAAATAAAATTTACGTAGCGTTGATAACCCTTAAAGTTGACGCCCTCCCCAACTGCCAGCGCTTTGTTTTTCTAATTCAAAATGACATTAGATTAAATAGATATCTTAAAAATGTACTATAATGTGATCTGTGCTAAAAAAGCTATTACAAAAATTCTTAGAAGAATGATTTGATGCGACTAAATAACAGCTTATCGAAATAATTGAATCTTTTCATAAAGTTTTTGATTGTCAAAACGTTGTATTTCAGCATTTATTTCAGTATATATCCGTACTACTATATATAAAAGCAGCGAATTTGAGGAGAGTAATCTCTGAAATTACTAAACCGATTCTTAAAATTGTTTTACTAATAAAAAACTACACCAGTCCTGAGTGCTATAGACTATATATCATATATAAAAAGTGTACTAAACCGCCAAACTGCCCCTATACCCTTGCAACCAGCGACTCTGAAATTCGATGGTAATTTTTAATAATTTACAAACTTTGTTCGTTTGTTAACTTTGCCATGATAAAAATGTAAACCTTGACTGACTTTTCTGGTTTGTGGCTATAAATCATTTTCAAACAGGAATAAAGGTTAACTCCGGCGCAAACTAAGATTTGTAACCATTCACATGAAATTTCATGTTATGTATTTAACAAGTGTAAAGATAATTATGTGAAGCGTCTGTTCGCAAGAGGCAACCATATCAAATTTGGACTCCCAAAAAAAAAAGGAGATCACACAAATTTATATACTATATGTGTTATAAAAGAAGTCCCTATATCAAATTTGAAGTTGATATTGACCGCAAAATGAGATATGGGTTCGTTTGTAGAAGTACAAATGGTCAGAAATATTATTTTGTAAACGGTGCAAGCAGCTCATAAACGGCCATTAGGACACATTTTCCTTGGCTACCCTCAGAAGATTAGTTCGTGGGCGCAAATTACGAGTAGGCGACCCACCCCCTAATTAGGGATTAGTGCGCTGGATTTGGTTCATGTTACATTAAAACAGCATTTACAAGTGAAGAGACAGAGGAAACTTCGGATACGATCACTCTTTGATTACGATTTGAGGCCACGATTTACAGATATGCACTTGGAATGTTCAGATCATCTATAGGGATGATGACACCGCACTGTTGAACCTGACGGGAGCAATAAAGGTATCCCTTTAAAGGAAGAAGATCACCTTATGTGCCTTTCTGGACATTGAGGGAGCTTTTGACAATACAAGTCACGCGACAATATGTAACGCACTTGTAGATAGGGGAGTAGACCCAATCATAGTGAGTTGGATACACTCATTATTGAGGACAAGAATAGCTGAGACTGAAGTGAATGGTACCATCATAAGGGTACAACCAGTAAAGGGTTGCCCACAGGGGGGAGTACTATCTCCCATTCTATGGAGCCTAGTCGTAGACAGCCTTCTATGCAGACTTACCGAAAATGGGATAAGTTGCCAAGGGTATGAAGACGATATCGTCATAATAGCAAGTGGGAAGTTTGAAGAGACACTCTGTGAAATAATGAACAGAGGACTCAAAATCACACAAGATTGGTGCGTTATGGTAGGACTTAACATTAACCCTGCCAAAACGTCCATTGTACCATTCACTAGGAAGCAAAAGCTTCCTAGACTAAAGGAGATCAAACTCGGAATGGTACCAGTAGAGCTTAGCAATAATGTTAAATTAAATATCTAGACAGTAAATATCTAGACAGTAAGCTTCTATGGAAAGCACACATTCAAGAGACCATAAGGAAATGCACAAAGGCAATACTTGTGTGCAGGTAACTGGCCGGGAAATCTTGGGGGGTGCAACCCGAAGAACATGCTCTGGGTCTACAACATGGTAGTGAAGCCAATGCTACTATATGGCATAGTCGTGTGGATAGAAAGAGAAAGCCAGGTGACAGTCACTAGGGCGCTCAACTCCCTACAAAGATTAGCGTGTGTCTGCATCACAGGTGCAATGCGCACATGCCTAACAGTAGCGTTGGAAGCTATTTTGGATTTGTCACCATTCAATCTAGAAATTGAAAACAGAGTAAAAGAAACACTCCTAAGACTATCAGTCGGGTAGAATAAGGTTACCTCGGAGATCTGTCAGAAACGCCTCCATACATGGACGAAGGGTGCATCACTAATGTCCACGCCTAGAGACGAAATGACACAGAGGAACATATTTGATCGGAATTTTATTATTAAATGATCCGACAAAAAATCGTGTACGTCTGAGAATGTATACGTATTAAAACCACACACCATCAAGTGGTATACGGATGGATCATTGACAGAAGAGGGTACAGGCCTAGGAATAGTAGGCCCTAGGACTCACTACTGGGAGTCGCTGGGAAAATACACCAGTATCTTCCAAGATGTGCGCCATTATTAGATGTGCACAACTGTGATATCGCTATTCTATTCAGATAGCCAGGCTGCGTTGAAAGCACTTAACTCCAACGTAGTTAAAACAAAGCTTGAAGCAAAAAAATTAAATTAAAATTAAAAATTAGCTTGAAGCAAATGGTCTATTGGAAAAACTAGGCGAACATAACAGAGTCTCTCTGCTGTGGGTGCCTGGTCATAACAATATTCCGGGTAATGAACAAGCGGAAAAACTCGCTGGAAAAGGAGCGGCAACGCTATTGATAGGACCTGAGCCGTATTGCGGCATTGGGAGACACACTATAACGGAAGTAATCCGCAAGGAGAAGGATATAGGAAAATAACAACACTGGGCTACAAGTCAAGGACTAAGACAAGCAAAGCTACTTGTAGGGGGATACAACCCGAGCAGATCGAAAACTATGCTCCAACTAGGTAGAAACCAATTAAGTATGCTAACAGGACTACACTGTAGACTAAGGAACCATTAATGTGTTTTGGGGATACTCACCCGAATGCAGATTTTGTGACCATGAAGAGGAGACTCCTCTTCACATTCTTGCTGAATGTGAAGCTGTAGCTAGAAGCAGATTGCGAGTGCTAGGTAATCACTTTATTAGAAAGTAGCAACTGAG
Source organism: Leucophenga montana (assembly GCA_035044765.1). Taxonomy (NCBI): domain Eukaryota; kingdom Metazoa; phylum Arthropoda; class Insecta; order Diptera; family Drosophilidae; genus Leucophenga; species Leucophenga montana. Next base: position 732,503 of record JAWNNQ010001638.1, on the reverse strand, counting down.
AAGTCTGGATCCTAGGAAATTACTAAGATTCATGCAACATATAGGCTTAGGGCAGGTCATCTAACTCAGTAGGACTAATAATAGACCTTTTTAGGTGGCATTTTCATATGTCCCCATCATAAATAATAATAATAATAATAATAATAATAATAATAATAATAATAATAATAGGGAAGGTGCAATTATACAGCTGGTTGATGTCAGGGTGACATCACCGCAATACAGGAAATGCGAAAAATGTCAAGCGGTGAACGAGGACAAGACGAATAACTTGGTGTCTACTCGTAAATCAGCGTCGCATCTTGGATAGTCTGTGAGGATGGATATTTTTAACTTCAGGTTTGTAGAATCACACATTGACACCTGGGAACTACGATAATTAGCAACATCAAGTTTAGACTGTAGACCAGGCGAAGTATCACGCTCGATGCTATCGATGCTACTTTGCGCTCAGCAAGAAAATTAGAAGTAGAGACATCTCTACTTTGGGAGTATCATAACAATAAGTTTCGTCGTATGATTTTTGGACCTATTACAGTTGGTGATCTAGGTTTGAGAATTTTCAACAGCTTTTATTTCGGACTAGGTTGTTTCGAACTAATGTACTTAAACATTTCCCCAATTTACGCTTCAAGAGCTCTTTACTGGTATATAATTCGTCTTGATCAGACTCATCAGTAAAAACTTCTCTGTTCTCAGCCGTGTTTTTTGGAAAACAACCTGTACTGGATACTTCTGTATATCGTATCTAGTAGTTATGCCTGGAAGTATGCTGCAAGAAAGTCACATAAAAAAAAAACACGAGTAGTTTCTGAAACTCATGTTTCCCCTCACTCCAACGGAGTCGTCATACAATTGTTGTTGCGTTGCGCCTAAAGCATAAAAAATAAATCTGAACTTAATCATTACAAATTTATGCATTCTCCCACGTTTCGTCAGCTTTAATAAATTTTTATTTATTTTTATTATTTTTGTTTGCATTTGTTGTTGTTGTTGTTGTTTTTGTTATTCTTTATTGCAAACAGCCAAAGCAGAAAAAAGCGCATAAATGAACAACAACAACAAAAACAACAACAAAAACAACAGTAAAGCAAAATAAACAATGTAAATGACATTAAAAGCAAAAAACACAACAAGAACAACTACGCTACGCGTTAAGGACATCATCAACATTTCAATTAAGTGCAATTATCATGCGTGATTTGTAGTTGTTGTTTATATTCCCTTTCCCGGCTTCCCACTCCAACAACAGTGTTTACAATTGCAATTGCATCGCTTGAAATTCGAGTACCGGAAAAAGCAAAATGCGGCGCGGCGTGTGGAATGCAAATTCTCGGTTGATCGGCGAGTGTAGACATTTTATTTTGTCGAGTGTCGAATACGCGTTGCGTTGCATATGAAGTTCACTTTCATTGTATGTAGAATTTTACGTTTCTTTGCTGCGCTCCTCTTCTCACGCCCGGCGGCAGCGACGACAATTCTCCATTTGGATGACAGTTGATTTGTTTTTTTTTTATTTTTTTCGTTGCTCGCTTTGAGAACGGAACTATTTTGTAAGTTATTTTGAGTTGATTCCCGTCGTCATCAGTTGAAAAGCGACGCGTCTCCGTGCAACACGCAGCAACGGAATAATAAAATCTGATATTTCGAGCGAACGAAATAAGAAAGTGAAAGTGTTTAAGTTCACAAAATTAATAATTTGAATAATAATTCTAATTCAAAAGTGCATAAATAATCGATATAGTACAATATTGAGTATTAAAATTGCTGTTATTTGTAATTAAATACAATAGAAACTACACCAAACTACGCCTCAGTAAAAACTTAGATTTCTTAAATCTTTTTTTCTTAAATCTAAAATTGTTTACTAGATTTGTTCATTAAAAGTGCGAATGAAAATTTCATATATGAAAATCTACAGACTAAACTGTTATACTGTCTACATACTTTTTTTTTCAAATTTTACGGAGCTAAAAACTTATAATCTTAAAAACATTACTATAATAAACTACATTTATTTCTAAAGTACAGTCATGAGCACAGTTGTTTTAACAAACCCTACTTGTAACTATCGGCTTATGTTTTGTTGAACTCTGTAACCATAACCATAAACAGTGCGTGACGTAGTGTGTGGGCCTAGGCCGCATGACAAGCAAGTGTTCACTGCGAATCTGGCTCGATTAGTCTGTAACGCTAACTAGGACTCAGTATCAAAGCTAGAACATCGAAGGTCCATTCTGTCGGAGAACGTGTACTGCTACAGGAAATTATCTCTTTTGTGCCCTAACCCGGATATGGTTAAGTTAATTTATGTAGTATCTACTCCGTCTCTTTTATGCAACGGAGAATAACCTTAGACGTGGTGTCTCTAGCCTTATCAGATGTTGTAAAGAGGCTGTACTTCTGCTTAATTCCTGGCCAAGACCGGATAATAGCATGGCAGATGGAAACTAGTTTCGTCGTCCTCTAGACAGAGTCTGCATTCTGTTTCTGTGGAGAGACCTAGTTTATTTAGGTGACATCTCAGTGGATGATGGCCGGTCAAGTAGCTCATAAGCAGCCTCAGGTCAGATCTATTGAGAGGTGCGTTGGTTTTAGGGTATATAAGACGAGCTAGTAGCTTAGCCCAGCGAAGACCAGTATAACGCTTTTAAAACGATCTACTATGAAAGATTTAGACTTAGCCCAACTAAGTACACAAAAAAGTTTGGAACCTATGGGAGTCTCCGAACAAGTTCTGGCTAGTTCATCAGCACTTTCATTGCCCGCAATGACCTTATGGCCAGGTAACCAACAAATCACGGCCGATTGAAAGTCGTTAGCATATCTTGTGGATATCGTAGCTGCGAAGAAACGGCCTCGAGGAAAAATTTCAAGAGGTTAGTGCTGTAATAGCCACTTTGATATCTGAAAGTAGGGTTATGTTGGCCCTCTTAGGACCTTTATTCAACATTTGCCGGGAGGGGGGGGGGCGTGTGCTGGATGATTGTGGTTGACCAAATTTTCCCTAGCAATAGAGATCCTGGTGTTGGCTCCTAAGACACCCTGGAAAAGAGAACTGAGAAGGGTCTGCTGAAATGCAGTTTCATGTTCAAACAATCAGAAATGTTTTGTTGAACTCTGTCACCATAACCATAAACAGTGCGTGACGTAGTTGCCACTTTTTAGGGTAGGCTACACTTTCTGATAATACCATTCACACTATGAGTGAATGGTATAAAAATGAATGGGCTGAATTTATAGATGTGTCTTGGTTTCTTAATTATTTTTTTGTTTTAAATGATTTGAAGACATCTGCTGAGTAGGAACCACCTTCTTTGTAGAATTTATTAGACGATTTATTAAGCCTTTGTGTGCATTCAGAAGCTAACTGATTCTACAAGTAATTTTTGACGACTTATATGCGAATAAATGAAACTACTGTGACAATTTTAAATAAATCGGTCAAGAAATTTCCAAAGCCAATAAAATAAAGAGTGGCCAGAATTAATGGTAGATTTGAAAATTCTTAAAATAACGAGAGAAAATGTTAACTACGGTAGAAGCAAAGTTTAACTCTTCACACACAGTGGAGTAATTGATTTTTTTTTAGTTGACTTATCTTAACCAAACCGAATACTTATTTATCTTACATTACATTACATTAAATTGAAACTGCATAATTTTATCTAAATCGGTACACTTTATTTCTTTATAAATGTACATTAGGTAGGTACTTTATTATTATATTGTACCGCGGCACTGTGGTCGCTCCCATACGACAAAAATCAAAAAACCGAAATCGAAATTCTACAATTTGAATCATGTTGATCATCTCATAGATAAATTGGCTTTTTGAATCCAACGTTTTTTTGTAGTGTGACCATTCGCTCTTTGTAAAAATAACCGTTTAAAGTTAAGCCACGTGCTTGGCATTTTAGTGCATTGTGATTTTGCAGAGAGTAAACCCCATCTTTCAACACAAACAACGTATTTAAAATAAACGCCAATAACTTTGAAGTAATATGGATATCGTTCGTACAGGTGTAAAGCTTAATTTAAACCAACCAACTATTTGTACATTGTTGTGTGTCGTTCAAAAATCTAAAATAACCAAATGGTCTTTTATGAGTGTTTTTCGTTTCCCATTTCTGGCTTCTCTTAAGCTTTTAGTTGTGTTCCGCACCGATTCCCAGGTTCATATTTGTTTTGATCATAGATGCATATCTTAAGATTAAAATAAAACCTGTATTATCTGCCCTTAGCCGCCCTTTCGTAACAATATGTTGATTGGAGTTCAACAGGTATTTGTGTCTGTTTTTTTGTGTGTTTTCGTTATAAGTGCTGTTTTATGTGTTTGTTATTGTTTATTTGTGTTTTAAATGTCAAATTTGTATTTTTTCTTTATAATTAATGTTACTTTTGGTTCATTTAAATTGGTATAGGCTTTTCTTTTCAATGTACCAACCCGCATACGTTTTTTGTTTTTTTTTTTCAAGCGTGGTGCTCTCAAAAGGGCACTAATGCTGAAAAAGCTCGATTTGTTGTTCAGTCGATACAACTGTAGTTGGAAACCAAAGGATATGTTCAAGACCAATTGAGTAATTTTTCTACTTTCATTATTTTGTACAAATGATTTTTTTTTTATTTTTTGTTAGTAACTAGCTATATTATAATATCTTATGATAAGCATATCTTAAATAAAAACCAAAACGACCTTTTCTATGATTTATTAATTATTACAATTTTAAAAAGCTGCAACCAAAGTTTCACTTTGATATCTCTGCTGTAAGTAGTTCTGGCTGTCGATTCCATACAAGACTGACCACTAGGGTTCATTCCGAATCGGTAGGTTATATAACAGCTATATGTTATAGTGGTCCCATCCGAATGAAATGGACGGCACACGTAGAGGCTCCTAAGACTATCACTTACCAAATTTGGTTAAAATCGGATAAAAAACAATAAAGTAAGAGTTCATTCCGAATTGGTCGGCTATATGGGATACGATATATATATAGTCCGATCTTGACGATTTTGCCATATTGTCATCCAACTTCAGATAAAAGCCTATTAAAAAGTTTCACTTCGATAGCTGGTCTGTAAGTATTTTTGGGCACCGATTCCATACAAGATCGTCCACTGTGCGCGGGTATTATTGAACAAAAAATGTAACTGTTTTTTATACGAAGTCAAGGAATATTTCAGTATGCACCTCATAACCGGACGCAATAATAATTATTATTGTGTGCAAGTTTTATTATTAGCTTTGCTTACGTTTGTGTTATATTAGAGGAGTGTTTAACGTTTAAAAAAAGACGCCTTGCAGTATTGCCATCATTGGAGTTTCCAAATCCGGCTTTACGCTGATGAACAATTAGTCCAGCTTGCGCTTTAAACGCTTTGACAACTTAGCTTTAAAAACTGCTGAAAATAGAAATTTTTATTTGTATCGTTCAGAATAGACGGTTAAAGGTTGCGCTTGGTGTTTTTTGAAGAAATATAGAGGGTGTCTCAAAAGAAAGTTCGCATTTAAAAAATCGATAAAAAAAAGTAGTAGTTTATTGAAAAAATGTTTATTACATATTAAAATACACACTTTCGGAATTTATTTCTTAAAAATGCTATTGTCCAAATGTAAATCGTTACGTTCACGGCATTCATTTAATCGAGCACTAAAATTTCCTATGACGGCTCGGGCTCGGCAGGTATTCTCCGTGATGGCTGCCATTTCGTGACGGATATTTTCTTTTAATTGTGCCAGGGAAGTCGGTTTGTTGCCGTAAAGCTTAGATTTTACGTAACTCCACAGGAAAATGTCCATAGGGGTTAAATCGGGACTTCGTGGAGGGCAACTCTCCTGGAGATCAATTTTCCAGGCAAAATTTCATGAACTCGTGGTAGAGACCTGTTGGACGTGCTAAAAATGCGGAACAATGGAGCAATCTATGCACGTTTAAAGCAACAGCACGCTTCCGAATCGAAAGGTTTGGGTTGTCACGAACAGACTGAGTAACACTGTCTACGTTGTCGAACGTTCTCGAAGACCTTGGACGGCAGGATTTTGATTTTTCTAGCGTTGAACCGGTTTCTTCAAACTTCTCGAACCATTTTCCAATGAGTCGAGGGCTTGGCTCATCATTTAAATGGCGAACATGTCGAATACTGCAGAATTTTATACGCGCTACAGTCGCTGAATTACCTTTTTGTAAAGCTCGCGTACGCAGAACGCACGGTCCGCTCCCGAGAAACGCTCCATAGCGACTAAATTCCCAAAAGCTAGGCTACTGATTGACATACCCCACGCGTCCCTCGGAATAGTTGCGTTCACGCAATCAGCAAATCAAATGTGAACTTTCTTTTGAGACACCCTGTACTACGAAATGGTGCTATGTGCTGAATTGGTCACCCAAACTAAGATTTTTTGTTTGATGAATCAACGATTTATCTTGAATTTTAATTATCCGAGTAACATCAAATTTTGTTTATTAATATTTTTTTTATAGTTTTCTTATATGCATGTTAGCACACATCTTTCAATTTCCTTTCCCATGTTACTGTACAATCCAAGTATTCTGCTCCACCGAAGTTTATATGTTTAAGTGATTTGTTTATTTTTTTTCTCGTTTTTCATTTTTCACTGCAGAATTAGAATCTCGAAGCAAATTTTTGTTTATTGATATTGCGCGTTCGATGTTACTTCGTAGTAAAGTGTCTATAGGTACAGAATGAAATTAAAGTCGCAGATGACTTTTTCCAAAGTCGACTTTGTCACTCTTATATTAAGACTGCTTGCAGCTTTTTATTTGTTTAAAAACCTACGCTGAAAAGATTTAGCAATACATGCATGAGCAATAAATAGTACTACTTGATAGAAGTTCTTTGTGAATAACTATTTTGGCAAACATTTTTCATACACTCTACATTCTGTACATTTTCGCATAAGAATCAACATTCTGTACATTTTCAATATAATCGAAGAATGTACGTATCATGTATGACCGAGTTGTTATCAATATCATATCATATGTATTATCATCACCACCAACGAATTATATTTAAATAAAGCGAACATCAGTTTGCCATTCACATGTGAACGACAACGTAAGGGAAATTGTTGCGAATGTGAACGTTGTGAATGTTTGGCTCTTTGAATACTCAAATGTGCAGTTTTATAATTCTTATGGATTAAATGCTAAACTTTAAAATAAAACTAATTCAGAAAAACATAATTTAGTGTACTTATTATAATAGTACATTTAATAATATAAACTTTTAAACTAATTAACTGAAAGTAACGAAAGTAACAAAGGAAAATAATAATAATTGCAAAATGTTCGCAAATCAAAAAACTTAAAAAAACACATAAATAAAATTAAATTGATTTACAAAACCCGATTAATCGTGAAATAATTAATTGGGCGCATAAATCAAACACCAAAAATGTATCGCAATAAACTCATTATATTGCTATCTATCTGTCTAACAATGTTGCTCTTCAACAATGCTGTTGCACATGCGCAGCTCCAGCAGCAACAGTCGAATCTGCGAATAAATACCGATTTAACTGGAGCTGTAAAAAATATCGAACGTTTACCAATTAGCCAAACTAAAATGACACAAAATGTCGTCAATAATGGCACAATTGGAACAGCAAGCGTAACAACGACACCACCAATGGCAATCGGGACGGGAACAAATGTCTGCACACGCGAGGAAACGTATGTTGAACGCGTTAAAGTGCCCACAATGGAACCAGTGCGCGTACGCACCTCAAATTGGTGTCTGGAGTTTCCGCCGCGTTGCACCAGCTATACGACAACCATGCGCGAAAGATACGATATGCAGGTGAGTGGAGAAGTGTATTTGGAGTTGACGTTTGGGGGGGGGGGGGGGGTGGAAGGGGTGCCTAGTTGGGTTACTATAATGCAATCAAATACATTTCAATCAGCCAACAGAGACAGGCATTCATAAAGACGAAAAAAAAAAATCATTTGATCAACGCATTGTCTTAGCTTGACTGTCTGCTTGTCTGCCTGTTTGTCTGCGGGCAGCCATAAACTTGTTCGACTTATTTCGATGTGGTTTAAAATTTTCGCTTACGTCATTATGGCATCCTGTAATTTGTACTCCTACCCAATGCAACGAAGGTGGACCGTATTGCCAGAGACACCCCTTGTGGTGCAGCATAGATACACAGTTCATAGTTTGTTTCTTGTAAACTTAAAGGTATGATTCAAAAGTTATTTTAGTTTCCAAAATAAAGTTAGCTCTCTTTGGACGTAATACAGTGCATTGAATATGTAGTAGAGAAGAAGAAAAATTGACAGAAAAGCGGAACGTAGAATTAAATGTGAACTTGAATTCAGTATCAAGATGTACAATGTTCTATATATATAAAAATGAATCCCTATTTCCCTTGGTCACGCCATGACGGGAAGAAGTGGCAGTGGGAAGGAGAGGAAGGTGGAGGAGCAGAATCACGCCGGGTGCCAGCTGGTATAAAATATTTCTTGATTATTTTTTAATTTAATTAAAGAGGATTTAAAAAAAGATAAGAAAACGAACGGCTATGCGGATCAGAGGAGATGGGATCTACCACGCCACCTGCAGCGTATTACAGACATTCACATAAACTTTGGGTAAGGTGTATAATAAACATATGTGAAAACTCCAACTAAATGCCACTTTGAAATTTACGTTCTCGTAGTTCTCCTTTAAAATAGAGAAAAATATCAGCTACTTTTAGGTGTCACTCTATTTTCTTATAGTTTTTCATACATGCATCGTATCAAGAATTTTAAGCACAGAAGAGTACATCTTTAGTACGTTTTTTTGCTCTTACTCACACAACCTTTCTGTCTACAAATAGATGGTTTTCATGTGAAGTGTAAATAGTAGATGGACCTGCGAAAGTAGAACAATTCTTGATCAGCTCGACGAGAAGAACCAATATATACATATCCGTTTATCTGTTAGTTATAGAGTTTTTATACCTTTCAGATGTAATGTAAAATGGTATTATCAGTTTGTTATACTTTTTGAGCTTAAATTTTTTAGAGATCTGGCATTTGTGCTTATTTTGATCTGAAATGAAGTTTGCTCATTTTGATATGCCACGCTCACTTTTTAGGATTACCCCCCTACTAATACACCGCCCAATTTTGTGTTTTTGTACTTCATTTAAGGCTTGTGCTATTGTATGGAAAACTTCTTTACTTAAGTCAACATTAGCTTCAAATTTAAAGTGGTGAGTTTTTATTAACAATCACTTGACATACATATACTAATGTGACAGTATCTTTTGGGCATCTGTCAAAAAACGAATCTTCCTCATAATCCTCCCTCAATGTCCTCAAACGGACGTTTTCCCTTCCAAACGAGATAACGGATGACGCCGCGTATTTCGCACTTGGCGGTAGACTCGATTGATATTATTCACGAAATGTGTTATCGCGTCGACAGTTCTCAACGTACTGACCTCGAACCGTTCTCGTTGCAAAGGGGATAAGTCAGGCTACACTGCCGTGTTGCCAACATGACGAAAATAAAATCTCTCCGGCCGTGAGAGCCTCAGTACACTTACTTTCTGGATATGCATCGTATAAGGGGTACTTCCCAAAAGAACTTGCCCTCTACCTCGGGGTAGAAAATTTGTTTGGTTTTTGTATTTAATTAAACTAGAAATGTCAAATTTGATGTTTCTGACGTCAATCGCAGTAATATATACTACATATGTTCAGATCAAATCATTATAGTATGTAGATCCACCACCAATCAAGGATTCCTATAAAGAAAAGGTTCCATTTAAAAAAGCTGCAGTGTAATTCGTAGTCGAGCACAGTTTACTGTAGAGTTATTCTTTACTACACCCTGCCAACTATCGCGTTGTATGAAACTGTAGAGCTCAAAGAGGTGAGTTTAAAGTTATTAATGTTTATACTCTTTTTCACTTTATAATTATACCATGGTATGGTGAAGTATAAGAAAAATTCACATGCTCAACTAAAATTTGTAAAAAACATCTGTAGTTACTTGTTTAAATTTGAAATAATTTACAACTTTTGAATCAGATGCTGTACGTAAACCCGCATTTCGTCCATCTGACTGTCCATCTATCCAAGCGCTAATTTCGCCTTTTACTGCACACTTGCGCATACTGATACAAACGACGCCGCTCCAAAAACCTGCTCCACTTTTCATTTAGGCGCAAAACACACACAAACAAAAAAAAATTAAACAAAAAAACTTATAAAAATTACACAGAAAACAAAACCAGGAAGTCACAAAATGCGCATGTGCACAATGTTATCTATGTCAGTGAAGGTGTCTCTCTGTCTGTCTGTCTGTCTGTCTCTCTGTCTGTCTGTCTGTCTGTCTCTCTGTCTGTATTTTATATGTGTATCTGATCTGTTTGAATCTATGTGCCAAAAATTGTAAATCACCGCTGCACCCGACACTGCCTTTGGTTTTTTACAGTTTTCGGATTTCTGATTCGATACGATTTAATTTTGATTTCGTTTTTTTTTTTCGATTACAATTTTGCTGATTGGCTTTTTTCGAGCGATTTGTTTTTTCTTGCTTTTGCACATATGTCGTTTTTTAGCATATTTTATGCATCACAGCTGTTTGTACCGGTCAAAAAATAAATAAATAAATAAATGAATACATATTGTATCTTAGTTAGATAACATTTGATTTCCTTTCGAGCGCGCAGAACGGAAGTTTATTGTTCAATTAGAGATTTATGCAAAGCAGTTGAAAGTTGTTGTTGTTGTTGGCGTTGAACAGGTGTGGTTGGATGCTGTGCATCGCACAGCTGTTTCTAAGTGCTACTCGTGGAACTTGATTTTCGGTTTAAAACAAAAAAAAAGTGTGTCATATAATTTTTACCTACATGCTTAGACTTTAATTAGCAAAACATTATGATAATGTGTGAATTTTGGTATAAGAGTTAATATATTTCGTTTAGAATTTATAATAAGTGTTAATTAATTTTTAATTGGATTTACGGAAGTACATATACTTACTTATCTATTGACTGAATTTTAATAAGTTATGAGTTGATATAACAAAAAATAAACATTTAATTGTGAAAAGTTAAGGGTATTCATGCAAATACAATTAGTACAGATACGGTTAAAAATCAATCAGTTGCGTGAAAGTATCAGCTTTTTACAGTGGCAACACTGTTGAACAACTATTTACAAAAAAAGTAAATATACAATACAATTTTTAATTGAATTATTAACTAAATATGTACATATAAATAAAATATTGTAGATAGTTACTACTTCTTCAGGCTTAAATCTGCACGCATGTAAATATGTTGTATTTTATTTATGCAGTCGGATAAAACAGTTTCATATAATGGCATTCATGCTTGAGATGCCAATGAAGAAAAAAATGGTAACACTCAATTCGAATCGTACGAATATGGCAATGCTTTGGTAATCGATAATCAAAGATTATGAAAATATTTAATCACTGAAAGAGCTGTATGGAGCTGATTTTAGTAGAAATTAATTTGTACATATATCTCTGTACTAAGTAAGTCGGTAATTGTAATCTTTTGTGTATTTTAAAAGCTATTTTATCTTCTATGGCCAACTTTTCTCAATGTCTGCTTAATATTTAATAGGCAGAAGAAGGCGTGGAAAACCCTATAAAGTATATATATATTCTTGAAGAGCATCGGAAACTGAGTCGATATGGACATGTCCTTCTGTCTATTCGTACGTCCGTCTGTTTGAACGAATATTTATTTAGAGTCTCTTTCCACATAGGCTATAATTTATGAAGTTTAAATTAACGCATTTATTTACTTAATTTAAAACGAACATAGCGCAAACATTTTAACCACGTCTACATACTTTCGTACGTCATAAAGTTCTAAAAAACGGCAAAGAAATTGCGGCGCAGCTGCTCTGAGTAGACGATAAAATGCTAATAGCTACAAAATCGTCTAGCGATCATGTGTTTGCCTTAAATGGTCATGTGTGCGAGATGATATTAGAGAGGCAGAGAATGAAAGAAAACCGTTGGCTTTTTGCAAGTTTAAATTTTAATTAATCAAATTTTTGTTAATAGAATTTCTGTTTTAATGTAGTTCAAAAATAAGCATTTCTTCTATAATTTTTTATATATAAAATGAAAATTTATATATGTTCTTATATATACATATGAGAGTAGGTCGTTAAGTATTTTTCAACCTCCTACCCCCACCCCCTATTTTTTAATTGCGATTTTAGTATTTTTGTATGAACAATTTTATTTTATTACTCGAGGGGTCATGAAGAAGGGCGAAGTGGAGAAGTGGGGCAGGGAGAAGGGCAGCAACGCGCCAGGCACTAACTAGTATACTTTAAGGTTACTATGCAAACATTTTCTTTGCATTTTGTATTCTTTTTCGTTATAATACACAATTTGTTTATAATAAAATGCCAATAGCCTTTTAGAAGTTTTTCTGGCCGCCTTTTCCAGTGACCCAAGTCCGAAGGTATCAAGGTATTTAAAGCTTGCTCCAAACTTTCCGTAACTCCCGATTCCTTGCATTTCCTACAACCGGTCATGTTCGAGCGGCTGCTAGGCAGTATCTCCTACGGAGATTTAGTAGGAGAGTGCGAAAATTTTTCGATCTTTGCGTTCTTAGATATTGTTCAGCGATGGTGTTCTTCCACCTCTATCCAGCTATGGGCCAGACGTTCTCTTCAAAACATAAAGTAAATACAATTTTTTAAATAATATTCCAGGTAGAAATTGTTGTTGGTGCTCATTTCTGTCGATATTACGCTTTCTCCAACTTGGAAAACTTCTTGAGAACGGTAATATCGGCATATGTTAGTAGCATATTCGTACAAAATATTAAGGCCCATTCAATTGGTAACGGGTCATAGATGTTTAATAAATATATGCCTTTAGTAGCTCAAAGAAGTGACTTGATATATTTTATTGTCTGAAACCCAAAAGAGATTTTTGAAGCATCGTAGTTACTATATTCAACTTAGGCTGAGACTTAAAGAACAAAGTTGGAGTTGAAATCAACAAACAGTTTGTGCAGCTGAATTTGTTTTTCTTGAGAGTTTTGCAGCCACAGCTAGGGTAATGGATGACTTTCCAGAAGCCACACTTAGTACTACAAACATACTTTTCTGAATTCATACTAATCAAGCTCAATCGGTGCATTCATTTTTAAACCATATTGCCTTCTTTTATATACCTCCAGTTTCGCTTTTCTCCAATTAGCCTTAAAAGAAGTTCCTTACATCTTCAACACATGTCATGGTCCAAATAAAGCAAACACACTTCCTTCTCCTAAATAAAAAAAAAACCTGCTGTGCAACTACATCACTCGAAAGCCAAAACGGCTGAGCAATTTTTCACGATTAAACACGCACAAAAATGGCGACTACTTTGATACGTAATGTGTGCACATTTGCGAGGCATCAATCGCGAATTGGAGAAGCCAAGCGCCGAAATAAACAAATTCATTAGTTTTATTTTTTTTTGTTTCTATACATAAATATGTATTTATTATAAGTCTCTAATCCGGTTGAACACGCACACATAAGAGCTGTTTACTTTGAACATGGATTAACCAGTTGCGTTGGACAGCTTCGATGCGATCCGAATGTGGTCGAAAAATTATGTCACGATGTCAGTGATGGAAAGTGCAAATGAAAAGCGGAAAATGCACAAAATTCGCATAAAAATCGAGTGTGACGGTAGAAAAGCTGTTGACATACTTACGATTGCATCACAAACTGCAGGAGACAAGGAGACTACAAAGCGCTTTAAGGTATTTTTGTGCAAGTGTATCTTTTTATAGAGAAAATTTAGTATTTAAAACATTCCGCAGTAAATTGCCAATTGTAAAAATTAATTAACATTAAATAGAAAATCTTTAAACATTTATATGCTGTTTTTGCAGTGAGGGGCATTTTCTTTTGCTGCAAAAGTAGAAACGCGAATTGACAGAAATCCATTTGCGCTAGAAACAAGTTTCATCTGCGTTTTGAGCTACTGAGTGACAGTAGAGTGAGCGTTTGCAGTTGAAAATTAAAGAAAAACCACATGTAGATACTTTTATTTGTAATATATTGTTGTAGATACACATTTAAGAGATTTTTGTAACTTATTATGTTTTATATAACAGCAAAAAAGTAAAAGAAAACGAAAAAATAGATACAAAAAAATTATGCATTTGATACGAAAAATCTTTAATTGCAAATTAACTCAAGTAAAGCACAGTCTAAGTGCATGCAACATACACAGATTTCCATCAACTACAGATTGCGAAACTTGAGCACATGCTGAACAAATGTATCTCGTATCTCAAAATGACATCGATATGCTGCTTGTCTTTGCGTTGTCTAATTATGACTCAATATTTGTGCAAAATTTAAAACCAAAACTGAAACCGTATACGAGTCTGTGCATTAAATTGCATGCAACTGCATTGCGAAAAATCTGGCGTCGTGTGGCATTTTTTTTTTTTTGTAATATACTTTTTACACATAGTGTGAATAGTATTATTATTTTGTCACAGTGTTTGCAACGGTTTAAAGAAAGCAATGTAGACCACAAGTGTATATATTCGTTATCAGTACGATGAGACGAGTCTATCTAGCCATTTCCGTCTGTCTGTTTAACTGTCTGGCCATATTTCATATTAAAAACATTTGTTTGATAATTAATATGTAAAATTTTTATAACCACAGGCAACATACTTATCAATATAATCGCAATATTAATACAAGTAGGTAAAGCTTCCATACAAATAATAAAAAAAAAAAACCAGAGGCGAGTGTGGAAGATAGTCGATATCATTGGGCTTCCGCAACAGGATATGGGCTTCTTACAAAGATCTTGGGAGTTGAGGCGCGAGCGCATTGCCACCACCATTAATACCACCTCTATAGGAAACAATGGAAACATTGTGTGTTAACTAGCGCCATCTATTAGCATTCCCTAATAGCCTCATATTTTCCGTTAGAGGGCGCAACAAACGCCATCGTATTCATCGAAGTCAATTTCCGTTTCATCAAATTCATCGAATTTTGTAATGACAACGATTCTAAGGAAGTTTCACTTAAAAAATTCGGCTTGATTCGCGCTTTGAACCTCATTGTAAAATCACATCGAATAGCTAAAAAATAGAACTTCGAGCTTCTTGGACTATTCGGCACTTTTACCAGCGATGCTGTACGCTGTCTCTAAGTGGGCTTATGCTTTCTTTCCTTGTTAACTTGAATCATAACATATTACGTTTGATTTGCATATGTTTTCTCCTAAGTGTTATTATACAAGGTGCCAAATCTCTTTACATGAATTGTCTATAACCATTTAGAATGTTAGAACTTTAAAATTGAATCTTCGACTAATACATACGTGTATGCACATTCTCACCTTGTGTCAATATAGCATTACAGAATTAATATAGAATTAAACACACTAATCAAGCAGCAATGTATGCTGCTGCTCTCTCATTCGCTTCCGCTCCACACCATAGATCATGCTGCGCACTAATCTAACTAGACGATCTCTTCCATTGTATATAGCCAACTGAATACGAATTTTCAACGCAAGGAAAGATACAGACTAAAATAATTATACAAACGTCACTCGCTTAATGTTGTGAACTATAAACTTTCACTTAAAACTTAATGGGAACTATAATTCACAACTAGTTTTTACATATTCTTGTATTAATTTAACTTAAATGATGTTTGATTACGATTTTCTATGTTCACATAAATACGCAACGCTATAAGAATTGCTACATACCGTCGTCGGTGTTTGTTGATGAACGCGTTGCGAAGTCAGAATCACGTGTGTCACTTGCTTAAATAAAATTTTTAGAAAAAAAAAATGTTATTTTTATTGTTTTCTTAGCTTGGAACAAACAATATCATAATGCATTGATCTCGAACTAGCCGTAAAAACTCATATATTCCTAAATAAAGTCGATTAACTTATTAATTTTAAAAAGATTAAAGTTTTCAAAAGAGTCACCCTCTAGTTGGATCATTAAATGAAATAAGCTGAACAAGAGAAATACAATAAATGGTACCAAAAAAATGGTAATATAATTAAGATATTCATTAAAAGGAAATCCTGAAGAAAAGAGGACTCCGAGATCTAATATTTCAGTTTTGGCCAGCAGAGATTTATCGACAATAGTGAAAGATGTTGGAATAGGCGCCAATCGTTTGCTATAAGTAACATGAAAATATTTATTAAAATTGAAAATTAGTAAATTATTTTTACACCAAGTAGTAAATCGTTTTGTAAGCCAATACAGTACGAATAATAACTTTGAAGATCTTTAAGTCATCTGCTTATAAAATATAATTTAATCCACAAAAACAGTTTCTAATATCATTTATGAACAAGTTAAACAGTTGAGGGCCTAAAATACTTCCTTAAGGGAGAGATTCATAGTTCGAGTACCATTAATAACAACAAAATAAACACAATTACAAAGGTAAGAACGGAGTCAATTTAAAAAGTGTGAAAATCGGTATACACAGCATCCACCTGACAAAGTCACTCAAAAGCATTAAAGCCGAAATTACTAAATACATGTTTTCTAGTTATATCAATCTTATTGTACCTACACAGAAGTTTATGTTCATACAGAAAGTAATGGCTGTTTGAATTAGTTCATAAGATTCATAAGAGATGGTCTGACTAGTGCATTTCCAATATTCCATTTTCCAAAGTGTTTTCAAAGTAAACTTCTTAGTATATGTCGTTTGATTGAAGCGTAAAGCTCAATATGTACTGAGATCGATGAAAATTTTTGATACCGAAAAAACTTCATATAAAAAAACGCTGTCAAACAACAATCAAAAATTTTCGTTTTTTTTTTCGAGTACTCAGATAACAAAAATGTTTGCTACAGAAAATACTTTGTATAGTCAAAAAACAGATGACAAAAAGTGTGACCTTTTGCATTTCCGTCAGAAAACACCAAAGAAAAATTAATATGTGTGGACTTTTCACCTAATAAATATATGATTTTAGTATTTCATGTTGATTTGGGAATACATACTCTTTTTTGTTTGTTCGACATAGCAGTAATAATTTAAAATGTCGGTAGCAAAAGTTTTCATCGATCTCATTACTGGGCTTAAATAGCAACAATTTGACTTCATTGAATATGTTTAACTTTGTGCCGGATAAAGTGTTCTTGCGTGGAGTTTTAATTCATTATTTTAATGGAAGGAAAATAAAGGAATTTCACCATCGAATTGTGATTGGCGATGAAATGTGGTTCAGCTACGACAATGCCAAACGCTAAAAATCATGGGTTAAGCCAACCATCAACGGCTCAATGGATCCAAGCTTATGCTCTGTATTTGTTGGGACTAGCTTGTTGTGTTTCACTCCAAGTTAATCAAATCCAATGAAACCATCACAGGTGCTCGCAACCAACAACAATTTAAGTAGAGACAGAATAAAGTAATTTTTCAGCTCGACTTCATGCTGCTAAACCATTTAAAATCAAGAAGGAAATTTCTCCGATTACTACACGTTCGAACGCTTCGAATTAATTGAAACACCTACATTATTTATTGCATATACAATTTATTATTTATATATTGTAAAACAACTTATATATGTTCTAGGACCTTCTGATGTTTGTGATGTACATGTTTCTCATTTAAGTTTACAAACATATGCAGAGTATTAAAAGTTCGGTTTCATCGTTTTTTTTTTCTTGTTTTAAATATTATAATTACAAATATGTGCACATACATTTGTACAAATAATTCAGCAAACACACATTTTTCATTACGTTCGCAACATTTTTCGAGTCTATTAAAATTTCCGCCTTTATTAATTTATGCATAAAGACAGCAATCCATCATATTATCGTACTATGTAGTATATGAACAGATGAATGAATAGTATATGTACTCGTAGATACATACTATGAATGTGTGTAACTGGATGAAATGAATTCAATGTACTACAAACGAGTACGCATATAGAGATGAGCGTGTGAGAAGTCATGGTGCCTGTCAGCGCAGTTCGAACTACTCCCACAAGCCCAAACTAATTCATTTAATTAAATGTGAATTACCGACAACGAAGGGCTGCATATGGATCATGATGATGATGATGACTGGCTTCAATGGAACTGCTTTGCTCAGATTTACTTGCAGCATAATCTTTGTTGTTGTTGTTGTTGTTGTTCTTGTTGTAGTTGATCACTTAAATTTGCGCATGAACTTTGTAATACGATCTTACAGCAACAAAAAGCACTTGAACAACTTAAAAATTCACTTGAACTTTGTGCGCGTATTATACATGCATACACAGTTCAGCTGTGCAAAGGAAATTATAAGCATTTCGAGTAGTTTGACAAGCATGAGTACTTTAAGTATCTATATACATTTGCAGTTCTATATAAGATATGTTTCATTATCAGTGTGAGAGCAGAGTAAATTCAATTTAAATATTTTTATGCATGTAATACGTTAATAAGTGCAAAAGTTGTTACTGCCTGGTCACTCTAATGCAGTTCAAAAGCTGTATACACATCAAACGTAAAGCATACTTTTGGGCTTGCACATCAAATGTGTAATTTTAACCCATTTTCAATCGATTGTTAAAAATTAATGACACTTTTACCAAGTGTCTACAAACGGCAAAAAATGTCTTGTTTTAAGATTTTTTCTTATCTCTTATGGTTTGGTCAGAAGCGGTTGTTCGATTTTTATACCATTGCACTGTGGGCGAAACTTAAATCTTTTGGGCATAAATTGAAAAAACGTACTTACAGATTTGAAACTCGGCACATTTGATAATCGTAATATACATATGTGTAGATTTTAAGACCAGTAGAGCCATATAAACTAAGACTCTTCTAGCCGTGTTTCCATTATTACTACTGCCGCTGCCATTCTGTTTCGGCATGCAAACGTGTAGACTCATTTCTTTCCATATCCTTTGCCGAAATTCCTTTTTTCACTAAATCATTTTAATCTTATCATCGCATTTTACGTGCCACAATAAGATAAGATATGTTGAAGGTAAATCGGAAGAAAAGAGGAAAAATAAACAGGCATGCCGTACTTTAAAGCTTCAGGCTGTGGTTTCAGAATAAAAATCTGTAAGCTTCTTTGGATTGTCAGCACATATTGGGAAAGATTGATTTGATTTTGTTCCGGCTACAACATTTAAAACTTTTCCATCAATTAATGTCATATTTGTCTTATAACTAATTAAAATACTCCGGTTTTGATATATGAACCTTTTCCAAGTTTGTAACTTAAAAGATATGCAAAACCTTACTGCTTGTGGAACTGTATTTATTCATAAAATACGTTGAAATGTTCCGACTAGTCTTAAAGCAATTTGTCAAAGAATTCAGTCTCATCTGACCCAAATTTCTTTTTGTATGCACTTTGACCTGTTGACCCATCAAATCCATAGCTTATTAGTGTGCAATGAGTAATATCTTCCATTTATTCTAAAACTTCCTTTTGGAAAATCAATATCCGTTCGGCTGTATGGTTTAACAGGTTATGTAGAGAAACCTTTGCAAAAGTTTCTGTAATATCAATTCCCCAGGGCCTGCTTTCCGATCCAAAAAATAACGTAGATATGAATTTTAGCTTTAGGTCATTTTACATTGGGTAACGGTTTCGTTGATTGGCAATTGCGCAGTTTAAAAATGGATAATGTAACAAAAATACACAGAAGAATCAATGAGAACCGTATTTGCAAGAATGCAATAGAACATGCTTGGAAAGTATAACGTTTTTCCCATTTCGTTATCAGAAAATCGTGCAATACACAAGGCGTTTTTCAATTAAGCATGATATTAAAGAAATCATAAGCAATTTGCCGCCAATCTGACTAAAGATGGGCATTGGCATACCCTGAGACACCTGTATCGGAAGCCGACCATTTGTTCTGTGTAAAGAAAAAAGTTGTTCATGATTTCTTCTTTCACAATGAGGAAATATATACAAATATTTTCCAATGCAAAAGGACCTTGAGTCAGCTAAAATTCACACATATATACATTATAGGTCGCTAATAACAATTACAATAAAGTTGATATTCAAATTCTCATAAATGAATGTCAAACTTCACATTTTTGTTATTTGCTACTGGTAGTTCATAGAGTATAACAAAGGTGGGTATCTCGATTAATAGACTAACCCTAAACAGTACGTGACGTAGTGTCTGGGCCAAGGTCGCATGACAAGCAAGTGATCAGTGGTAAGCAGGCTCGAGCAGCCAGTTACGCTTAACTAAGACTCAGTGTCATAGTTTGAACTTTGGGGGCCATCCTGATGGAAAACGGTACAACGACAAAGTATAACGTCTTTTGTGGCCTAGCCCGGATATGCTTAACTTAATTTAAGTAAGATTTTCTCTATCTCTTTTGTGAAACGGAACTTTAGACGAGGTGTTTCTGACCTCGTCAAATGTATTGAAGGGGCTATTCATCTGGTTAATTCTGATCCTGGCCATGGCCGGATAAATGCATAGCAGATGTAAACTAGTTTTGTCGTCCTCTGATGGCCAGTGAAGTGGCCCATAAACAGCCTCAGGTCAGATCTATTCAGGTGTTCGTTCGTTTAGTTAGTTGCTCAGTTTGCCGTACTCCAGAATATTCTATCCAGTACCGGGAATCAGTGTTTCGAAAGGTATCGACAATGAATGATTTAGACTTAGCCCAGTTAAATCCATAAATGGGATTCGGACCTGTAAAGGGAGTGGTGAAACCAGTCGTGCAATAGAGATCCTGATGTTGAGTCGCTACATTGCTATACGTTGCTTTCGCTGACCTTTTCGTCTAGCGGCTCTTCTTAGTGAGGTAAATTCCGGGAGAATTCTTTCCGAACGGGCTCATCCTGTAGCTTTGGCATACTAGATGACTTTCTTCCTAGAGTTGCCATTTGCAAGCGCTTGTTTGAAGCGGCGCCTCGTTTTCGAGGTGACAATAACAAAACCTGGGCCTGAGCCAGATTTGTCACAGTATAGGGCTCAGAAGTGACGATTTTGGGTACGACCACAACAGTTCTGTCCGATACGGAATCAGTGGATATGTTTTCCGAAAGTTGCGTGACTGAATCCAAGTTGCCCATAGCGTTCATGCTTATATGCGCCACCGTGCAGGTCTGCTCATTTTTTTTATATATTTAGAGTCGCATCAGGCTCGTTTGTTTTTAAAAAGTAATCCATAAGATATTCCACGAATAAGCGGAAGAGGAGGCCACACGCGCCAGAACGCGGATGCCACAAGAAGTCTAAGTTGAAACTAGAGCGTGACAGGTATCCACAGTTCGCATATTGATGGTTAGATACCCTCTATGCAGTTCCACTTTGGGTTTGGCGATTTTTTCCTTGATGTCGCATAAACACAGCTACAGTGTGAGATCCAATCAGTTGGAAACTCACACTGTGGGACTTTATCCAACCTTCAAGGAAATTGTTTTTCTTTCTCCCGACTAAGTTAGCCGAGCCATCAGCAGAGACATGAGTATAGTCGCACTTTCCGGCACTTACACCAAAATAGTGCTACATGTAATTCCTCTATTGGATTCTGGACTGACCCCCAATTAACAGACCATATCGTAATAGTTTGAATGCACCATTGACGCCATTTTGCCACCTATTTTGAGGAAAGGTGCTTATAAAATTCTTTATAAGCAGCTAGATCCAGAAGAAATACACATAACAAATTTAAAGTTTGTACGTTTTTGGTCATTTCTTTATGACCCATCAGTGGTATTTAAAAATATATATAATTCATAATACTTTTTTAATTGCCTAATGCGCGCTAAATTCAGTTTATTGTAATACGTACTTCCAATTCATTATCTCAATATGCAGAATGTGACCAAGACGCGAACTATACGTTTCTGCTGCGATGGCTACGAGGGCAATCTAGTCGCCAACAATAATGATACAATCTGTAAGCCCGTTTGTCGCGGTGGCTGTGGGCGTGGCTATTGTCAAAAGCCGGATATATGCAGCTGTGAAGCGGGCTACACGGGCAAACATTGCACACAGCGTGAGTATTCAAATTCTTGATGACGCACAAATTGAAAGCGCTTTTGTTTCATGCAATCTAACAGGCTGCGATCACGATCGCTGGGGTCTTGAGTGTAAGAACATCTGTCAGTGTCAGAACGATGCGGTATGCGATAATAAATCGGGTATATGTCATTGCACAGCCGGTTGGACAGGACAACTGTAAGTATCGACAACTTTCATACGATTATTTTCTAAATGCTTTTGTTCTCTATACAGTTGTGAGCAACCGTGCCCCACAGGCACACACGGTGTCATGTGTCGCAAGCAATGCAGCTGCGGTCAAGCCAATTGTCATCCACAGACCGGTGCCTGTCCAGATGTTGCTGGTGTGCTACCAGAATATGCCGGCGTCTTACCGAATGTGACACATCATATGATTGAGACGTTAAACAATACCATTGCCAATATAACACACAATCTTGATCGCATTGCTAAGAATATGGTACAAATGACGCCTAGTTCAACGGAATATGCCAATGAACATGCGTCCAAAACAATACCGGAGGTTATATTGATTAAACAGGATGAACCACAACATACGCCTAAGATCATAGTACATCAACCGGGCACCGATCTGCTGGAGAATCTACATAATGCAGCAGCGGCAGGTGTTAAAACACCGGAAGTAATACATGTGATCACCAGTTGGCCCACAAATGCCACGCCTACACAGGAAAGCAAACTGCAATTGGCAGGATTCGGTGGCATCGAAGTGACCGCCTCACCTGCATCAGCTGTGGGCAACGAGCATATCAAGACAGCTGCGGAGCATGATGCAAATCTGTTGACCACTTTGCTAATCATATTGCTAATAATTATGATTGGCATTGCGGTTAGCTTTCTGTATGTTTATCGACGTTATCATTGGCACAAGGCGCGTGTACAGGAGGCGCTTGCTGCACGCACAAATGGCAGCAGCGCTGGCATTATACAAATACCGACTGCACTTGGCGGTGCCACGCACATGGGCGATGTGGTGCTCAACGAGTCCATACTTAGCAAGAGCGCCGGTTTTCTAAAGCCATTGCCGGATTTGCCTGCATTTACGCAAACCATCTGCAATAAAATCGATGGTATGTAAGTGTCTTCCGCTCTGTTGTGTAAAGTAAACGCCAAACGCTCCATGCGCACACTTTCTCCCTCTCCGTTTTTTCTTTTCATTCATTTCAGGTCCCGAATTGTATGATTCACCCAGTAATAATTCATCGATTAAGACACCACCATATGCGTATGCTCGCAAGGAGTCACTTTATTCGGTTGTTACACCAAAATCTAGAAAAGGAAGTGTCGATTCGAATCTTTACGATGAGATACGTTATCCGGGCCAGCATTATCATCAGCATCATCATCATCAGCATCATAATCAGACATTTCAACAACAGAGCGCAGAACAGCAACAGCACTCGACCTCCTCACAGCCCACACAACGCTATAAACATGCCACCACTGCCGCTGCCTATTTACCACCTGCACCACATAGCCAATCCGGCATAGGCTTCGATATCAATCAGCACCCACCGATTCCAGCTCATCACGTTTCACACTTTGTCATACCGCCACAGAACTCCAAGTATCTACAGGTGCCATCATCACTCACTTCAGCCAAAGTGGCTCATTTGTAAAACTGCCGTTTTAAGATGTTATCCAAACAGGAGAGACCTATGTGCGATAGATGCCAAAACTTGCAGCTACTACGTACTACTATTTAACTCACATCTAATCGAAGTTTCTTCTTAGATGTTCTCTCTTTTTTTTTACTATGTAAAGCACATTTAAAGCACTTGAAATAAATTATACAGATCAACAAAGATCTAGTTTATATTGCATTCCGAGGTAAATGTGGACGCAATAGGTCGATAAAAGTGAAGTAGCATAGTTTTAGCTCGTATGACAAACATATAACCTTAAAAATTATACATAGCGCGTGCGGAACTATTACGTTTACAAATGCGACACATAGCAGATATGAAAATCAAAGAGAATAAGATCGAAATGGCAGAGATAAACATATGTGGTCGACAAGGCCGATTTATCTATAAGGTGACGTATTCCGTACGTATTCTTAAATGCTTATGCTTAAATGCGTATTCTTAAATGCTTAGTGAAACAAAAAACTAAAGTCCAAGTCTGCAACAAATGGAAAAGTGTATGACAAAGAAATCAAAAAGAGCGCAGCTGAGTGGAATACGTCACCTTTAGTATAAATACAACATGTGGTGCGGCACCAGTGATAGGCATTGCAAACGAAACTCAGTTAAGTTTATGATTACTGTTTGCAAATACGCTAGAAACTCATGAGCAGGGACGAATCCAAGGGTGGTTTGGGCGTCCATCCCTCCAAAATCTTTGAGATATCATATATGATTTGTGTGAGCAAATAATGAGAAGCGTATATTTTATTCGAGATGCAGTTTAAAGGCTTTGCTATAAGCTTGGTTCTTGTATGATTAGACGCGTTCTAGTATCGAAATCGCGAAAATCTATATTTACTCTCTCTGTTACACTCGTTTTGAAGTTCGGAAAACAGAGCATGTAGTGAAGTGTGTGAGAGGTTGACACTGCACGCATGGTGAAATGGAATAATATTAGGGTGGCAGGTTGTATTTTTATGAGTGTGTATGTAATTATGCATTAGTTTTGCTGATAGCACAGAAAACAATAACAAATGTGCGGTGAATAAAGACATTTATGAGCGAACACAATTACTCACCACAAAATATTCACCATGCGACCGATCTAATTTAAAATTTAAAAAGTTAAGTTTGACTTTTTAAACTGATTTTCTTATTAAATATTTAATAAATTGAAACAAATTTATTGTTGAATGGTAATTTAAGTCTTTTTAAATCGTAAATAAGGAAACTCTGAAATGGAAGAAACTCTATAGGTAGGAAATGAAGCATAAAATAAGTGACGCATAATTTAGTGAAATGAAGTATTACGAAGGTTTAAATTTTTTTTTGTACTTCGAATTCGGATTCTTGATAATATACTCCTTTAAGATTCGGATCTTAAAAAATATGTATTCATATATCACTATTATTTATCTCTGTCAAAAAATGTAATTACCTCGTGAACTTCGTGCTATGCTTTACTTTTGATGTGGATTGTCTCAAGAAGAGTGCGTGAATCCATTTATCACAGTCCATCATCAAAAACTATTGTTTCTGACTGGTAAACTGAATTGAAACGTGATCGCTGTTCGCTAAAAAATGTATCTAGAGAAGATCATCCAAAAACAGCTTTTGACCCAGTGACATAATGTGAGAATGAAGCTTCTCTAGGCATTCATGTTCATACCATACATACAATATTGTATGAACATTTGATTTGAATTGTGCGAAGAGTATGTCCGACGAGAAACGTCTAAATTGTCTTATCCAGATAGTTTAATAAATTCCTGAAAGGTGACGAATTTTATGTTCTCGGTGCATTGCAAGGCAAATGATTGCTTGTTTTTTGGAAAGAATTTAATATGTAACTACAGTAACATTTCAGAATTCAAAGACGCTTATTTCTGAGTGGTATACAACCATTTGTTTTTCAGATGTTTTAAGTGATTGGCGAAAAAGCAACACAAAACGAAAGATCACTTTACATTATGACAATGCCAGCTCTCACACATAAAGTCTTATGTTGGCCTTTATGGAGTAGAAAGTATTTAAATGACTTTTTTTCCCAAATGTCAATGATTGAGATTGTTTTGTGCGCATAGAAAAGTATATTAAAGTTCGTAGAGAATACTTTGAAAGGCAATAAAATAATTTTGAGCAAAAGTTTTTAGTTTTTTTCTCAGTTTTCCAGAAACAAAGAAAAAACAAAGAAGACATAGATAAAAGATAATAACAAATTCACGGAACTTTGTCCATAAAACGTGGTAATGTATGCTCCGATTACTTGTTGTTGGCCTCGGTTTGGTCATTAATGTTGACTGCAGTCTACTGTGGTTAATCAGTGAGTTCCAGTGAGAATGTTTTCACTTGAACGGAATTTGAAGTTAATGCAATGAAAGAGCAGTACGAACATACGCATAAGAATTCTTCTCTAACTAAAATACTGTGGAGCATACAATGGAGCATAAAGCGCCACTGTAATTGAGCGGTCAGTAGCTATGAAGCACGTGAAACGGTATCTTGCTAATGTTAATGAGGTATGGCATATACTAGTATAAGATAAAGCGCAAAAAATTTTGTTTTTGTTGGACAAAAATGAGAATAAATGAGAGTGACTTTAATAAATACAAACGTTTTCACTGTGGCTGTGCACTCATTTACTCTTATTCTTGATTTAACAGGTACTTTAAATCTTTAATGTCGTTTTAAATTTATTTTGGCTAGCATAGTAAAATCAGTATTTCTTACAGTGTAAAACACGTTGTATATTTGTTTTCAAATCATCACCAATCCCACTCAAACAAAGGAAGAGAGACTCACTCGTGTTCTATGATCTAGCTTAAAAATTGCTGCTGATAAGCGATACTGCTGCTCTTAAGTAGCTACAGAATTCAGTTCATTTAGTTTTCATAGCTTGAGCGATAAAGAGCTAGGGTAGTGAGCAGCATCAGTTAAAACAGAAATACGCATGAAAACGCGAATTTTGGTGCTTAGTAATGCGAGACCACGGAATTTTACATTTGATGTGTTTAATACTGTTCAGCGTAACGTTGACAGCGCAGCTCTATGGTGATATATACTCGGAAAGTCGTAGTCTGTCCTTGGGACGTGGACAACAACAACAACAGCAGCAACAGCAGCAGCGTGAAAAACGACACATTTGCCAGCGTGAGGTGCCGTAAGTAAAGTCATTTTGAATCCAAATTAATACAAAATTAAGATACTAACCGCTTGATTCTCTGCTCCAGTGCCATATTTTTTCAAACCCAGGCACATGAAACTGTGCGTGGCAATGGTTCCACAATATTCTATCATCGCATTGAGGTCTGCTGTGAGGGTTTTGTACGTTCCACATACAAACCTGATGAATGTGTGCCCGATTGTTCGATTACTTCACCGGATAATTGTCAGAATGGCTTCTGTCGTGCACCACAACAATGCAATTGCTTTGAAGAGTTTGTCAAAAATGAGAATGGTGCTTGTATACATACATGTCCCATAGCCTGTCAGTATGGACGTTGCTATCTGAATGGCACCTGTGTCTGCAATACGGGCTATACGCATGATCCGGATACGCGTAAATTTTGTCGCGCCAAATGTGCACAGGGCTGCGGCACAAATCAGGAATGTGTTGCACCGAATAAATGTGCTTGCAAGACAGGATATCGCATGACAGCTGAGCTGGGTTGTCAGCCAATCTGTACACCCGATTGTGGACTGGGCAAGTGTGTGGGTCCGAATGAGTGTGAGTGCTTTGCGGGTTATATGAAGCGACCACAGCGAAATGTCTGCGAAGCGGAGTGTTATATGTGAGTAGCAGCCGAAGTAGCTGATCTAAGTACAAATTAATTTCAAAAAATTTAAATTCTTTTATAGCAACTGCGAGAATGGTTTCTGTGAATCGCTATACAAATGTCAGTGTCGCGCGGGTTATAAATACGATCCGAATACAACATCCTGTCTGCCCGATTGTGCGGATGAGTGTTTGCATGGAGTATGCGTAGCGCCTGGAGTTTGTAAATGCTTCGAGGGCTATGGACTGCAGGGCAATAGCTGTGTGCCTTTATGTCGCAAGTAAGTTGGGAGAAACATATTTTTTTTTTATAATCTTCAATTAAATAATTATATTATTTCAAAGCACTGCGAATTTCGTACGCCGAATTTTCTAACACACGAGAAATTGGAACATTTTTGAAGAAGTAACATTCCTTTGCTTAATATAAACAATTGAAGTAGATGCTCGTGTTTAACCCCATTTGTATGAGTATTGTTTATCCGACCCATAAACATTCCGTTCTAGTCACCCATATATATATTTTCACCTATGTGGTGGAAATGTGCAAGAAATCCTCAGAATAGAAGAGAAATACAAGCAGTTCATACCAGTTTTTGATCATTATACTCTTTACACATAGTTTGAATAGTATTAAAATTCTGTCAGTGACAAGCTCGACGAGGAAAACTAGCCATGTCCATCCGTCTGTTTGTCCAATGTCTGTATGAATCAAAACTAGTCCCTCAGTTCTAAACATATTTATCTAAAAATGGGTACGAAGACATGTTTCTAGTCCACTGGAAGATATTATTATAGTCAATATCAACTTGAATTTCAATATGGTGCATTTCTTATGGATGGATGCTTCAAATATATTTGAATGGGCGTATACCGCTCTGTTTTGGAGTTAGTTCCCATATAAACTTTTTATTATTTTCATATTCTTTGTAAGGAGATCGTTACTTGAACCTTTTTAAAAAGCGGAAGAGAGTCGTTTTTATATATGGTTCCATTTCTTCATTGAACTATTTATTTTTTATTTATTTGAAATGAATTGAGTTCTTTCAGTCGTACAAACTATATCTATAAAATGATTTCTGTGGATCTATTCGGAGCTTTTCATACACATTTTAACATGATAATGCTTCAGATGTCTATTAGTATGTGAAGCGAGTGTCCATAAGAAACCACCATATAGAATTAGAAGCTGAGTTGGGTTTCTTTGGTGCTACCATAAAAAGTGTTTGTGGCGTATTAAACTTGGAACCAGAAGAAGCTAAAAAAACGACCAGATTGATACAAAAACTAAGAAGAAAACTTAACTGCAGTGAAACCGAAGCTATAATACCAGTCACAGGAAGTTTCAAGCTGTGAGTCCGTTTATACAAAGAAATCATATATAATGTCAAATTGATTTTGCTTGGTATGAACAAGTTTTTTATGAAAAATGCCAAAAATTGGGTAATGGATATGTATGTGGCTGTCCCTGTGAAGCGTTCGTTCATAAGAAGCCAGTATATTAAATGTATTGACTGTAATAATACAGTTTTTCATACAACATCCAAAAAGTGGGCGGTGAATTTGTTGTATGTCACTACCCGTAAAAGAGGGGGGATACGCCCCTTTATAAAAAGTATTCATGTCAAATTTCAAGCTGATGTGGGATGCATTTTAAACGTTTTCCATACAAACAGGCAAAATTGGGCAGGGGGTTTGTATGGGAACTACCCCTAATAGTGCAGGGATCACACCCATGATATATGTATGTGTGAAAAGTCCTTTTATAAGATGCCATCATGCCAATTTTTAAGGAGATATTGAGCTATTTCAAGATATTTCATACAAAAAATCAAAAAAGGGAGCCAAAAAGTTGGATTGGGATGTCAATACAGACACTCTATTTAACTGCAATAAAATGAAGTCAATATATCTTAAGAATTACTCAATAAAAAAGGCGCACCAACATCCATTCAGACAGGCAGATGGACCTAGCTAAATCAACTCGTCTCTCCGAGCTGATGAAGACTATATATATACTTTATATGGTCCACGATGTCTCCTTTAATGCGTTACAAACTTTCAGACAAACTGATAATACCATTTCACACTATGTGTGAATTATATAAAAAGAGAACTGTATTCATCAGATGGACACAAGTATATATTCGCTAGAACACAAGTTTATATTCATCCATTTATTCAGAGTGGTAAATGGTCTGTAATCTAATGAAGAAATGACCTTCAGAACAAAACCGTTTGTAAGATATTGACTATATCTCTCACTTGGTATAGAAGTTTCTTGTATGTACTCCATGAAGATTGATTTTTGTATAACTAAAAAGTTTGATGAAACTTTTTGTGAATAGAATTAAAGCGTTGGTTCTAGTGTAGTTAACGTTATCACTTAATTATTTTGAGATTAAAAAAGTATACAATTCTCTTTACAGCGGTTGCGGTTATTATGGACATTGTCTGGCACCCAATATTTGCGGCTGTGGACCCTCGCAACAGCACTGCATTGGTGGTAACTGCGATGCTTATGGGCATTGCATCTGTATGCCTGGTCTGACGCACTACATTGATAAATGTGTAGATCCTGCTACACTGCCCGCAATGGTAGCCAATTATGAACAGCGTGAACACTACAATCAACAGCTTCAATATGAATTTAGTGGACTCATAGGCAGACTGTTCAATCTTACCAGTTAAACCACAAGAACTGAGGCATTTTATTCAATAAAAAATTGCAGTGTAAGAAATTTACAATTGTTTTGAGTTTTGGCGCTTAGTCTAGGCAGGCACACAAGTCTGGCGTCCCTTGATGCCGCTCTTGATGTAACCCGGTTTACAGACACAGAAATTGGGTGAGGTGCAGTAGCCGTTGGGGCAGCCCTGTGGGCAGTGCGGCTTGCAGACATTGCGCTGTTGCTCGTCCTGTATATAGCCAGGATTGCAGGCGCAAGTGTTGTGTCCATCACAGATGCCATTCAGACAGGGTAGATCACAGTGTGGTATGCACTTGGCACCAGTGCGATCAAGTTCAAAGCCACTGGAACAGGCGCAAGTATCCGGTGCAACGCAGCGTCCTTTCTGGCAGCCACTGAAAATTCGAGAAATATTAGTAGATTTGTTCATAAGCTTTACGCGAAAATACTTACAGCGCACAGATGGGCTCACACACACTATCCACCTTCATGTAGCCCGCATTGCACTTGCAGTAACCCGGCGCGTTGCATTGTCCATTATCGCAATTGTCACACTTGGGTTCACAGGTGCCGGTGCCCGTTAGACGATAACCCTCCAGGCAAGCGCATTTATTTGGTGCCACACATTGACCGTTGGCGCAACCAGGATTACATTCGGGCACGCAGTATTTGCGCTCCACAGGCTCCAATTTATAGCCGGCCTTACACCGACACTCATTTTGCTCGTCACAAACGCCGTTGCCACAACCGAGTGGACAAGTCGAAATGCATTTACCCTCCTGATTGCGTACATGACCGGGTACACAAACGCAGGTATTCGGTGCCGTACAAATGCCATTCGGACAGTCATCAGCACAGATAGGATCACAGCGTCTATAGACATGTGCATTGCGTTCGTAACCTTCGCAGCAGACCTGAATGCGACTCATATCGGTTGTGGTTCCATTACCATCGGGCACAACGTGCGCATTCCGTACAAGCGAAGAGGTGCTGCAAAAAACGATTTGGAAAATATTCAGTATTATGTTCTAAATTTAAAACTTTTATAATAAAATATACTCCTGCCTGTATTAATTTCAAGTACTACGAGTATATAGTATCAAACAAAAAAACCTCTCAACGAGGTAAAAACCAAATGACGAAAGCCTACTTGCAACTCACAAATGTCAATTATATCAATTTTGTAACAAAAGATTTATGTACGAGTATTTCGTTTGTATCGTTTAGCTGGAACAGTAGTCCAGCAATAAGTTCCATATTAAAAGCAATGCAAGGAAAAACTCGAAGAAGGTGCCAGCAAACACGAGCACCGTCTGAGAAATCCACATTAAACCGATTAAATAGTGCACTAACAAATGCTATAAACCAGTCATCGTCACTCAAATTATTCTTTATGGAGGTCCACACATGAACTGCAAAGACTTACTCTACAAAACTAGCCAATTCGGGATGAATAAACGGATGGGCATGAAAGAATATACAAAAGATTTAGATGTACAACAATTTTTATGACAAATAGTTTGAACAACACAACTCAACTTCATATATGCAACTAATCCGGAAGAGATTAGATATGAAATTATACAATAACAACTACAACTGAGGCAGAGATTTTGGATGTGGTATGCAAACAGCTTAAATTAAAAAATCCACCGGTTTTGATCTGATCACTACCAAGTTACAAAGGCAACTCCTATTATTTGGCATCTTGAAGATTACGCAGCTATTCAATGAATGTTTTAAGTTAAGATACTTGCCGAATATATGGAAAGTGTCTGTGTCATAATGTTCTTGTAATCTGGGAAAGACCTCTACAAAGCATTATCATACAGACATATATCGCTACTGCAGATCATGTCTAATGTCTTTGAGAAAACCATCATAAACCAACTAAAGTCAATAATATCTTCGAGAAATATAATACAAACATATGAGTTTGGATTTCTTGCAAGACACTCAACAATTGATGAAGTACATCGCAAAACTAAGTTCATTGAAGATGTACTTGAATCTAAGAATATTTATTCAGCAGTCTTTCTAGGGATTTAACAGGCATTCGATAAGTTTTGGCATGACGGGTTTATTTATAAAATGCTTTCCAAACTGCCAAAAGTATGGCATGTCATCTTATCTCACAGACCGTCACTTTCGAGTTACGATGAGTAAAGAGTACTCAACTGCAAGCAGCATTAAGATAATGCTTTTGTTATATCCAATTTACACCAGTCCGTCCAGTTCAGTCCGTTCGAACGCATCAACAGCAACATTTGCGGATGACACTGTTTTGCAATGCAACAGGCAATTTGTTAGAAGAAGCAATGCGGAAACTAAAAAGATTCTGTCTTTGAATACGGGTGTACACTATGGGGACTTGAACTAAATATCATAAAATCAAAACTTTGCCAACAACGTATAATACGTTAAAATATTAAGCCATTTGGTCACAGAAGCCAATTGAAATCTGAGATTTTTTCCATTTCAGCGCAATTTGGTAGGAGTTTATATAAAAAATTAGTGTTTTCCAAAAGATTCCAACAAAAAAATTATATAACACACGTCTTGGTCGGACCTATCAGTAAAACTTTGCTTACAAAGTCTTTGGTTAGAACATCTACCAAGCTTCGCAATTAACTGAGCGTACTCGCTGCGTTAAGAATAGTTTTTTAGTACTTCCGAAAACCAAAGCTCACCGAAACAGTAGATAAATGTTGAAAGAAAGTCAGTAACTCAATGATTGTGCACAACTTACTGTACATTCCAACATTCCTGTGTGCCACATATGCATTAGGCATACTTTAAATGTAGAAGAAAATGCCAACTCCTCAAAAGCATCATAGTAAGTTAGCCCAGGTCGCATTTGCTTCTAAAAACTTTGATACACGCCTGGGGCCTGGTAAGCAAAATTTCAGTAACAACTTTATAATTATTGTTAATCCCAATTACTTCGAAATAGGTAATATTCTCAGACAAAAAGTTTAATTTAAATGACCAAGATGGTTTTCGAAGCTACTGGCGGAACCACTCATTTTCTCAAAATGAAATTTTAATGTAGGCGCAGTCATGGTGTGGCATGCATTTGCCAAGTATTGCACACTTGAAATACAATGCATAAGTTCAGCCAGGGATATGTGGGTGCGCTGCAAAATAGTCCGATACCATTTCTACAGAAAAATATAGAAACACTGTACATTTTTATGCCAGATAAGAATTCAAACAAGTCGGCAAACAAAAGCTTTTTCGGAATTTTATTCAGTAGAAACTTTGGACTGGTCAGCGCACTCACCAGATAAAAACTTGATTGAAAACATATGGTGCTTACACCAAAAAAACAAGAACCATGAAAAACTTCTTTAATTGAGTCAATATTAGCTTGAAATTCGATATGGTGAGTTTTTATGGACTGCCGCTTCATATACATATAAATATACTAATGGGCGCTCCCTACGTTTTGGGGTAGCTCACTATACAAACCTACCGCCTACTTCTGCGTTTTTTGTTTGAAAAACTTTTATATATTTAAAACAATATCAACTTGACTACTTTAATATAAATGGGCGTGTCTCACCCACTATTTAATATAGCCCCTTACAAACTCACTGTTCACTTTTATGCCTTTGTAAGGAAAACTTCTTTAGTTAAGTCAATATTAGCTTGCTATTGGATATGTTGGGTTCTTATGGAAAGTCACTTCAGGCGTTTATCGCTCACTTTTTGGTGCAGCCCCTTTTCGCTTATGTTTTACAATACGATTTGAAATTTTCTTGTGAATGGTATTAAGGCTTCGGTTCTACTGAAGTTTTTTCTTCTTCT
Source organism: Leucophenga montana (assembly GCA_035044765.1). NCBI lineage: Eukaryota > Metazoa > Arthropoda > Insecta > Diptera > Drosophilidae > Leucophenga > Leucophenga montana. Next base: position 698,556 of record JAWNNQ010001638.1, on the reverse strand, counting down.
TGTTTTTAAGACCCTTACGAACTTTTAATGACTCAAGATTAAAAACAAAGTATCAGTGAACTCTTATCAAACTCGATGAAAAAAAAAGATCACCATTAAAAACTAATAGGGCAGAAAATATCTTTGAATATACACCATAATATTAAAGTTATTTATTTTTTCGTTGTGTAACACATTTAAAAATTTTAATCGGGTTTATAGGAAAAAAATTCAGTTGAACCGAAGCTCTAATACCATTCACACGTAGTTTCAAATCGTATTATTAAACACAAACGTGCATGGTGGATTAAGAAAGGAGCTACGCCAAAAAAATGGGCGGAAAACATCCATTAGTACATTTATGTGAAGCGGCTGTCCATATAAAGTTACCATGTCAAATTTAAAGCTGATATTGACTTAAATAAAGAAGTTTTTCTTACAAAAAAAAAAAAAAGAAAAAAGAAGATCAAAAGTCAGCGCATGCTTTGCATGATGGCAACTCCAAAAAGCGGGGGAATGAATCGTCCGTTCATAAGAGGTCAACATGTCAATTTTTAATTTGCTTTTAATAAGTTTTTCATATAAAACTTCAATAGTGGGCGGATGGTTTGTATTGGGGATAACATAAAAAGTGGGAGTGACATGTCAATATGGATACCCTTTTTGACTGCAATAAAAATACGTCTATGTGCCGGGTTCCAGTGGATAACTTAAAAATTTATTACCAAAAAAAATACGCAACAACTACCGAACTGACGAACGGACAGACAGAGAGACGGGCATGGCTAGATCGTCTCGTCTCGTTGAGTTGATCAAGAATATATATACTTTATGGGGATCTACGATGTCTTCTTTAATGCATAAATTCATAATTCTGACAAACTTTTTAATACCATTTTGAAATACATATGTGTGGATGGTATACAAAAATGTTGTACTTTTTATTTTATGTATTTAGATTACTATTCGGATTTATTGGGTTCTAGAAACTTCAAATTCACTTTTGTTGTCAATAGAAAACATACTGAGCTTCTAATGCATTTACGCGATAGAAACTATATTGTATGAGTACATACTAGTATAAATAAAATTGTTATCAATAGCGCTGAGGATGTCGAGGTCACGAGTTCAACGAGCAACGAAAAAGAGAGTAAATGAACGTAATCTATCTATTAAGCGCTCTCTCGAGGTCAGCACGTTAATCTACTATATATAATATATATAGTATATAAATTCTATTATACCTATACTTATATAATATTCTCCCTTTCAAAATATAATCGTAAATACTTACGGCACTTCTTTGTAACAGATTCCGTCGGCCATGGCAGAGCGAGTCTTATTAATGAATTGCGCGGTTGCATCGAGCACTGGCGGTGGACGCGTCGTAAAGAGGCTATGACTGCCACCCTGATAGGTCTCCGCGGGCACAAAGTGTCCCGGATTATATGGTTCATATTGCGCCGGTTGCTGATCCGTGGCATTGGCAACGCGTAGATTTGCAGTTGCATTGTACTGTTGCTGCTGTTGTTGTTGTTGTTGTTGTTGGGTGTAGTGCGTTTTGATGCCGGCAGTCTTGAATTGCGCTTGGGTGCCACACAAAGAAAATGCACAGAGCAGCGCCAAACCCAGATAAAAATTTTGCGATGAGCTCATCTCGTTAAAGTATAGCAATTGTTATTATTGTATATAATAATTATATACATACGATATTTTATATATAGCTTTGTTGATTTTTAACGTCCGTTCGTACTCGCTGTTGCAGTTCAACTATTCAGCATTGATTTAATTCAAAATCGAACTTGACGCAAACATCTTAAAACAGCGAACCGAGCAACAAAGTGGGTTCCATCGCGAGCAAATCGGCAGTTTGCATAGAGCATATGAGGTTTCAAAGCATTGAGTTTGAGATGAAACAGCTGTCTCAGCTCAAAACAAATTGATAAATCGTGTTCATTGGAGATTTACGTATGTCTGTATGTCTGAGCAAACAATTTTCTGAGAAATACCTTACGGCAATATTATAGAGCGGTTTGTTTTGCTTAAAGCAATTGTTGGAAACTGTTTAATCTAAGCGAGAAATTGCTGTTTACAAGTTTTTTTTTTGTCAGTAGATACTTTTGTGAAATAAATCAGAATTATGATCTGATATTGTTTCAAGCTTGCGAAACCAAACAGAAATCACTTTTATGAATCTTCATAATAAGAAGCATATATAATTTCAAATTATCTCGGACCATTAAATGATTCAATGTAGCTAATATCGGCGACCGTAGAGCCATACTAGCATAAACATTTTTTATAACTCCAGCGATTGACTGACACTATCGTCCGATTTTCAGAGATAAAAGAAAGTTATTTTAACTATAAATTTTATTCAATTATCTTTTTCTATTAGTTTTTGTATGTAAATATTAAGCCGAATGCATTTCTCATGAAATTATTTAGTATCAAAAGCAGAATTAAAAGCAAAAGTCTAAAGTGAAATTCCTTATATTTTGTTTGTATAATATTTTGATGAGAATGTGTCGCTTGTTGCGTTGTTGGTTGTTGGTTTTTTCCAGTCTTGTTCGTTTCTTACCTTACCTCGAAAAGTGAGTGATATTTGGAAAATTTGATCTAACTAAGTTTTGTGGTTTTTGAATCAAAAAGGAAAAGTATAGCACGATTAAAAAAAAAGAAGTAATCACCTGAAAACGATTTTCAATCAATGAGGATTTACGTAATAGAGAGAGAAAGAGAGAGAGAGAGACATTTTAAAGAAACTAGTGAGAAGCAGAATACATTTTTATTATATGAAAGTGCGTAACAATTTAAGATGTCGAATATCAAGAGGAAGAAATCCTGAAAGCTGAGTGGTCACGTAAGTCAGGGTCATGGTCGTATCGGCAAGCACCGTAAGCATCTCGGTGGTCGCGGTAATGCTGGTGGCATGCATCAGCACCGTATTAACTTCGACAAATATCAACCGGGTTACTTCGGTAAAGTCGATATGAGGAACTTCCACTTACGTTGTTACCATAAGTTCAAGCCAGCTGTGGTCTTTGGTTGGCGCTGATAAGCTTGCTGAACTGCAAAAGGAAAAGAGCAAGAAAGCGCCTGTCATCGATCTGATACAATTTGGCCACTGTAAGCTGTTGGGTCGCGGCCATCTGCCAACGCATCCTATTATTGTTAAAGCCAAATATATCTAAAAAAAGACCGAGGACAAAATTAAGAAGGCTGAGGGTGTCTGTCTGCTGAGATCCTAAGTTATGATTTCTTCATTCGGCTAAACATGGAGTACATACGTTTTGTTTTTTAATAAATGAAACACTTCTTCTGCGCGATTGTGTGATCAAAACCAACGTTAATGCCATTCCACAAACTCCATATTCAGCTGACATAGTCCCGTGTGACTTTTGCTATTCACTCGTCTCAAAATAACCACTCCGTGGATAGCGTTTTCAGACGATTGGGGCGATAAAGGAGAATTCACAGAGAGTGGACGGCGATTCTAAATTCGGCGTATGAAAAGTGTTGTGAAGATTGGAAGAATTATTGGAAAATATTTATTGCATTCAATGGGAACTAGGGGTGCAAAGGGAAGGGTACAAAATAAATATCAAAGAATCAGTGAGCCATTTTCTATTCGTTCAAAAGTTATGAAGAATCCGTCAATAATGGTGGCTTCTTATGGACGGATTCTTCATAACGAATTTCAAGTATATTTTGGTTTCAACCGATTTTGATCAAATTTTGTGGCAATATAGTTCCGTTGGTAATCCTGTGAAGTTTCCGGGCGATTGGATGAACAGAATATTTTTTGGATTTTTTAGATTTTCCTTCCATTTTTTTTTTGTTTCAATAAGAAAAAGGGGAAGGGGAGGAGTAACAATGAGAAGTAGTGGCTGGGGAAAGGGGAGGGCCACGTACAACGTCGCGGGGACCTACTAGTCTATCTATATATACAAATATTAATGTAGCTATGTATCTATGTTCTGGGTACCTATGTTTCTATATAACTATGTTTCTATATACTCCGTATACACCCAACCGATTGAGTGCAAATTGTGAGGAAATATTCGGTATTGGCCAGACAGTGATACTGTGAAGTTTGGTCGCGATCGGTAGTTATGCTACATGTTTGGACGCAAATCAATGCCTCTTTTGAAATAACAAATAATTTACGAATATGTAAAGCAACCAGATTTAATTCATTTTTGTATTGGCTTCATTCGTGCGATTGATCGATCATTCGAAGTTTGGTCAAAATCGGTCCAGCAGTAAAGTGAGCGGGGCTACCCACCTCATATAAGAGAAAAACCAAATACATTCTATATGAGCAACTGTTTGAACGATCGGTACGAAATTTTTCTTCAGAGATTTACTATCGATAAGGAGAAGATTGTGGCAGACATATCTATCTCTATAAGATAGAATTAATATACATATTCAACTTTGTTTATAGTTTCCTCACATTTCACAGTCTACATCTAATATTATATAGGGTAAAATATATTCGTCGTAAATGAAAGTTTTATGAATACATATGTATGTGAAACAAAAAGAAAGACAATTCCAAGAAATTAATTTTTGGTTTTTTTATTAAAATTTATTGTGCTTTACTCAACTCAGATGAGCCAACACCGAAGTTCTGTCTATATAAAAAATTCAATGTACATACTCATATGTAGTACTTCGAAATGGATTGATAACGTCATTTAATGCGTAAATATTGTTTATAGAAAAAAAAAAAACAAAAGATAATGCAAAGAACGTCAAAGAAGATGTGGTAGTCTGTCAGCGTTGTTTGAATTATGATGAGATGATAATGAAGAGATGATCGGCCTTGATCTATGCATTTACAATAGTATAAACTAATATAAAATGCTTCAACTCTCCTCGCAACGTCCGCCACGGCGCTCGTAGCCGGGATAACATTCACAAACCTCCGGCGCAGAACACACACCCTGCGAACAATCTTCTTCACAAACGGGTTCACATTTCATGGCACGCGAATCGGAATGGCGTCGATAGCCCTCACAGCAATAGGAGATCATGCGCATACGTTGATCCGGATCAAGTGTTTTACCACTGAAATGACGTAAAGAATTTTATTTATTTAGTGAAACTATTGCATTGATTACATTATACTTACGGCACTTCCTTGTAACAGATGCCAGACGCCATTGCGGAGCGTGTCTCCAATATGAAAAGATCCCGTTCATTGAGCGAATTTAGTTTCCAGAACTGCGCGCTCGCCAATGGCGGAGTACACAAAGCGAATAGCAATAATACGAACGATAAATCGCGATTTAAGTGCATTTTATATCTCGAGAATATTTACGTGAATAATTACAAACTATATTAAAATGACCTCCGCTCATATGCGCGTCTTAAGTGCTACTGAATGCAGCAAGCTGGAGAAAAGTATTAAAATTGAGAAATTCGAGAAGACGTCAAAAGATAACATCGAATCGGCTGTGAGTGATAAGCGCCACAGACGCTTTCCATTCCATTCCAAATTTAAGGCCAAGTGTTTTACTTTTTTTTATACTCTTCACACATAGTCTAAATAGTTTATTAATTTGTCCAAAAAGTTTGTAACATTTAGAAATTGATGTCGGAGATACCATACATGATGGATATTCTTGATGAGACTATGTCCGTCTGTCTGATTTTTAATTTCGCGTCTAGTAGCATGATATTCAAATAATCGTTCAGAAATTTGACATGGAGAGTCGCATGGAACAGTAAAATGCAGTTAGGAGACTTTGTATGGATAAACGTTTGACATTAATGGGCGTGGCACGCAAACTATAATAAGAAGTTTCACTGTTTCATTTAAATGTTTTCAATGATAAGTTTTTCAAAATCAACATTTACATGTACTCGTATTTACTATAATATCAACTCAATATTTGTTATACAGCTTTCCTAAAGAGAAATACATCTCCCATGAAAAGTTGCACAGACTTTTTACTTTCATAAGGTAAGTCCTATTCATAGTCACCGCCCACATTTAGAATATGGATAGCCAGTATTTATGGGAATAGCGCTACCAAGCCGTCTGTATGATTTACTTTGCTTTGCTTACATCTATTGAGACATGACTTACAAGACCTATTGCTACATCTCCTGTAAAATATTTATTTATAAATTATTATAAGTTTTGCAACAGTCGATTATAAATGTTTATGAAGAGTATTAATAATTCGTTGTGTGCTACAGCATTTAATTATTGTTTTGTATTGTAGCTGCTTATCTTACAGGAGGAAGCTAAAAATAATAAAATAATTCAATATATACGCTGATAAGCAACTGGCAGAAGCTGCGGTATATAGTTATGCCTAAAAGTATGCTTTCTTCCGCCTAAAACTATGCAACGATCGGCCATATATTGGTCACTTTTGGAACTTCGAGTACACTCACAAAAATACCGGGTAGATATACAACACAACCACTAATTACGCATTAGTTGGGTCCATGAAACAGTATTTTCAGTTTGTCAGATAGTTTGTAACAAATTAAAGGAGCATCGTACATTGCATAAAGCAGCGATGGGCACGAAATTTTGAATCGGCAGCAGTACAACAACATCTACAACAAGCAGAGTTTTTGAAGTCATAAATGAAAGCAAAATGAGCACTTTTATGATTCTATGCGTCGCGAAGAAAATCGAACCTTCGCTGTATTGTTGTTTTTTGGTATAGTAAAATAAAAAAACTCAACACTGAAAAAAGTTATTGAAACCATTTAAATTTATTTTATTCATTTATCAATTTTTCGGAGTCTACTTTTTCTTTACTTATAGAAGTGCGCAATAAATCAGCAAGATTTATGTCACTTAACTTATTTCTATAAACATTTTTAATATGTTTCATATGCGAAAATGCAGCTTCACACACATATGTGTGTACTGGCAAAACTTAACTCCAACGAAGATTTTAAAATTGGATATTTTTCTTCTAACATTTGCCTTCAAAATTCAATTACAGATTCCTTCACTGCAAGTATTTGGTAGTCGGATTGCAAATCGCAAAGCTTCATTTGATATTTAGACTCTTGGCTTTCTATGTCTATATCTCTGTCCCGTCGGACTCTTAATGTCACCACGCATACTCTGTGCTACGTCGGTGCAAATACCACAAAGTTTTTCAAAACCACCGATATCGTTGACTGATATTTCAATAGCACAAAATATGTTCAGCTCTGTGGTGGTTGTATATAGATTTTAAAAAAGGTTTAAAAGGTCCTCTTCAACATTGAAATCAGAGTCAATGAATCTTATAAATATTAGCACTTCTTCAACATCACTTGTTCACTCATTTGAATGCCTTTATCGTCGAAGCATTTGAGCATGTCAATATACGTCGATTTAAAAAATTCACCGTCCTGTAGAGGCTTTTGAGCTTTGGCCAGATTATAGCTTACAACAAATGATGCAAGTAAGACGTTCTTCTCATCGTCACATGCCGGTTTTAATTCGTACTTAGCTGCTGATTTTTTTAGCAAAGCGATTTGCTGCATCCTTTCTATATCACTCAAAGAACCATAGAAGTTTGCATGGAGACTCAAATAGTGTCGTCGTATATTGTAATTTCTTTTTGAACTTATTACAGTTCCGCAAATAAGGCACTTAAACAAACTCGGAAAATTCCATTTTTTCAGCCATTATTAATTTTACTTTGAAAAATTTACAAACCGCAGTTCAAGCACTTAGTAAAAATCGTAACACATCAAAACCTACTTCGCTTTCTTACTCAGTATACAAGACGCGGCAGAAGTAATAAATCAAAGCACAAATGAACACTTTTATGACGGTCCGCGTCGCAACGAAAACCGTGTGTGATTGTTGTTTCGTTTTCGGCGGGGCTGTTGTTGTTGTTGGCTCGTCGAAAATCGACGAACGACGAAGTGCCTATATAGAATTTCATGCCTGTACATAAATACATGTGTATAGCTTCGAGTATTTAATAGATTGACACAAAATACTTTATTTCCTTTGTATTTTTCTAAATTATCAATAAATGCATATAGAATGTGAAATAATTGTGCACCACAAAATTATTCAAATGAAAATATTGAAATATTCCATTACTAGAACTATACTTTCGATTTCTACAACTATTTCCACAATTAAATTTAATTCCATGCAGAGTTATAGACATCCGCGCTGCCCAATATGAAATGCCGTCCCACTAGCAAATGAAATTCTTCCGCAAGTGAAATATTTAGCGCATGCGGTCGCATAGTGGCATATGTGGTTACCTTATCCGGCGAGATGCACATATTGATAAAGCGTGTTGTGCCCTCCTGGCACCGACAACGACCCTTCGAACTACAATAGCCGTATTCGCACTGTTGATATGTACGCAGTGGACCCGGCACAATGGCACAGCCGCATACATCGGGTGCAATGCATTTGCCATAGAAACCGCAGCCGTGCTCGCAGATGCCCTCACATTTGGCACCATTGCGTACATAGCCCCGGAAACAACGACAAACGCCGGGCGCTGTGCAGACACCATTCTCGCAATCGTCTCCGCAATCGGGCAGACAGGTTGTGGTGTTCTGATCATATCTATAGCCATTCTGACAGACACACGATGTACGATTAGCGCAGAAACCATTCTCACAACGCCTGAAAAATTATAAAGAGTTCAAATTAAATGGCCTCCAAAGTGCCTGCATCTACTTACATATAACAATTGCTCTCGCATGAGGTGCCATTCATACGTTTCTGAAAGCCCGCAAAACAACTGCATTCATTCGGTGCAATACAATGTCCAAAACCACACTCCGGTATGCAAATTGGCTGACAACCCAGCGTCGTGGAATCACGCAAACCGCGTCCATAACCCTCTGCGCAGATGCATTTGCCCGGCTCTATGCAAATCTCATTGTGTCCACATGTCATATTACATTGCGGCGTACAGTATTTCTTTGTCGGATCCAGTTCATAACCTCTATTGCAAATGCAGGTACCATTCAGATAGCATTGACCATACGGACATCCAAGCGGACAAGTCGGCACACAGGCATTACGATGATTTAGTACAAACTCATCGAAACACTGACACTCACCGCCCGGCAGACAGAATCCATTCTCGCGACACTTATCGCCACAATCGGGTACACATTTACCCCAATCGTATTCGTAGCGCTTCCAGCCCTTGCAACAGACCTCAATCACATTAAAGTTGGGATTCGATGTGGAGTTGCCGATAATTGTAACATCTTTTTCGTATTGAAAGAAAACAGCGCTGAAATATACAAGTGTTCGTATTATTTATAGATGTTTCTTGGCAGGAATATATGAACTAGGACAATACAAGTTTTATTTTAGGTACCATATATAAAGTTAAAAGAAATAATGTGAAGTTTCGTAAAATTGCTAGATTGGTCTGTTTTTTTTTTTAAAGAAATCGTGTTTTATTCCAAATTAATCAAAAGGTGACGCGAAAATGGAACGATAGTAATAGATGCATTGTGATCACTTAGACTATGAACAACTCTGTTCTCTTAACTACTTGAAGGCGGCGAAGTGAACGCCCATAGTCTTTTGCAGAGCCATCAGACTCTAACGAGGTCGACTCAGTAATTAAAAAGCTGAAGAATAACAAAGCGATACCAAGCTGACCATGAGCCGGTGGCGAAGATTTGGTAATGTGTATGCAACGAATGTCAGTGTTCTTTGTCATATCTTCAAAAACGGAATAAATCTCCTTTCAATTGGATATAAAGTTCTGCCATATGAATTCTGGTGCCATACATGGATGCAATGAATGTCGATCAGTGATAAAATTTTCACTGTAAGATGAATCCTAGAATATACCCCTTAGTACATCAAAGACACACACCAACTATTTGTCGATTTTAAGGCAGCTTTTGACACTCCATAAGTAACGAAGTTCATCAACGCCCTATCTGAACTTGAGGTCCCAGCAAAGATCGTTCGTCTTTACATGTTGAAGATATTACACGCACAAGGCGTCATCAGAGTAGAAAGGAAATTCTCCGACCACTTTCATCCCAAGAGACGTTTCAGACTGGGTGATGCTTTACCGTGCGACTTTTTTAATCTCCTGATGGAGTACATCCTATGCCAATGCCCATATGTAGAGCGGTCAGAGCAGTCGGGCACGATTTTTCATAAGGAACTGATAATATTTGACATCATCGGTACTAACGAACAGCCAGTTAGCAGAGCGATCTCGGAGATTGAGAAACAGTTACGTCTCATGGGCCTAGCGGTGAACGAGGACAAGTCAAGGTACTTCGTGTGCAATCGCATTCCTTAGTCGTATCTTGGACGGTCTGTGCTGATAATCACGGTCCTGTTGTATGGTGCAAAAGTTCGGACCATGATAACGTCGGATGTAACATCTTTGGTAGAGTTTGAGGAAAAAAATCTTCGTATGATTTTTGGTCCTGCAATAGTTGACTATAAGTTTAGGACAACTATGAACTACGAGCAGTAGGAGCTGTGTGATGAGGTTGACATAGCCCAGCGAATAAAATTGTAACAGCTGTACTGTGCTGGTCAACTTATTCGGATAAACCCGGAGGTTTAAGAGGAGAACCTTAACATAATTGCAGGACAACGTCCGAGAGAGGGATCAATTTTGGGATGACCGTAGAATACTTGGTATTGTGGAAAAGACTGCAGCGGTATGGTGCGGCTTACTACGTGCGGCAAAGAACGATGTACGACTTAAGTAAGTACACATAAGTAAGTAAATACTACTAAAATATTTTCGGTGTGTATAAAGGCCAAATCGACCCAATAAGAATAATATCAGTGCTTTTATTGTAAAGTTATACGTAGTCGTCTCCGACAATATAGAGAGTAAGGGCTGGCTTCCGCGTGTAAATCATTTGTGTCTGCCGTGCATGCTGTAATACAACACAAGGTGTGTCCGAAAAGTTATGGTTACTTGATGAGATTGCATATGTTTTTTATCTGGAGAAATTTCCTCTTTAAGATTACTGAATGTGCTTCTTAAATTATGTAGAGTGACGTCAAGTTTAGATTTCCTCGTGAAAATCGGAGGCTGGAAACTGATGGCTCAAGGCTCAAGAAGAGTATTTTCGAAATCGGGTGTCATAAGGTCGCACATTGATTAATCAGTTTTTCCAGTGTTTATATTGTATATATTTTTTTTTCTTTTAATAGTAAAAGTTTGTTGCTGAAAAACCACCCAAAGGAGTGTTTCCTTTAAAGAACTGGCTAACAAAAGTTATTTCTAAATTAAGGTTACTGATTTTCAGTTAAATATTTAGCTGGTCATCTATGCAAGCATTCCTACTATTGTACAAAGGGTTTTTGAAATCAAAGACACCAAGAGAAGATACGGAGATATGAATGTTGAATAATAGTTGGTCTAGTATTGGAACATAATACCGCTCTCTAAGATGGGTCTATCAGCCATACAACAGTGACTCCAATGAATGTTTCCTGAGTCAGTGTTCTGAAGTCAAATTCTTAAAATAAAGAATTTAAACTCTTTAATCTCGTATAATCTGCGCCCTTCTCAGCATTCGGACAAGATGGTTCGGTAGAATAGGTACGTGAAGTTCCATAGGATTAGACTAATTTAATACAATATATTTCTCCGTTATATCTCTAACATCCAAACCATCAGCTACTTACTATTCTCTGCACGCTATATATTCAAATTTTTATGCATACTTACGGCACTTCTCTCCAACATTTTGGTGTATGTCCATCCCGTACAGGGAATGCCAATCCCTCAGTACGTACAAATGGTCTATATGTTGTTGTCGAGGTGGAAGTGTATCGCAGTTTGTGCTGTTGTTGTTGTCGTTCTTGTTCGAGCAGTATTTGTTGTTGTTGCTGTTGTTGTTCTTGGTAGTTCAACGCCAAAACAATTCCACTCAAGTAGCTCAGCAAACAAAGAACGAGAAACGATAAGCTCGAATTGATTGCCAAAGCCCGCAGAAGTGACATACTTTCTTACTTGGACTTGGTCTCAATGGCGCACTTGTTGTGCTCTGGATTTGTTTTTATTTTATATTTAATTTTATTTCTTTTTTTAATATAAATTTTTTTTTTTTTTAGACAATGCTTTAAAACAATCCGTCTGATTCATACGACTCGCAGCTGTTTACTGATCTTGTTTTCAATTAGCTCTACTCAGATGAGGATGAGCTAGCTGCTGTTTGAAAAAGAGATTTAATACTCAATCGATTAATCTCCGATACTCTTCTTGATCTAGCGATTTGTGTACTCTTGATTCTTATGTCGCTGAATACGTTTTCCAATCGTAAAATTCATTCATTTTGTTCGAGTAGATCAGTATAAATTTATTGAGTATGAATTGAAAGAACTTTGTACCATTATTTTATATAAAGGTTCAAATATACTATATGTGTATACAAAAATTTTGTGTATTACAAAATGGTTCACATTACTCCTATGGTCAATTTCTCTTCGGAAAATGTTTTATTCTATTTTTGCTCTTAGCATCTTATAATTAAAGATCTAGGCTAATCAGTATTGAATTCTTAACAACACCTAAACGTGATTTCAATGCTAATGTCAAATGTCTAATAAAATAAATATAGTCAAGTCGAATTTTGGAATATCCTACACTAACATATTATTCAACCACCAAGTGAAATAAAATTCATTAGGAAAATAATCTACTTAGTTCATGTTTTGGTACTCCTTACATTTCGCATATCTTATAAAACTGACTGACATCACTGCAATAAAGGAAATGCGTTGGATAGGATAGGGTTGCTCTAAAAAGACATCCTGTGATATCTATTATCGTTGCTAGGCTAGGAGGCATACATTTTAATGCGATTTCGTGGTTAGTAGGAAACTACGTGGTCACGTCTCCATCAGATCAGAATTAAGTACTTTGTCAAAAACCTAAGTAAGAAAGATGACGCGACCAAAGATGAGTATTTGGAGAAAATTTAATTGTAGGTCAAGCATCTGTCCGAAGGTTTTTAAATTGGGCTTAAGCCCGGAGTTTCTTTATGCAAGGACGAAGCTGGAAGTTTAGTTAGTGATGCACAGAATTCATTGAGACTATGGTAGTGCCACCTACTTGGAGGCGATGAAGGGATCAATGCAGCGGATAGAGATGTATTTCTAGTACTTTCAGCTGGTGATGTCTCTCTTATATAGCCACAAGTCAACTAATTAAAAAGCTAAAGAATAACAAAGCGGCAGGCGTATGCATTAACGCTTATGCAAGATATGATCCGATGAATGCATGCCCACCTATTGAAGTCTTAGAGTTCTTTGTCCTATCGTCAAAACGGAGACACTGCTGTGGAATATGTGTCCATTTAATCGGACATAAAATTGTGCTGTGTAGTATGTTCAGACCGAAAAGTTCGACCAATGATCAAATTTTCACTCTACGACAAATTGTGAAAAGGACTCATGAGTACAACAAAGACACACACCATCTATTTGAAGACTATAAGGCTCTTTTCGACACAGCGATTACGAATTTTCTGATGAGCATGTTATTTCAATAAAGATAGGTCGTTTTTGCACGATAACGCTATCGCAAACACAAGGGTACATCAGAGCAGAAAAGAAACTCTTCGAGCCCTTTGATACCAAGAGAGGATTAAGGCAGGTTTCAGGAATGCTTTATCGAGCGAATTTTGTAACCACCTGATGGAGTACATCCTATGTCAATGCCCACACGTAGAGCGGTCGGGCACGATCTTCTATAATGAAGTGATGCTACTCGCGCATGCTGACGTCTCTTGGGCCTAGCGATGGACGAGGTCAAGACGAAATACTTGTTGTACACTCGCACGCCATCGGCGCGTCTCGAACAATATGTGAGTACTTCAACTCAAATTTTGTAGAAAACTTTGTCTAAGCACCTGGGTAAAGAGAAATCTAGCAACAACCCCGCTAGCCTGGAGATGAGACAATGAATCACGCTTGCTAACCTCTGCTTCTTTGGTCTCTCGAACTACGAAGATAAAAATCTATAAGGCACTGTTAATCCCGATCTTGCTGTATGGTGCCAACCCTGACAACATATGAAACAACGTCTTTGGGAGTGTTTGAAAGAAAGACTCTTCGCGGCTGCACCCCGAAGCTCAAGTGTTAAAGGTTTACGACGGAAATTTAGCAAAAGATGCGCCCTCCTACGTGCGCCCATGAACTATATACGGTTGTTGTGTCTTATAAGTAAGTTAGTAGGCACATCCTAGAATGATAAAGAAGTCTATGTTTTGAAGACAGCAAATCGAAGCGAAAAGAAGTGTATGAGTAGATGTATAACTGTATTCCAGATGAGTTATCTTCCAGATGGTTATATGGATTATTGAGAGTAGTTTGAAATGGTGTTCCAAAGTATTGCCATTGTGATTCATGACGTTTGTGCTTTGTAAAGGAGACTATAGAATGTTATGGTCTGTAAACTAAAAATTGTGAGTACTTTTGGTCTAGAGTCCCTAACCAATCTGTCTGACCTAGATATACTCTATTACATCAATCTCCTAGTTTAGATCAAATGCGAAATCTTGTCATACCCAAGATATATGTTATCGGTTATGGCTACCATAGGCATTAAGAAACCCTATCCGATCGCTTAAGTGTAGCGCCAAGGCATCGAAAAACAAACTGATAAGGGCACAGCTGCAAATTGAGATGATTATATGTTGTGAATCGCTCGAAATCGAAAACGCAAATAAAAGTCTCAATTAGCACAAAATAAAAGCTTTCAGTTAGAATTTAGCAACGCAAACAGAAACGTGAAATTCCAGGAAACGCGATATACAAATATACATATTACTTTTAAACAATGTTCCAAACACGCGATCACTTGCTACTTGGATTGGCTTATGCGCTGGCATTATCCTGCATCTGGTATAATGCGCTGGCGCATGTGCAAGGCTACTCCGAATCTGCGGAATATGGTGCACCGCAGGCAATGAGCTATCGAAATCAATATGAAAACATTAACCAGCGACCAGAGGTCGGCGAAGGAAGACCCGCACAACGGGGCAGACAGACCTATAAAAATCGTGCTGCGAACTATGAAACCGAACAGGATCCGCGAAAGCAACAGTATTCGCAACGAGGACGCGCCGGCATGATGCGTGCCAATGAAGTGGCAACAAACACGGATGGCAGTCAAAATAAATGCAGCATCTGGGTGCCGTAGGTATCATCTTAAGTAGTATACTATATATACGAACTATTATAATCTACATACACTTTGCGCCTTACAGCATCGAAACGGTCGACAAGTATGAATTGGCGCACACAATCCAAGTGGATCAGAATAATAAACAGACGCTGATAAACATTTGCTGTCAGGGCTATGCGCCAGTATTGTGGCGTGGTCAGACACGTTGTCGACCCGTGTGCGAGAACTGTCGGAATGGTATTTGCCGTGCGCCCGGTGACTGTCAATGCTTTGAGGAGTATGTCAAGAATGACAATGATGATTGCGTCTTTAGCTGTCCGTTGGGCTGCTTGAATGGACGCTGTTTTCTCGATGGCAGCTGTCTATGCGATCCGGGCTATAAGCTGGACGAGACGCGTAAATATTGTCGTCCCATTTGTAGCGCCGGTTGTGGCACAAATGAACGACACAACTGTACCGAACCGGAAGTGTGCAGTTGCGCAAAAGGCTACCAGCTGACTGATGAGGGCTGCCAACCGGTTTGTGAACCGGATTGCGGCATCGGCGGAGTGTGTCATGAGAATAATGAATGCGAGTGCGGTCCGGGTTATACAAAGAAAGAAGACATCTGTCAATCAGATTGCTATCAGTGAGTAGAAATGAAAATCAAGCTGAATGCGTAATTAATAGTGTCTTTAAATATTACAGAAAATGTGACAATGGTATCTGTGTTAGTCGTAATCGCTGCATTTGCAATCCCGGCTATACCTATCATGAACGCTCGACACAGTGTGTACCGGTTTAGTTTAGTTTGATTTTATTTTTTTATTCAAGATATTATTAACTTAAATGACACATAATACAGCAAACAGTTTTATGTACTACTTAGCATTTTTGATGTTTTTCTTCACCTATGTGGAACCATGAAACAAGAAATAACATAGTGGTACCTCTGCTATCATAGTTAAGATGATTGATTACAGTCAAAAGAAAGCTGAGTATGCACTGGTAAACCAGGCAGCTTGTGATTTAAAACAATAACTTAGAAAAATTTGAATTTAAAACACGCTATATTAATTAAGACAACTAGATCTCTTTTCAACATATGATCAATATAGGCTATATTGCAGAGCTACAAGTTATCCGAGCATCCCACAAAAAGAATTACTGCTGATCTGATGTGTAAAAAGCTAAGACTTTTGGCAGTCTTGAGTTTTGTAGCACAATAAAGTTAACACTTTCGCAGAAGATAAAGTCTTTAATATTTTATAGTCACCCTGTCAAATTATTTTACCAACATCTGAAACATCGCTTGAAGAAAAGGAAACCGAAATTCAAATGGTCAAAGACATAAAATTGCTCAGCTTCGATAAGATTGTCGCTTGTACTCTCAAAAATCGTGTGTGCGCATTCGGACCGACATCTACAATGCAATGTAAAGACTAGTTTACTATCCAAGTCAACGGAAATGCATCGGAGGTCGTAATGATACCCAAAGAAAATGAACCAGAAAGCAATACGTCGTTAGTAGTTATTTTAAAAGTAGTTAGTATTAGTATTTTGAAGTAGTTATTTTAAAAAATTCTTTTCAAAAGAATGTTACCAGTTATGGACGACCTCGTAACACGGTTCCTTCTGAACCAAAACTGATATTTTGGTAAGAAAGAACCGTGGTACACCTTTGAGCGCACTCTTCGTGTGATACGGCATCATATTATTGATAATTTGGTGCAAAATTGGACTTTCAAGATGCTGTTCGTCAGATGTTTGCATGGCGGCCATATGCTCTAAATCATTTTCCATAATTAATGCCACGAACTTATCTACCGAACCAGAAAAAAAAAAATTTGACTAATTCCGTTTATTTGTGTTGAATTGCTCAATAGAGGTATAAAAAGTATTACTTGTTTATAAAAATGTTCTTTAGTGGAGGGAAACTGGTATCGAACCGTGACACATGCAAAAGGCGCTGAAGAAGTGTCTTCGTCTTAACAACGAATGGCGACGAATGGAGTTTCTGAATCACAACACATTGCTTTTACTATTAACTATCAGTGTGAAAAAAATTGAGCAGCTGAGAGAGTAAATTTTCATTTTTTTTTTTCGTTAGAGATTGATTTAAGAATTTTCTACTTGCTTCAAGACTTTTGTGCTTAACTTTTGTACAGATTTGTTCTTAGAATTAGTTTTTTTATACAAGGTGCGGCAGCTTAACTTCCTTTTTGAAATGCACGTCATTCAGGCTGTAGGGGTCGTATCTTGGTGGGAGTAATAGCAGTCGTCAGTTGTGGTTCAAAATTTTTATTTATTTCCAGGTCAGTCGGCATCATGCGATCAAACAGTGGTCAGTGTTTAGTGATTACATGGGTCAATACGTTCACTAGATCACCTGAAAACATTGAGGCAGGGAAGGCTTCAATCTTGCGACCCTTGCGGTGTTCTGCGCTCAAACATGCGTCTGCTCTTGGACTCTCTCGATGATTTTTTTTCAGCGCTGGAGCGCATTTTCATTTGAATGGATATGTTAACAAACAGAACATGCGAGACTGGACTGACACAAATCGCCAAGAATTGCATTCACCTAAAGTCACGGTGTGGTGTATAATTTCCTTAACTGGGATTGTTGAATCGCGGTTTTTTATAGAAAATGAAGTCACAGTGACAATGAATTCAGACCGGTATGTGAACATAGACATGAAGGAAGTTTTTTTTTCCCACGACCTTATGAAGTGAACTTAAGAGACATTTGGTACCAACAGCACGGAACGACGGCTCGCACTACAAAAGCATCGATGGCGGTTTTAAGTGAACATTTCCCGAAGCGATTCATCTTAATAAGGGTCGATTTAGAGTGGCCAGTCCACTCTCCGATTTTTTTCTGTCATCCGCCAAAGGAACCTACAAGACCTGAAGGCTAACATCCGGGTAGAAATTGAAACATAACCGATGATATGCTTGTAAGGGACATGATAAATGCCAGAAATCGGCTTCAGTGTATAGACAATGGGGGACATCACTTACATGATAGGATTTTCAAAATGATGTAAAACAAAACTATGGATATAGAGCCTACATTATAAAATAAATAAAACTAAAATTTGATTCATAAAATGGGTTTTAACGCGATTTGATAATAAGAAGTTATGCTGCCGCATCCTGTACTTATTTCAAGAATTTTATACTAAAGCTCCATACTGAGATCGATGAAAATTTTTGATATCAAAAAGACTTCATATAAAAAAATGTTGTCAAACAACAATCAAAAAATGTCGGCACGAACAGTTTTTCAACGAGTACTCGGATAACAAAAATGTTTTCTACCGAAAACGCTTTACATACTCAAAAAACAGGTGACAAACAGTGTGACCTTTTGCATCTCCGTCAGAAAAACCCAAAGAGAAATCAAAATGTATGGACTTTTCACCTAATAAATATCTGATTTTAGTATTTCATGTTGATTTGGGAACACTGTTTTTCGTTTGTTTGACATAGCAGAAATAATTAACAATTTCATCATCAAAAATTTTCATCGATCTCAGTATTGGGCTTTGTTCTAAAAATATCTGTGCTTGATTTAAAAAACAAACCCGTTTTGTACTTGACTCAACAAAATTAAAATTTTAAAGTACACCTTCCGATAAAAAGAAGAATTTCATGCCTATATTTATAACTTGTTTTGACAGTTTGTTTATTTCTTAAGATCCTTATTAAAACAATTCACAATTACATTGAACACAAATACAGTTACAAGAATTAAAGTTCAGCCTCATAGGCATCATTCTGGAAATGCGGCAAAGAGTTTTCAAAACGGCGTCGACGTTGTCTATACCGTGCACCAACATAAAGCGACACAGCGACAACACTGGCCGCGCACAGGCTCCAGCCTATAATAGGCCAAACATTGACACGCGTTGCCACAGACTCTATAATTGCTCCCTGTCGCTGTTGCTCGACATCGGTTGGTACTATCAAACGCTTCACTTCGCAGCTATAATGTGATATTAGCTCCTCCGGTGAAGCAGCCTCACGAGATGCAGTTTCTTCAGGTGTGCGCGTGTAATCATTTTCATCACAAATCAATGCCAATTTCGTAGCATCACAACGACAACGACTGAGCTCAAGACAGGGTGCGTCATGTTCATCTGCACAGATTTTAATGCATTTAGGTGCAATGCTGGACGATAAACGCAAATCATCATGCTCCGTCCAACATTTGCACTGTGTGCTGCAGTTGCTGGAGGGCAACAGCAGATTATCCGGTGCACTTGCAGTAGTTGTAGTACTCATTATTTTATTGCTAATTGTAGTTGCTGGTGTTGTTGTTGTTGTTGTTGTTGTTGTATTCACAATTAGCTGACAACGATTATCAATATATTTATAATGATGCCAACATATGCAAACGCCTGGTGCTATACAATCGCCATTCTCACAGCCATCAGCACAGCTTGGTGCACAGACTGTACCCAGCGAATTTTGGGGAGCATAACCCGCCAGACAGGTGCAACTATTTGGCGCTGTACAGGTGGCATTCACACATGCCGGCTGACAAGTGGCTTGGCAAATGTTGTGCGGCATTGCTGCTGACGGTTCATAGTCCTGTCGGCATAGACACACATTCGGCGCAACACAATCAGCATTTACGCATTCAGCTTCACAGATTGGTACACAACGATGCACTGAATTTTTCTCAAAGCGATATCCTGGCTCACAACTACAAATCTCTGGTTCAATGCAGCTACCATGTACACAGCCCATGCTACAAACTGGTTCACAATTATTATGCGGACCCATTAAATAGCCAGCCATACAGATACATACGCCGGGACGATGACAAAAGCCATTTGTGCAGTCACCTTCACACACGGGCATGCACTGCTGCTCATTATGCCGTTTCGCATAGCCCGGCAGACACTCACAGACATTGGGTGCTACACAGACGCCGTATGCGGAACAATCGCTGCTGCAATGTGGCTCACAATGCGCTGCAATGCCATTCGAGCTAGCGCTGCGATATATATAGCCAGCCTCGCACAGACATTGATTTGGTCCTGCACAATGCGCATGCGCCGGACAGTAATTCTCGCAAATGGGTTGGCAGCCTGCAACACTGTCTTCCTTTAGTGCATAGCCCTCGTCACATGCACACTGCTCCGGCGCAATGCATTTACTGTGCATGCCACATGTTGCATTACAAACTGGCTGACATACCGTGCTATCGATAGCACTTTGCGCATATCCTGCGTCGCATGCACACTGTTCCGGTGCAGCACAGTGTCTATGCATCTCCGGGCAACCCAACAGACAAATTGGTTCGCATTTTTGCTCATGCATTTCATAGCCAATGTTGCACTCGCATTGATTTGGCGCCGAGCAGTAACTATTTGCTTCACATTCCTGCTCACATATTGCCACGCAGTCATCATGCTCATTGCGTCGATAATTGGCGCAACAAACGCGTTCAAATTTATTGGTATAGTAAGTCTGAAAAATGAAAACTTTTATAGAATCCAAACACATCGTTCCATCACTTACCTCTGTATCTAAATACGGTGTCGATATATAGCGTATCTTATCGCCTCCAAACCAGCCTTTTATTTTGATCGGCACATTACGTGTACGCCAAACGGAACGCTGATGTGGTTCCAATTTTCGCTCCATGCACCATTCACCGGAAACTGGCCAACACATCAATACGAGCAACACGAGTGCCATGCAGCAACGCATCCTGTGCATTTTTATATACAATATATTGCGGAATTTATTTCGATTTCTATTTTAGTTTTTTACTCAATTTAAATGCAGCCTTTACTGATCCAGACACTCAGAAAGCTCAAAGCGTACTAAGTATCTGCGCTAGGCCATATCTGTAGCAGAAAAAAATATTATCTAACAATTGTATCAACTCAAACCGCATCCGCAAGCTTCTGTATATACGACTATATATACAAGCTGCCTTCATACAATAATACCATATATCAAATAAATAAACACTTTACTCCTACGCAAATGTGAAATCTCTTTTAAGTAATCGGAGTAACATACATTTCTAGTTCTGTCTTTTGTTTATTTGTTTTAAACCTTGATCTTGGAATACATAATACTGTATACTCGACTACGCGTATTTGTACATACTTGTATGTATGAAGAAGGAATTATGTATCTGGAACGCAACTAAACAAATTGTGCTGAGTACGTAGTTCGGTTTTGCAAATCAGATCAGTTTCAATAAATTTGTAAACAAGAAAACTTGAAACAAATGAATTTGGCGATGAAACAAAAGTGTAAAAATATTGACGTCGTACAATGATCAAGATATATATATATATATATATATATATATATATATATATATATATATATATATATATATATATATATATATATATATATATATATATATATATATATATATATATATAAAGAACAAGTCAATAATATTTGAATACACCTTCTTGCAATATATGCTGATTCGAAGCCATTAGTACCATTCATACGAAGTTTCAAAATGTGCACTTTGATAGTGTTTGTATGAGGGCTGCCCATAGCATTGAGAAATCACATCTTCTCTATATGTGTAGCGTTCGTCCACAAGAAGCCACTATATTAAATTTAAAGTTTATATTTACTGTAATAAGAAAGTTTTCAAAAATTGAGCGGTAAGTTTTAATGTGGTCTACTTCTAAAAGTGTGCGTGACACGCCTCTTGATATTTTTGTAGAACATTCGTCTATAAGAAGCCGACATGTCAAATTTTACGTCAAACTTGACTGCAATAAAATCGCTTTCTATACAAAAAGATATTGGGGCAACCTCAAAAAGTGTGACACTGACAGCAGAAAAAACATTTACATACGAAAAAGTCGAAAGTGGGGCGGTGGTTTGTATGACGGCTGATCTAAAAAGTGGGCGTGGAATGTCAATTTTGATACTCTATTAAATATCTTGAAACTTGGTGCCGAAAAATGCGCAATAACATCCGGAAAAAAAAACGGACAGACATGGTTAGATCGACTCGTCACGTCGAGCTGATCCAGAATATACTCGTATATAGATTATTGGGTCTACGATGCATGTGTCTTTTAATGCATTCCAAACTTTCAGTCAAACTGATAATACCATTTCACACTATGTGTGAATGGTATAACAAGAAAGAACGTTGCCTTCGGTTGAATCGAAGCTCTAATACCTGGGGTGGGGGTACACGCCCATTAGCATATTTGTGTGCAGCCACTATCCATAAGAAGGCACCACATCGAATTACACGCTGATATTGACTTAACTGAAGAAGTTTTTCTGTGTAGGTGGGTTTGTAAGGGGCTATCTCAAAAACTAGGTGGAACACGCATATGTATATGTGTAAGTGAAGCAGACATTCATAAGAATTTCAAGCTAATATTGACTTAATTAAAGAAGTTTTTCTTATAAAAGCACAATAAATTGCAATCGGTTTGTATGAGGACTACACCAAAAGTGGGCGGGACATGCGCATTAATTTATGTGTATGAGGTGGCTGTCCATAAAAAGCCACACACCAAATCGAGTTTCACGCTGTTACTTATTGATTTAAATATAAGAAATGTTCATACAAAACCACAAAAACGAGCGGTGGGTTTGTATGGGGGCTACACCAAAAAGTGAACGTGACGGGTCAATATGGATACACTATTTGCCAGCAATAAAAATGAGTCTAGGTGCAAAATGTACAACTGGATACCAACAAAAATCTAAACGGACAGACAGACATAGCATAACATTAACATTAACATTACCATTAACATACCCTGTATATTCTTCTATTGAAATTTTCTGATTTTCGTAATAGACCTGAATAATTCGGAGACGATGTTGCGATGTGAGTCTTTCCATGATGAATTGTGAAATACTATTGAATAAAAATAATATGACACCAGTCACGCGTCATCTGTAAAAAAATAAACAAATGTAAAAAAACCTCTAAGTGAATCACCCGTTATATACATTAATGGACGACAAACAGACCGATTGCATTGTACATATTATAACCGATTGTACTATATGACAACATTCAAATTAGCAAGCGCACTTGCGGCCTTTTTAAGTGTATTTTCTTCGATTTATTGAAATGGTGAATAAAATTGATAACATTTTACCATTGCATACGTATTAAATGTAATGCATGTATTGAATATTGCAATGCACAGGGTGTCATAACAGGTGTGCATGATTCAAATCTGGCCCCAATATTTTTCTGCAACTCTGAAATTAATCAGCTAGCATCTACGATAGTTTCGATTATGAAAAATGGAGAGCTTCAACGACGTGTTATTAGTAGGTGATGGAGCAAAATGAAGTGAATGCCGATTGTTTTAAACAAATCAGCTACACTGATGAGGCATACTTTCATCTGAATGCGTTCGTCGAAAAACAAAATTGTCGAATTTGGGGCTCAGAGTATCCGTTTGTAGCAGCCACAACGAGCAACTATCTGGTATGAATTTTGGCATGATTGGGCCTTACTGAGGCCAGAAATGCAGTGCCTGTGAATGGCATTCGTTACAGGAACAGGCTAACGGAGTTCATGTGACCTCAACTGTAGTCTCAATACCTCACATGAAACCATCGATTTATTGAAGCAACATTATATTTTGATTAAATTAAATCGTGCACTCTTGTTGGGACAACCTATATATTGCTCAAATATCGATTACCAATAACTGAATGCAGCTGTCTACGAGCTGTTGTTATCGCCAAATGCACGCTTAATTTTTATATTTTTGATAAAATGCGTTTGCCGCAAAATGATTTCCGCACAACCTCAATCTGCACAAAATCTAAGTGCTAAAACATATGATTTCACAAAATTCTAGACACACAAATTTTGTGCAAACGATTTCCACGTCTGACCTTAGCTTTAGCAACAAATTTTACCGTAGTATGCAAAAAACAAAACGTTTAATTGATGTGCTGGTTAGTTAATGGCTCATGAAGCAAGACTTTAAGAAACTAAGACCTAATCTAAGATCTTACTCGTATATATTATACAAATCTACGCCGCCTGCCTATTCAGTTTTTGTAAGAAAAGCTAGTTTGGTAATTAAGTCAGACATACTAAATTTGGTGTGGATGCATCTTCTGTTAATCCTGAACTCATCTTACATAGCTGCAAATCTGTCCACTATAGAATATAAAGTCTATAAAACTAATGGTTCAAATAAAGACTCGTATAGGGTACAAACTTGATTCCAGCTTTATTGTTTATTGTTCTTCTCTTTTTAAACTTTTTTTTTTTTGCTGATGCTATTAATCTTTATTTTTATGTACTATAAGTATGAAATGTAATGCATATTGTTCATGTATTAGTACATCGTATGATTCCTTAAATGTGCTACGATATAATGAGGCAGTGATGTATTTAATTATATTGCTCATTTGATCGGCAGTGAGTCATCTTCTTCATACACGTCGTCATCCCGCTCTGTTGTATCTAAGCCTTTTGCAAGTTTTTCTGCAACCCGTTGCATTAGTTCTTCCATACTCATCTCAATTTTGATGCATGCACGTCGCTCCACATCATATCGCTGCTCGGCTCCACAATGAATGCGTTCGCAGTGCAGCGGACTAAACCAGCTGCTAACATCCTTGTATCCTGGACGGCATTCGCATTCATTGTGTGCCACACACAATGCATGTTCAGCGCAGCCACCCTGACAGATAGGACGACAGATGAGCTGATGCTGCTTGTTGGGATGATGCGATGCCTCATAGCCGCGCATGCAGACACATTTATTCGGTTCAATGCAATAGCTATGCAATGGACACTGTTCACGGCAGATGGGCTCACAGAAACCAAAGATAATTGTACGATATCCTGGACAGCAGACCTGAACTGTATCCCAACGAAAGTGTTCCTCATAGACGACATACTGTTGAACACCATCACTGTTGGCGCTGTTGTCCGTTGCCAATGCTGCCGGAATTAGCTCATTATGACTTGTGCTGCGTATCTTTGTCGTTGGCACCTGATACTTTACGCTGATGTTCTTCTGACAATGACCATTGGTGATGGCAAAAGCGCTTGCCGCCTGATTATACCCGAGAGATAGCAACACGAACAGCAATAAATAACTCCAGCAATTGCCGTCCCGTTTACCTTCGTTGTGTTGCATCTTTTTTTTTTTTTTGTGTAGTACAAATATTGTTCCAAATCTTTTTTATTCCGCGTTTAATGCACTTCTCGCCATCGATGTCTCATGACTGGCCTGCCTGTCTTGTCTTGTCTTGTCTTGTCTTGTCTTAGCTGATCAGCCAACTAGCGTCGACCGGCTGCAGTTTATTTTTACTGATCTCACGGTTCGCATTTGTTATTATTCATTGATAAAAAAGAGAAAGCAAAACGACGCCTGATCTTCCATACTATATGTATAATGGTATATAGGCATATATATGTAATATTGTTGTTGATTCACATCCGCGCTTCTGTTATCAAACGCTAAATTCACTCGCAACGAGATGGCGTGCGCGCTCAGTGATAATTCCGGCTTATCACCATTGGAAATATACTGCACAGTGCAGCATTTTCTTAAAAAAATATGCATACAGCCAGAGACGTCTTCAGGTTAGTAAGGGCCCTCGGGCTATTTAAATGCTTAGAAACTATACGAGTATCGCGTTCTACTATGAGTTAGTTAAATTTCTTTTATATACTTAAGTATTTACAGGATTCTGTGCTCTTACACTTATTTCAATGCTATTCAGGTCAGTTCTTCAAATAGCCAAAGAAGCATTGACATCTAATAAAAAGTTTTACTACAGATGGTTTTCAATAAACAAGAGATTTGTGACAACCGTCTTTCCAGAAGTTGGGTATGCAATTTTGACAATTACAATTTGCAACAACATATAGATCGACTCGTCTCGTCGAGCTGATCAAGAATATATATATATATATATTGTATGGGGTCTATGATGCCTCTTTTAATGCGTTACAAACTTTCAGACAAACTGATAATACCATTTCACACTATGTGTGAATGGTATAAAAGGCAACGAAGAAAAAATTCACGTTCGGACAACGTTTGGCCTGTGGATTACGAGGAAACTCGCTCCCAATACACTACTTTATTATTATACCATGCTCTTGGTCAGTCAGGTAGAAAATATTGCAGGGAAGTAGAGAATTTTTTGAGCACAAAATCAAAAGGAGGGCGTACATCATCAAAAACTCTGTTGTAAATATTAAAATATCTGATAAAAAAAAAAAACAAGAAAAAATTGTATACATTTTTGTTAAAGCCTGATTTTTATCGAACTGTTCTAAGGAGGGTTATGTTTTTTGAGAGTACACGGTTGATCTAAAAATAACCGAACTTTTTAGTTATAAATAAAACAAACATGGAATTATGTTTCAAAGCTAATATTTTATGCAAAATACGATCCATTTAACTCAATACAACGTTTGGAAAGCTCAACCAATTTATCCATAGATTCTTTAAACTCGCTTTTGCATATTCTTTAGCACTTGTGTCACGACTGTTTGCAAGGCTGGAATGTCATCGCAAAAAGCTCCTTTCATTGCTGTTTTCATATTTGTTAAGAGAAAATAATCGCACGGTGATAGATCAGGCGAATACGGAGGATGGTCGATGAGAAAAATCTGTTTTTTCATCAAAACTTCATTGATTTTTTTGGTCTTGTGAGGTGGTGCATTATCATGCAATAAAAACAGCTGCTTTCCTTTGGAATATACTTGCATAACACGTAGAACTCTCGACCACAAATGATGTAAAACTTGTAAATAGTATTCTCCTGGAACAAATTCCTTGTGAACAATACCCTTGGAATCATAGAAAGCCGTTATTAATGAAGTGAGGATGGATGGCAATTTTTGGTTGAAAAAATGCTTCAATCTTTCGATGGTATAGGCAAATTGAATTTAAGTTAATTTTGTATATGCGTACATTTTCCGTATATCTACTAGTTTCGGAGATATAGGCCAAATTTAAAAAGTTACTCCTACAACTTAGTAACTAAAGACTTTTCAGCTTGCAAATTGAATTTACTTTAACCCCATAAAGTATATATATTCTTGATCACTTCGACGAGATGAGTCGATCTAGCCATGTCCGTCTGTCTGTCCGTCTGTTCGTCTGACTGTCTGTCTGTCTGTTGCTCATTTTTTGGGGACCAATTTTAGTGCTACCAGGTGAAATTTTGCACATACACTTATTTTTATTGCAGTTTAATAGAGTATCAAGATTGACCCACTTTGTCGGGTAGCCCCCATACAAACCCACCGCCCACTTTTGACTTTTTGTATTAAACTGCTTTATTAAAGTCAATATTAGGTTGAAATGCAGGGTGTGCCTTTTTATGGTCAGCCCCTTAATATACATAGACTAATGGACGTGGCTCGCCCTCTTTTTGGGCCACATACAAACCCATCGTATAATTTTGTATTTTTTATGAAAAAAATTCTTCATTTAAATCAATATTAGCTTGAAATTTTAATTGGTGGATTTTAGTGGGCAACCGCTTCACTTTTGAGGCAGTACCATATAAGGCCACTGCTCACTTTTATGCATTTATATGGAAAACGTCAATACCAACTTTAAATTCAATATGGTGGCATCTTACACATCTACTACATCGCTTCATATACATTTTTGGGGTAGCCCCTATTTAAACCCTATTTATATTTTACAATGCTATTTAAAATTTCGTGTGAATTGTATTAGAGCTTCGGTTCAACTGAAGTTAACGTTTTTTCTTGTTTGTATTCCAATTCAACACATCACATTACAAATATTTAAATATGCAAGAATAAAATTATATATACAATACATAGTTCCAAGTACATACTGATTTTTTTGTTGATAAAAAAGTTCTTCTGGAATGTTTTTTATCCATTAAATACGTAGTATATTCGTACATTATAAATTGTTGCTACAATATACATACATAAATGACATAGGTTGTTAAAAAATGTTTGTACAGGAATTTTTTCTGATAAGCCATGAACAACCGCTTGAGCTGCGATTGTGTACCATACTCAAACTAAGCGATAAAAATAATTTTATTTGGACTTATAACCTTATATGCATGGTGCGAACCTCTTAAGTCAATAAGCAGTTTAGTTTAAAACGAGCATTCGTGTGTATACAACGCATAAAATATTTAAATTGCATAATTAATTAATTAATTAATTTAGTGAATCCGAATATGGACTTTTTAAATTATAACAAAATTTTGTGCGGCATTTTGCTAATTTGTCAAATATTCAGAATTTCACATGCAACAACATCAAATGAAACATGTCCACATGGAATTTGCGTAGAAGAAAAAAGGAATATGAACTCTTTGGAGTCCGGAAACGTTGAAATAACTGTGACTAAGACAGCTTTGGAACCGGAAAGCTTCAATGCATTACCATGCACGTGTTTAGAGAATTTTCATTGTAAACTTGTACCAAATAATGGTGTCAATCACATTGAATGCTATTGTGAGCCTGGCTATACAATGGACGAACATGGCAAATGTGTGGAAATAGTCGTTATGACAACAATGAAAGCTGAAAATATAGAAACGTATGCAAAATATACAACAACAACAACATCAACAACAACAACAGAAGCATCTGCTAGCTACAACACAACAAATGGCGAATCAACTGCAGCAATATCAGAAACTGAGCCAACAACAGCAGCAGACGAAAATTTGAAAACCGCTCAAGATACAACAACAGCAATAAACGAAGTACAAAACGCTTTTAGTTCTGAAGCTACAACAACTCCAAAAACTGTATTAAAAGTTGTATATCAAGAAAACCCGAATACTAATCAAGATACAACAACTGCAAGTTATGAGTATGCGCTAACGTCAACAACGTCAACAAAGTCAACAACTGCAATAACCAAGAAGACATATAGTTCCAATTCAGATGAATTTAAAGCTAACTCAAACTCTATTCCCATGGATATAATTA
This sequence comes from Leucophenga montana, assembly GCA_035044765.1. NCBI lineage: Eukaryota > Metazoa > Arthropoda > Insecta > Diptera > Drosophilidae > Leucophenga > Leucophenga montana. The sequence continues at coordinate 669,495 of JAWNNQ010001638.1, read as the reverse complement.
CAATAATCGGCTTATGCTGTATAGGTACTGCTGCCATAGTACTGATTGTCAAATATTTCGTAGCTATAAAAAACACACATTCTATGGTTTAGACAGGTACACACTTTGCTAAATATATTTGATATTATAAAACTAAGTTTAAATAAATATTTGTAAAGCATTGAATTAAAGTTAATTTTAATTTAAATAAGTAGTTTAATACTATGTACAGCATTCTTGACATCTCAGAATTTCTTTGAAATTGTTAGACGATAGTCGTATCAACATCCGTCATTTCTGGCGTAATCTAAAAATATATTATTGTATGGAATTTTTATTTTACAGAAATTAAAATGAATTTGCAAAAAATGTGTGGCTTTGCGTTTTACAGAATTTATCGATTTTCGTGGTAAAACACTTTACTGTGCATTTTTAAGTCGCTAATTTATTAAATTCGTAAAATAAACTTGTGAAATTTTACATATGCTCTTAATTTTATATTGAATTTATACATCTCGTCAATCAGTTTGGTATTTATTTGGGTGGAATTACTTTCAAACTTACCACAAAACTGATTTCTACTGAACGAAAACTCGACAGCCGTATTTTAAGAAATGAAAACTAATGAAAGAATTAAATTTTTAAGCACTAAGATGTGTTGAAACAGCGTGCACAGTGCTGTGTGATTGTATATAATTTCTCATTTTTATTCGACTTGGTGTGAATGCCTTAGGAGATTTACGGGAAAATGAATAAAGAAAATGCACAAACTGTTTGAAGTTCCAAGCTCAAAATTGAAAGTTCTTTGTATATTAATCAAGTTTACTGGAAAACAACGCCGCAGTTGAGTTAGCTCGACTATGAGCTACCCTGTACACAGTCTAAGAGTTTACACCATAGATTTTTTTGTGGCTATTTTATATAGTGTTTTGAACTGGAGCTATATGAGATATTTTATCTTAATTAAAGTAATGGCAGATTCGGACGGTATCAGATATCTGGCATGAAACTTTGTTTATAAAAATTTTCGTTTAATTTACTGACAATTTTTAGTTGAAGTTTGTAGCTATTTACAATAATAATAATAATAATATTAAGTGAAGATTTGGGTTGAAGAAAGGTGTGTGCACGTTTTGCTCAACATCAGTTAAATGATGATCAAAAAAGAAAAAACGTTAAGCTCGATTGAACCGAAGCTCTAATATCATTCACACGAAACTTTAAATAATTTTGTAAAACATAAAACTGGAGGCTTGAATAGGGGCTACCCCTACCGCCTGTAGATGTGTAAGATGCCACCATATCGTATTTCAAGTTGATATTGACGTTTTTGCATAAACGTGAGCTGTGTGTTTAAATGGGGGCTATCCCAAAAAGTTGGCGAGCCACGCCCGTATGTTAAATGGCTGACCATAAAAAGGCATCACGTTGCATTTCTATTTAATATTGACTTCAATAAAGAAGTTTTCATACAAAAAGTCAAAAGTCTGCGGTGGCTTTGTATGGGGGCTACCCCAAACAGTGAACGGGTCCCATCCATTAATGTATATGTCAAGAGTATATTGAAGCATCCGTACACCTAAGTTACCATATCAATTATTAGGTTGATATTGACTACAATAAAAAAGTTTTTCTTACAAAAAGTCAAAAGTCTGCGGTGGGTTTGTATGGGGGCTCCCCCAAAAAGTGGGCGTGGCGGTTCAATATTGATACTCTACTAAACTGCAATAAAAAGAAGTGTATGCGCAAAATTTTAACTGGATAGCGCAAAAATTGGTCCTCAAAAAACTGCGCAACAACATACAGACAGACGGACAGAGAGACGTTCATGGCTAGCTTGACTTTTCTCGTCGAGGTGTTCAAGCATATATATACTTTATGGGGTCTACAATATCTCCTTTAATGCGTTACAAACTTTCAGACAAACTGATAATATCATTTCACACTATGTGTGAATGGTATAAAAATCGCTCGTGAATGAATTTTTGATGAAAAACCGATTTTTCTCATGGATTACCCTCCGCATTCGCCTGATCTATCACCGTGCGTTTATTTTCTCTTCCCAAAAATTAGAACTGCAATGAAAGCAGCTTGTTACGATGACATTCCAGTCCTACAAGCAGCCGTGACACAGGAGCTAGAGAATATCCCAAAAGCGAGTTTAAAGAGTCAATGGATAAATTGGTTGAGCGTTCCAAACGTTGTATTGAGTTAAATGGATCGTATTTTGGATAAATATTAGCTTTGTAGCATAATACCATGCTTGTTTTATTTTAGAACTAAAAAGTTCGGTTATTTTTAGATCATATCGTGTATATACGATTATAAATCCGTTTTTTTTTTTATAGAAAATATATAAAATTGAGAAAAGTTCTGAGTTTATTTGATAGATTTTGTTTGACTTCGTTTTAGAAGAGTATATTGACGTTTCTTAGTTTTGTCTTTTATAGTATCCTAGATCTCGTCGTTCATACAAACGTACATGGCAACACCGAGTCAACATCTGTTCTGGTGCAACAAATTTTCACACAATGGTTTCCGCCATGCTTTCGCATACTTAATATAACCTTTAAAATATTGATACACTGCTTACAAAAGCTAGAGAAATTATGTTTTAAATGTATACTAAATTTTTTATGGATTCAAAGAAGTTTAACTTCGTTGTACTCACAACCGTCAATTAAACTTCATTGCTCATTGAAGTAAACTAAATAAGAAATATAACAAGCAAATTTCAATTATCTAGCATGAATAAAAGAAATGGCCTATATAGATATTAGATGATTGCGCAAAACACTCGTGCCACACACATTGCCAACAAAAATCTCAATTTTTGTTTTTACTTGGTATTGAAAGTATACTGCAAACTAATTCGTTATGTTTCAATCAAAGAACTTGGTGCGCTATAAGAAACGAGCAAGCTGCATGAATTGACAAGGCAAATGTACAAAACCGACAGAACAGTGTTTCAATTCACTTACTCTTCAATAGTGCTTGTCTTGTTCGACTCTTTCTCACTTAAGCTGCCGCACCATTTGCACTTTATAATCAAAAAATTAGTTTTTTGATCTACCTGCATAAGAGCAGAAATGTATATATACACTTTTGTATGTACGTTAGCAACTGTATCATACATACTAGAGCACAAATCATCAACACATTCTACACACATATTTTGGTATATTACAAAAAGAGAATGAGCGAGAGACATACGGAAATATGCACTCAATCAGTTTGCTCCTTTACTCTCATTTGTACTCATTAGAATATGAAACCATTTTGTTTTTGAAATATGCACATGATGTTTCGTTTGGATTCTTTGGTCGAACAAACACATACAAGTCTATAACTTTCTCGTTTGCCATTTAGAATGAATTTTCGCAATGCCTTAATGTTCTATCTAAATATTTTCTATGTTTAGTTAAATATTTCAACGGAGTCTTTATAAATACTTTTACAAATATTTTTTCAACCGAAATAACCGATCTGCATGAGGTGTGTAACAAAAAAAAAAAACGGAGTGACATCAAAATTAGCGGGCTTTGTCATGAGATGTACATAGTCCATGTTCTCAAAAACGGTTGACATGATCAGCCATTTTTAATTTTTAGTTTCTTTTTGACAGTTATAAAGGATCAACGTGTTTTGGTGTGCTTGGTGATTTTTTGCTAACGAAAAAAATAAATCAAATAATCAAAGGTACAAGCTCTTCACAGAATGCCGTGAACACACCTCGTATATAGCCAAGATCAGAGAATATATAATTGACATTGCCATATATTTTATGCAATACTCATTCGTTATAGCTATTAAAGTTCAGAGCTGCAAACCAGTTCTTACACCGAACCATGAATCATATCCTGAAGCAAAGAAATTCACAATAAGAAAAAAAAAAGAAAATTACAAATTTCTATTTCTATTTCTATTTATGTTATACTATTTATCAGAAATGTAAACTACTCGCTTGTTTGGTTCGTTGGAAAATGATTCGGTTCAAAGCTGTTTTGCGTCTTTTGTGAAGACTATAAAAATTTTCTTGATTATTCATAAAATATTTAGAAATCGCTAGGGAACTCTAGTATCTCACTATTTAACCATGATTACCTTTATTTCTCAGCGAAATGGTTTGGCTCATGATTCAATTCAAAAATCTTCCATTAAAAACACTCTCACTGAAATCACTAAATTTTCTAATCAGCTTATTTCACAATTTTCGTGGGTACCAAATTCGAGTCTATGAATGAAATGTGGCAATTAGTTGTTGAAGCATTAATTAATTTTCAACTTACCGGAATTTTTGCATTTAAAAAGCGAAACAAAAATATAAAACTGCCTACGAAGAGTGTCAGCATCAGCAAACAGAACACCCAAAGCACATAAGTGACCCATTCAGATTGCGCCACGTTGTCTTCATCCGTTGCTGGTGAAGAAGTTTCTTGGTTTTCCGTGGATAAATTCTCCACAGATGTGCTTGTAAACTCAGCGATCTGTTGCTCAGGTACAGATATAAGCTGAATTGGTACACATTTCGTCGAGCTATATAATGCAAATATTTATCAATAAAAAATGTTTGCAATGCATAATTTTGTAGTTATAACACAAAAAAAAAAAAAGATGTACTTACTTTAACACTTTAGTTTCTTCATATCCTTCAATGCATGTACACAGCCCGTAAGACACGCATTCTTTATTTTGTGGACAACCATTTGCGCCGCAATATGGGCGACATTCACCGCCTTTAAGTTCATATCCGGTGCAGCAGCGTCGCACCACTTTATCACCTTCCAATTGGCTGCACCAATGATGCGCTTGGCTCAGTTGAAGCAGACAGCAAAGTGCGAGCAATTGGAAGAACATGCTATAACGACTACTAGTCTCCATGGTGTATGAAATTATAATGATTTTTAAAAATACTGAATTATTCTTTAATCTTGCTCTATGCAATGTCTGAGTGCAACTAATGCCCACTTAATACAACGTTCGTTCCTATATATTGTGCTTATATGAATGAATCAAGCGAAGTCGAGACATGTGATAAAAGCCACTCTTCGATATGACGTACAAAAAGAGAGAATATTAACTTCGATAAAACCGAAGTGTTAATGCGCTTCATGCGATCTAAACAGCATTTTTGATTTGCTTGTGAAAAAGAAAACCGTGATATATCGTGAAACTTCCGGTAATGATAAATTAAGACCAAAAATGTAATAAATAAATAGAAAAAAAGGGTGTTTCATTGAAAAGTGTAGCACATTTTGGAAATATCCAAATGTGGATATGAACGATAAACGTTTCTAGCCTCTGATAAGTAAGTAACTAAGTAGGTATACAGAAAAGAAGACATTCTAAATATAGGTTTAAATTCTTCTTTTTATACGAAAGCATACTTAAAAGCTTGAGCTACGATTTGTAATATAGTTTCATCAAAAAGTGAAACGAAAACCAACAGGAAAATAAACAGCAAAAATAGCATATTACTATGTAAATCTGTGCGAAAGATGAAACAACTCTGGACTCAAAAATGACAAAGTGACAAAAGTTCGGCAGAAATAGTTTATTTATCTATATTTTTATGATGTTCTGGAATATTTCTTCATTCGGTCACTCTTTACACAAAAAGTGTATTAGTGCACAATAAAACTAGAAAAAAGAGCAACAATGAACAATGCAAAGACAATTACTTTGGCATGTCATGCGCAAAAGGTGAATATACTCAATGCATGCATTTTTTAAATGTTTTTCTCTATTGATTCTGTATATTTTAATAGAAACATAAGCAAAACTCAAGTGTGAACTATACTAGTCGATGTGAAAAATGTTGCTATATGTATACAGCTATCGCTTTCGCATGGTCTCTGTCGTGTTTAAAATCCCGGAGCAATGAAGGGGAAAACAATTTACTGATTGTAATTCGTTTGTCATAAGGCTTTTACAGCAAGAAGAACGAAAAATATAAGTTGGAAAAGGAGGAAAGGTTTATAAAGTTGAGGAACAGTTAACTATTTGACAGATTTTATAAATCGATACATTTAGAGATGTGTATATAATTATTATAATATTAAGTTAACGTTTCTGGCGTTAACAGTAAATATATATATATATATATATATATATATATATATATATATATATATATATGAAAAAATAAATTTTTTGTTTTGAGCCTTTTAGTACTCAATCCAATCCTATTTGTTTTAAAAATTATGCTCAATGGAGCTTGTAGAGTGCTAAATTTAAAAATTTCAACTCAGTTCTTGAACCAAAAATTTGTACTTTGTTTAAGAAAATCTATACTCACCACACTTCTGATGCAGCTACGGATCAATACGAGTACAGAAATACATGTTTTGTTTTATCAGTATAAGAAATGTAAAATCGATACACTAAAAATTGGGACCATAGTAAGACAACTGTGCGCCATATTGTTAAACATTTTACGAAAATGATTCTACTAAGTCTTTGGGCTATACAAATGATAGAGTCTACGAGAATCAGTGTTTAAACGTAACATTAAGTCGGTTAATCGGACTATTTGTGTCATTCCCGTCTCAATTCTCCAAAATGTCAACGGAAATATGGCCAAAATTGTTAAGTTTCTGCGTGACAGTTTTGTTGAATATATGCGCGAAATAAACTTCCATAAGGAGAGCTATTGTATGGCCTTTTGAATGCTATAAAATATTTTGAATAACATTAAATTTATTTAATTTATTTTAAAACAAACTACCACACGTCTAAATGAAACACCCTTTATTACATAAGAAATACATTTTGCTTCTTTTTTGCTGTTTTTTATTTCTACACATGATAATTTCGTTTATGAGTATATTTATAATGGTGCTTTTGTGTGGATGATGCAACAAAAAGTGTGCATGGCATAACGACTAAGTTGTTTCAAATAATTGTCCGACTCAGAAAATCTCCAAATCAATTTTAAGAAAGATATGTATATCTAAAGCAGATAGATGAACGATCGACTTTTAAAATTTATATACGACATATACTCTCCGACAACTGCTGCTGTTTGTTACATATTTTGTGCTAGAATTAATATGCCACACAAACTACATATGAAGTGCATATAAACTTGGGTATAAATTCAAAGAGTTACGTCGAAGCAAACGTTCAGTTGCGGAAAAAAACCTAAATAAAGCATGAAATATGCTGCACTTGATGCATCATTGGTTAAAGTACCTACCTAAGCATACTACCTATATGAACCATTTCGAAAAGTGCGTCACAGATTTGATTACTAACAAATCTTTACGTTCAAGTTTCATTCGGTTCAATTCACAACTGCGACAACTGAACGAAGTGCAATGAGTTGTACTGTACGTGATTATTCTGAGTTCAAAGAAATTATTTTTTATTCCCATAAAAATAAAAAAGATAAATAAGTAAGAGAGACAAGTCATGCCCAATCGGCATTATACTTACTGATTTAGCAGACCAATTTGAGTTTTTCGCGAAACAAATTAAATTTTAAGCTGAAAATGTTTGACCTAAGTAGCGAAATATGCCAGTGGAGATACAATTTTCACAAAATATGAATGGCAATACTCGGGTATAACGTAAAATCTTTAATATCCAAAAAAAATGCTGGCCCATTTGTTTACTAGTTTTGTATTTATAAGTAACAAGTATACAGAATCATGCTTATTTTGCATATGGATTTATAAACTGATAGAAAAATATCTTTGTAGTCATATTTCTCTCGAGCTATTACACTATGCAACACCAATTTTGTGTGCGATATGGCACTATTTTTTTATTTTTTTTATTTTTATGGATATTGAACTACTGAATCCGAAAAACTAAAACTTTTTACTGTGGATAGCATTTTGAGCTATGACTTTTTGATTTTTTTTTTGTTTTTGTTTTTAGACTGTTGTCCTTCTCTCTGCCCCAGTTCTCCACTTCGCCCTTCTTCATGACCCCTCGGGTAATAAAATTGTTCATACAAAAATACTAAAATCGGGATTAATAAATGGGGGGGGGGGGGGGTGGTGGTGTCGGTGTAGGACGGTGAAAAATACTTCACGACCTATTCTCTTATGTATATATAGCTGGTTCCCTGCGCGTTTCTGTCTCTCCAACTGCCTCTCCTTCCCTCTGCCACTCTTTCCCCTAACACTTCTTCTCCCTGTTCCTCTTTCCTCATGCTCCCTTACCCTACCATCCATTCTCCTGTCCATCTTTCACTACCTTCTTTCACCCCTTCACCTACCACCCTTTACCTTGCACCCATTCCCCTACCACCACTTGCTTCACCACCTCTTCTCCATGCCCCCTTCGATCCCGTTAATATGTTTACAACATTTCATCTCAACTACCACTCCTTCTCTCTGTTCCTCCTTTCTCATGCCCTTACCCTACCACCCATTGCCCTACTCATCTTCCACCACCCCCTTTCACCCCTTCACATACCACCTTTTACCCAAGAGCTTCTGTTAGGACATTGTTGTAATGCAGAGAGCAGCAGGGTGTCTTGAATTGTCCATCGTGGGTGTTTGTGCAGTGCCGCATTCATTATGCATTAAAATCAACGCCAACACAACTACTGAGAATCAACTATTACTACGTATACCATGACAACTATGGATTATAATAACCCTAGAGCTGTGGGTTGTTATAATCCATTGTCATGTCATGGCAGAAACGAAACATGGTACAGCATCATGTAACCTTAACTTCTGACGTTCACGCACATATCCTTACAGTCAGTCAGCTTCGTTTAAGCTGCGTTGCATATTTCCTTCATACAGCTGCGTCCTGCGTATCTGCCGCCCACTAATATGCAGTTGCAATTACATTTCGGTATTGCTGTCGTTGTTGTTGTTGTTTTTGTTGTTCTACCGCTCAAAAGTAGGCTGCATAATTTTGATGCATTATCTTAAATATTTAATTATAATTCTTGCAGTTTAATGAACTTTCAAGCACTTTTTCTGCAGTATTTTGATTTTTGAAAGTTGTCGAAATTTTGAATTTTTGTTGTTAGACTGTGCTTTCTATTAACAAATAATCAAATGCCTAGCTATTTAAATATTAATTAAAATTTAAATAAAATGAAATAACTTATAAGTGTATCCACAAACCACAAAAGAAAAGCTTCCAATTAACCAATATCTTCATAAATTATGTATCTATGTGTTTTTCTGATATATGAGCTATATTATTGTAAAGTTTCATTAAAATCCATTCAGTAGTTTTTGCGTGAAGGAGTAACAAGCATCCACACATCCATACAAACTTTCTCGTTTTTAATATTAGTAGGATTATATCTTGACACAGTGTTAACATTTTTAGCTAAATAAAAATCCAAAACTAGTTTAATTGAATTACTTAGTAACTGTGTTTAAGAACTTGGCCAATCGGCTTGGTAGTTAACGGAGCTATAGGGAAAATTATGACGAAAAATGGTTTTGTTAATATTCATATCGAAAAATTAAAAACAAAAAAAATCGAAAAGAATAAAAATGGTAAGGAGAGGATACTATGTTCATAAAGAACTACGTATTACAATGAACAAATGCTACTGTTACAGGAGTTCTATGGAAACATGACGAAATTATGTACAATTGAATTCGACACTATACTGTTCTTTATTCTTGACCGTCTCGAAAGTGTAAAAACAGTTTCTAGATCAACAGTTTTTGTACCCGATTGTGTTAACACAGTTTTCATTTTGAATGTTGTCCTTTATTTCATTTACCGTACCATTTTAATATCAAATTCAGTTTATTTACTTATATTGACCGAAACAATGTGAAATGGTCAAACGTTAAGAATTCTGGAATTCCTGGAATTCATTTCGGTTGGTTGTTTCAGGTTTTTTTTTTTTTGGAAACAATACAAAGCCGCAATACAAAAAAAATTGCTTGTGATATGCTCAAGAATTAGTATGGGAAAATTGGTTTGCAATATTCAAAATTAATTTCATTTTAGTTTCTTTTCTCATATTTGTATCAAAATCAATTAACCCTAAATCGAGATATGCAAAAAATATATAAGATTTGCTCTGCAAACTTTTGCAATAAAATTCAAAAATTCACATCTTCAAAATTGTATCCATAGAAAAAAATATTATTGCGATTTTGCGGCCGGGTCAAAATCTGTAAGCAAAAACTATTGGCATATCGAGCAGAGATGTTTTCTTAAATGTTGTTGCATAGTGCTATTAAACTATTACTATTAAACCGAAGTACTTATAGAAAACATTATGAAAAATAAAAGCTGTGTTTATGCTATATTATGGATTCTGCTTAAGAGATGAAATGCTTTAAATTCCGGGGTTTCCCAGTTTATACAGTCACCAGATTATCTAAATATCCGCCGCGAAGAAGAAATTAGTCATTTTTTAAAACTAAAGTTCGAAATATGAACACATATCACTAAGAGCTAGTGTGAACTGTTATCAGTAAAAATGAATTTGAAGCATATATTCTGCGGTTTAATAAAAAGCAAGCTTCAAAAGGAAATTCTTTTTTTCATGGATAAATAGCAAAGAAATATATTTTTATTCTATGGCCATGAAAAACAATCTTTTAACAATTTAAAGCAGTCTTTAACCACAAATTGACCACGAATACAGACACAGATTTACTTTAATGTAGTAAGCAATTGCAACTTATAGAAAAGAGTGACATTCTCAGAGTTTACTAAAATGAGCGAGAACGCTGCAGTTGAGAGTGCTCGATTTCGAGATTTAAGGCTCCTTAAATGAACCATAGATTTGTGTGGGGCTACATTTTTTAGCGGTCTGATGTGGACATATGCAGGATATTTTATTAGAATTTATAAACATTATAAATAATAATTAATATTAAAAGTAGCGCAGGGTGAGTACAGCGTTGGTCACGACAGAAGTTTATTTGATGTGGAGATCAAGACTAAAACTAAAAGCTGACTTCTCCGGAGGAATAATTAAAGTAAACGTCTTCATATTATAATGAAATGCTTTAATTATGCCTATAGAAAAATGCGTATTCTACTTAACGGCCTATTCTAGTATATGAGATAATACTTAATACTATCTTGACATTGTTAGGCGTATCTCATTCCGTTGTCCTATAATAACCGAACTCCGACGTTTTAAGCGGACCAGAAATAACTTACCGTACTACTCTACTCACAAGCAGCAAAGGAAAACGAAATAGTGTGAACTGGTATTATAAGTTTGTCTGAAAGTTTGTAACGCATTAAAGGCATTAGAGGCATCATAGACCCCATAAAGTATATATATTCTTAATCACCTCGACGATATGATTCGATCTAGAAATGTCCGTCTGTCTGTCTGTCTGTATGTTTTTGCGCATTTTTTGGGAACCAATTTTTATGGTATCCAGTTGAAATTTAGCACATACACTTCTTTTTATTGCAGTTTAATAGAGTATCAAGATTGATCCACCATGCTAACTTTTTGGGTAGCCCCCATACAAACCCACCGCCCACTTTTGACTTTTTGTACGAAAAACTTTTTTATTGTAGTCAATATCAACTTAATAATTGGCATATGGGAACTTTTAGTAGACGGATGATTTACATATACATTAATGTGTGCGACCCATTATTTGGGGTAGCCCCCATACAAATCTATTTCCGACTTTTGACTTTTTGTATGATAACTTCTTTATAAAAGTCAATATTAGGTTGAAATGCAATATGGTGCCATTTTATAGACAGCCGCTTAAGATACATTGACTAATGGGCGTGGACCGCCTCATTTTTGGGGTTGCCCCCATACAAACATACCGTACATTTTTGTGTTTTTTATGAAAAAATTCTTCGTTTAAATAAAAATTAGCTTGAAATATGATTTGGTGGATTTTAGTGGACACCGCTTCGAACAGATCTACTAGTGGCTGTGTCACGCCCACTTTTTGAGGTACCCCCTATTCAAACCACCGCTTTTATGTATTGCAATACTATTTAAAAATTCGTGTGAATGGTTTTAGAGCTTCGGTTCAGCCGAAGTTAACTTTTTGTCTTGTTTTTATTGAAAAGCCGCTACTGCTCCTGATGACCCCTCCGTTCTGCGGCGCCAAAACTGATTGACTGTCACCTGCAATGGTAGCGTTAATTATCCAAGCTGCGGACGCCTCTTTCCTAGCAAGCAATGCAGCGTTGCCAACACAGATGATAGTTTTGAATTGTCTCGCCGTTACATTTAAATATTAAACTTAATTTTACTCAACTACAAATTGATGTTGTAATAACTGACATTTTATAGAGGTGTCTTCGTGACTGTATAATTCGCTTATGTGGTTTTTGCAAAGTCCTTTCAAAAAGGCGTCGCCACACTCTTACAAATTGCCTAACTGGATCTATGCAGCATATTTTATTATTATTTGCGTAAAATACACTAAATTTGAAGTTTCTAGCGTAATTAGCCACAAAATCAATAACATATTAAAACAAGAAGAACTTAACAATGGGAGTCAGGTTTATATGAGGGCTACACCTTAAATTGGGATTAGTATATTTGTTTAATATACCTTATATGAAGAGCGAAAATCTGAGTCTAAACATTCAAACTTGAAGTCTCTATATATTATAGTTTTCGAGATTTCTTTGTTCAAACAGACAGTCGGGCGGATGGATAGTCGCACAACTCTATATTGACTCGTCGTCCGACGCTGATCAACAATATATATACTTTATGAGGTCTGTCATACCTCTTTATGCCTGTTACATGCACTTGCACAGACTTAATACACCCTTTCGTTCTATGGGTACAGGCCTGAAGGTCAGGCATGACGTGTTGACGGGTGAAATGGACTTCGGACTCGGACTCGGTCTCAGTGACCACAAATACATATAAAAAACATGGTCTAAGACTCGAGTCAAAGTTTGTTTTTTTTTGTGGCTTCTTCGGAAACATTTTCGTTGCACCAAACCCAAGCTAGGAGATGCTTTCTTTTATAGTTTCGGATATCTCGTTGTTCAAACATACAACATAAATGGACTTAGCTTTCGATGCTGATCAAGAGTATATATACTTTATGGTTTCTGTTACACCTGTTACTGCCTGTTACATACACTTGCATGAATTTAGTATATCCTCGACGTCCAGGGCAGGGTATACAAGTTTCCAATTATGTTTGCACTACATTTGACTAAGAACAAGAAAAAACGTTAACTTCGGTTGAAACGAAGCTCTAATACCATTCAAACGAAATTTCAAATCGGATTGTTAAACAGCGTGGGTGGTGGGCGGTACACGCCCATTAGTATATGAAGCGGTCATTTATATCGAGTGTCTATCTGTTATTGACTAAAGAAGTTTTTCATATAAAAGTAACAAAAGTGGGCGACGGGTTTGCTTGAGGGGCTACGTCACAAAAAGTGCGTGGCATATCAATATGTATACTCCATTAACTTGGTATCAAAAGCATAAATACAAGCATGCAGCCAGCCATATATCTTAAAAATTAGTCCAAACAGGCGCAGCAATTATCAGACGGGCAGACGGACATATCTTGAACGACTCGTCTTGCCAAGGTATTCGGTAATATATATACTTTATGGGGTCTCCGACGTCTTCTTAAAATGCATCAAAAAATTTATGAGTATGTTGAACAGTCTCCATACCATCTTTAAAGCCACTATTTTAGACAGGAGGACAGACAGCCGGAACTGGACAGATCGACTCGTTTCTTCGAGTATATGTAAATACAATATATACAAGTACATACTTTATGGCATCTCCGATGCTTCCTTTAAGGCTTAGCAAACATTGAAGAGTACAAATATAATAAAATTATCTTGAGCCACTTTAAGCGAAGCTAAACCGCTGTTCCAACGGGTTAAAAACCGATACGTTAACGGAATCAGTGTTTCGAAGATACTGCGAACCGAACCATCAATTTTCAAATAGTTTGTAGCCCTAGAACAAAAGTAAGTTAGTAAAATAAAAACTTACTTAGTTTATTAATTTTTTAAAATTAGTATTCTTAATGGATGATCCTTTATAACTAATAAATAAACCAATGGATCGATCTATATTCTATTTAAAATATTCTTATCGGCGAATTTAAGTAAATATATACGAGTATGTGATGTATATAATGAAGTAGCTATACGTATACAAAGAAGATCATATTTATTTATATGATTTCTATTTTCTGTCTTTTAATGTTATGGAACCCAAAAATGCTACAAGGGAGGCTTACGAACTCATATCTTGTGCAAAGACAACGACGTCGACGACATCGCGTAGTGAAAGTTCAATGAAACTTTCACACAATCAATGGACGGTCCAGCTTATCAGCTGCATAATATAATTTATAGCAAAAAAAAAAAAAATAAATAAATAAATAAACTCAAAATCCAAGAAATTCAATAGATAAGAAAGTGCATTCTCGATGCTTGGGCTGTTGCTTTTGCAAATTTGTAAGCTCATTTGTTAATTGTCTATTAAGACGAACGCTTAAGTCATAAATATTTCTTCGAATTTATTCTCCCGGCTGCAGGTTTTTGAGAAGCGTTCTTTTCAATGACGTGGATTTATTTTGTGCTCGGTCTATCCCTATATGGCGCCTACTCTGTACAAGGCTGTGTCGAGAAAGTGCCGTAAGTATATCATATGAAAATAATTGTACAAATTTTATACTACATGTGTACTCTAATCTATTGTATATAGTACTACGAAGATGCGTGTGGCGCTGGTAACCATGAGAAAATATCAAGGATTATCTAATTGTACAAGTGACTGTGGACCATTGGTTTTGCGACCGGTTAAGGAGGTAAATTTCAATGGATTATATTGTTGTTGTTGTTGCATTTGAGCATTCGATCGGATTTGATTTCATTGAAATGTTCAGTTTTGTTACTTTTTGAAGTGTTTTGCAATTTGATTTCATCGGATATTGATACCATGCAATTCATATTCTGAGAGTGTCAAAACCTACAATTTTTATGAAATCGATTCATATCAAATTGTTCGGTTTGAAATCTAGAACAGAAGGTATTATTTGTTTCTTCAACTGCCAATTTGATATTTGCTAAGAAGGCCACTTTTGTCGAAACGCTCAGGGTACATCAACAAACCCGCGATTCACTTTGATGCTTTTGTATGTTATACTTCACTCCGAAATTAACTATTAAGCTTGTTTTTGCATTCTTACTTTCTCATTGACTTATTTTCTTAAGTTAATTGAATTCAGTGAATTTTCTTCGCATCTATGAAGAAGATTGCTGGTATTTCTATAAACAGAGCACTTCGTCTAAATTTTCTAAACTAATAGTTGAACTATTTGATGTAATATGTTGCCATGCCCGTCTGTCTGTCCGTCCGTCATACAGACAGGAGTCTGTATGAATCAAAAGTAGTCTCCTAGTTTTTAGAATATCGATCCTAATGGAGACTACTTACTGTACACTTTTTGCACTTTTTGCTTGCATTTAGCCGCAGTCTATTGCACCTGTAGTCAATACTCTTACGTATTTGTCTGCGCCTATTTCTGTTTAAATCTGCGCCGCCGGCTACTGTGCTGCGCGCAGTGTTTAAACAAAACCAACATATTGCAGGTTGTGCCAATTCCGCTGCAAACCATGATCTACAATGCAACCTCTCCTGCTGCAAGTAGAAATAACACATAGTATAACACAATTATTATGCCGCGATCAATCGAAGATATAGTCCCCTTACAAACCCACCGCTCACTTTTTGGTTTTGGCACGAAAAATATTTTGTTATGGAGTCATGGCGGATTCTATTGTGTAGAAGCTTTAAATATGGACGCCAAACGAACCAATTGCACACTTTGTGGTTTTTGTAGGAAAAACTTTTAAATTTTTTTATGTCCATTCATCCATCCACCATCTTAAAATAGATTATGGCATTAAAGCAGGCATTGTAGACCACATAAAGTAGATATATTGATCAGCTCGACAAGGCGAATCGATCTATGTCCGTCTGTGTGAATGATGGAGCGAATTTTTATGATATCCAGTTGTGAGTCCGCTAATATACTTTTTTTATTGCAATTTAATGAAGTATCCATATTGACCTGGAACGCCCATTTTTTGTGTAGCCCCCATAGAAATCGATTCTCAACTTTTGACTTTTTGTATAAACTTTTTTTTTATAGCAATCTGCTATAAAATGAAATGGTGGGCTCTTATGAAAAAACTGTTCGCATACTATGAACCCTTCACTTTTTGGGGCAGCACCCATAAGAACCTCCAGCCCATTTTTGCCTTTTTTTTATGGAAAACATTTTTGTTGCAGTCAACAATGACTTTAAAATCGACATGATGGCTTCTTATGCTTCACATAAGAATCAGGAGGCATGTCCCGTCCATGTTTCCCTACTCTGTGTCAAAAAAGGTTACTCACAACGAAAAAAGTAGACATTTGGAACGCAAACGCTTCTTCTTATCCTCTCTCTCTCTCTCTCTTTCTCTCTCTCGCATACAAAGTGTTCATGTAACGGTGGCACTCAATTCTCAAATCAATTTTCTCTTTTTTTTTCTCTCGCAATAAACGGAAAGGCCTTACGAATGGCGATAGAGACCCGCATAGATCAGTATTCAGTGAATACTGTTTGTATTGACGCGTTTTTCATGATTAAAAAGTAAATTTAACTTTAAGTTTTACAAACAAAATCAAAAAAAAAAAAATGTTTCGTTTACTGCTAAGCCTTCTATTAATAATAATTATATTTTTTACTATTTTTATAGACTTATGAAGCAATGGAAGAAATCTGCTGTGCGGGCTACGAACGTGATAACGATGAGTGAGTTTGCCTAATGAACATGGAATAGATGAAAGATAGGTAATTTGTTAATGACTCTGTGTTTACTCGAATATTATTATAGCAAATGTCTGCCACGCTGTGATAATTGTGGCCCGGGCGGCAAATGCCTCACGCCACAAGTTTGCCTGTGTGCCGAGGGCTACAGTAATCATCGCAATCATAGCATTTGCGAGGCAGAGTGCACGGATCCATGTGTGAATGGCATTTGCACGGAACCGGGTGTCTGCAGCTGCAATGTAGGCTATCATTTCATCAATGGTAGTCGTAGTGCATGTCAAGCGGATTGTAAGGAGGATTGCAAGGATGGCTACTGCGACAGCAACAGACAATGCAGCTGCTTTGCCGGCTACAAACGCAATATGGCATTGGCCAAATGTGAACCCATATGCGAGGAGCCCTGCGTGAATGGTGTTTGCAGCGCACCGAATGAATGCAGCTGCAAAGCGGGTTTTGAGCTGCGTTTCGGCACTTTAAATAAATGCGATGCCGTGTGTAGCAGCGGTTGTCAGAATGCGGTCTGCGTTGCGCCGGAGCTGTGTATGTGTCATGTTGGCTATGCCAATATAAATAATAATCCGTCTCAAAGTTGTGCGCCGGTTTGTCGTGAAGCATGCGTCAATGGTACATGTACTGCTCCACATCAGTGTAGCTGCTACGAGGGTCACGCTTTTCGCACTGGTTCACGTTCCATGTGTGAGCCCACGTGCAAACATGGCTGTGAAAACGGTTTCTGCAGTGAGCCGGGCAAATGCGAGTGTCATGAGGGTTATGCCAAGACTACGCCACATCGCTGTACGCCAATTTGTAAGGCAGAATGCGTAAACGCAAGCTGCACTGCGCCGGATATTTGCACCTGTGATCCGGGTTATGTGTACAGCAATGGCTCGGAAACCAATTGCGAGCCTTTGTGTCCGCGCGGCTGTCGCAATGGGCAGTGTACCAATCCGGGTGTCTGCAGCTGCAATACCGGCTATATAGCGCTGCTTTCCTTCTACTGCATACCGCGCTGCAATGCACCATGTCTACACGGCACATGTGTTGCGCCGGATACGTGTCGTTGCTTTACAGGCTATCAGCCTATAGCGGGTAATGTGAACAACTGTGAACCTATCTGTCACAATGAGTGTGGTAACGGTAAGTGCGTTGCACCAGAGACCTGTCAATGCGACGAGGGCTACTCGAAACGCTGGCTAACCGGACGCTGCGAACCGTTCTGCAAACAGAAATGTGTGAACAGTATCTGTGCTGCGGGTGGTGTCTGTCGCTGCTATGAGGGCTACAAACTGCGTGAGGGTTCCAATGCCATATGTGATCCAATTTGTTTGCCCGGCTGTATTAATAGCAATTGTGTTGAACCGAATAGCTGCGATTGCTGGGATGGCTTCGAGGATACTAGATTTCACAATCTGTGCATAGCGCGCTGCCGTCCTTCGTGTGAGAATGCACGTTGTATTGCGCCCAATAAATGTGAATGTGAGACGGGTTATAGTGTGACAAATACAAGTGAACCACATCGCTGCCAGGCCAGCTGTACACAAACCTGCATCAATGCTGAGTGTCAGAAGCCGAATCAGTGTGTCTGCCTCGATGGTTATAGCTTCATCAATGGCAGCAGCAATGAGTGCCGTCCTGTCTGTGAACAATCCTGTGAAAATGGCATCTGCGTGGCGCCGAATACATGTAGCTGTAATTTGGGTTTCCGTGCACAGCTGAATGCGGAAACAGGCTTAGTGGAGTGTATACCCTACTATTGCAATGAATGGAGCTGTGAGGGTGGCACTTGTGATGCAGAACAAATCTGTCGCTGTCCAGCGGAATTCGAACACGATCACAAACGTGGCATGTGTGTACCAATAAATGATGCACTAACGGAGCGTATATATCGAAGGTAAGATTTTCAAGAATACTTCGGTGGAATCGAAGCTTTGATACTATTCACATGAACTGTCAAATTGTTTGTGAATTTAATGAAAAATGTGTTATATCATTGGCGGGGGGAATAGTGGTGGAGAGGAAAGTGGAGAACGACCACCCCCCCCCCCCCTAACAGCATTTTTGTTCAGTATAAAAATACTAGGTATTATTTGAAGTAGATTTCCCCTCTCAAATTTTAAGCTGATACTGATTTCAATAAAGAAGTTTTGCATACAAAATATCAAAAGTGGGAAAAGGATTGGTCTGGTGGCTAACTGGCAGCAATAAAAATAAGGCTAGGCACCGCGTTTCAACCAGTTATCTAAAAAATTTGACCTCAAAACAGCACCCAGAGATCGACTCACCTCATCAAGTTGTTCCAGAATATATGTATTTTATGGGTTCTACGATGCCTCCTTTAATGCGTTACGAACTTTCACTGGTCTTATTATGTGAATGGTATAAATATATTGAAACAATCAAACATAAACTACTTGTAAATTCCTTTTTTAATATTTCAGTGGTGTTCCCCTTTCCAAATGGACCATTGTCACCGTAGTACTAATCATTTTTGTACTCTTCATTGCTGCTGCATTGCTGGTCTTCCGTGAAATTGGACGTCGTCGCTTGAGTGATAAGCAACGTGTACATCTCATTGAGAATCCAACATTTGGTATTTCAATACCGAATGCTGCCGGTGAGGAAACCGCTGAACAGGAAATTGGTGCTGGTGATTGAGAGCAGTCTTATACTGTTAAAACAAAAAAAAAAAAAAACAAAAAACTAAAACAAATAAACTCATTTACATCTCATAACTAAGGTTGTATTGTATTTGCTTTATCCTTTCTTTTCACTTGTTACTGAACTGAATTTAACAAGATCTTAGACCACTAGTGTTATTATTCTTAGCTATTAAATGCTTGGCATCGCACAGTTTTATAAACATACTCGTACATACATGCATAAATACTCTTACTACTTAAAATTATTGAATACATTCACATAAATAAATTACATAATACTTTGTTCGATATATAAAATTAAGTACAATAATTTTGCGTTTTTTTTTTTTTTTTATTTCCATAATATAGATTTGAACACTTTCTTTAGCTCCGGCAATAGCTTTGAGTTGCAATTATTTAGCTGAACGAAATATTTATTTATTGTAAAACAGAAGAATTTGTGAAAATATTTATATAGAGTTGTTGAGAAAAAACTGTACATATTATTAGAAGTTCCAAGTTTTCTTTGATTACGAGTACTTCGGGCTATTTTCACGTCTTAGAAATATATTAGCAAATACGTATTTCCAAGATATGCTATGGCTGGAAATATATATTTAGCAGTGAATTTCATGACTGCATAATAGTAATAAATCGAATTCGTGTAGCCCTGCAGTATAAATTTATTTTTGCATGTTATCGTTGAAAAATCGGTAACTTTTATCTTATTTATCGGTTGAGTCGAACAGCTGTCAAATGTTGAGCAGGTGGATAGTTCATGTATTTGCGCATGCACGTTTGCGTTCCATGTTTAAAAAATGTAAATAAAAAACAAGAAAAAACCAGAAAAACCTTCTGTTGAACCGAAACACTAATACCATTCACACAAAATTTTAAATCGTTTTGTAAATCATATTGTAAACGTGGAGGGTGGATTTGTTTAGGGGCTACCCAAAAAGGTGGACAGTATGTGATCATTAGTATACGAGGGGTACTATTTATATTTCGGGAATAGCAAATAATAACAAACATTTTTAAATGAAAATGGCTTCATTGTTTTTCAAAATATTCCGCTTGATGATCAATACACTTTTGCACTCGTTCAAACCATTTGTCAGAGACACCTCCAAAACATGGTTGTTTGAACGCATCAACTGCTTCTTCGGCGCTCGTAAATCGTTGCCCACGCAGTTTACCTTTGATACTCGGGAACAAGAAGAAGTAATTGGGTGCCAAATCAAGACTGTACGGAGGATAGATGAGTCATTAATTCGATGTTTTGACGAGATGTGTGAGAGCTTGCATTGTCATGATGGAGAATAATTCGTTTTTGGCGGTTGGTTTCGGCGAAATTCTCCGAAGACTTCCGGAAAACAAATGGTCGTGTACCACACAGAATTGACCGTCCTACGTTGCTCAAGCGGAACAGTGGCCACATGACCCATTCGGCCGAAGAATCAGGCGATCATTTGCTTCGCTGTGCTTCTTCCACGAACAACTTTTATTGGATTTGGCTCGTCTTGGAATACCCACAGGGTCGATTGCTGTTTTGTTTCCGGCTCATACGCATACTCGTATATCCATGATTTGTGACCTGTTAAACACGTCTTTTGAAGCACCACGGTCGAACTTTTTAATCATTTCCTTACACCAATCGACGCGAGCCTTTTTTTGAGCGATTGATAAATTATGGGATATCCAACGAGAGCAAATTTTTTGTACAGCTAAGTGTTCATGCAAAATCGAATGTATTGAAGTGGAACTAATGTGTAAGGATGCCTCTATCTCACGATATGTCACATGACGATCTGGCATTATCAGTTCACACACTGCATCGATGTTTATGAGCACAACAACCGATTTTGGACGAACTTCACGGAATTCGTCGGCGACCGAACTACGACCACGATTGAGTTCACTATACCAGCGATATACTGTGGTTTTTGATGGTATATCGCCATACAAAGAACTGAGTTCATTGACACATTCTTGTTGAGATAATCCACGTCGAAAGTTGTGAAAAATAATCCAACGAAAACCTTCTCTTGAAATTTCCATTTTTTGGCCAAATTGCTTTTCTTAACTCAATGTAAACAAAACAAATAGCAATTGTACATCAAAACTTTGTGAGTACGTTCATGCCAAAAAATGTCAAACTTTATTATGGTGTTGCCGGATTTTAGCTTTTGACATTAGTGTTGCCAGTTCCCGAAATATAAATAGCAGCCATCGTATGTGTGAAAGTGGGTGGGCCATGCCCATTTGTATATGTATGTGATACAGCTGTTCAATTAGAAACCACCAGATCAATATTGATTTAAATAAAGAAATTTAGAATGCTAGGGTTTGTATAGCGGATCCCCCAAAAAGTGGGTGGGCACACAGGTATATATATATATATATATATATATATATATATATATATATATATATATATATATATATATATATATATATATATATATATATATATATATATATATATATATATATATATATATATATATATATATATATATATATATATATAAATATGACGCGGCTGTCTATAAAAATCCGACACATCAAATTTCAAGCTATTATTACTTTAATTAAAGAACTTTTTCATTTAAAAGCACAAGTGTGGGCATTAGGTGTGTAAGGGGGTACCTCAAAATGAGTGGGACCACGCCCATCGATATATATGTGAAGAGTCCCTATATTACAAGCCACCTTAATATTTGTCTGATATTGAAAGCAATACAAAAATTGTTTATATAAAAAGTCGTAACTGGGGGAGTGGTGATTGTGGTTTGTATGGGGACTTTCCTAAAAAATGGACGTGTTATGTCAATTTACATACTCTATTAAACTGCAATAAAAAGGAGTATATGTGCCGCGTTACAATCGGATATCTTAAACAGACAAATAGAGAGACGGGCAGATAGACAGACAGATAGACAGACAGATAGACAGACAGATAGACAGACAGATAGACAGATAGACAGACAGATAGACAGACAGATAGACAGACAGATAGACAGACATATAGACAGACAGATAGACAGACAGACAGATAGACAGACAGATAGACAGACAGATAGACAGACAGATAGACGGACATAGCTAGATCGACTTGTCTCGTCGAGCGGATTCCGAATATATACACTATGAGAGGTCTACGATGCCTGATTTACAAACTTTCAGACAATTTCGGACAACTTTTTACATTATCTGCAGCCCTTTTTCACTCGAATACTTTTTTTCTACCATAAATTAAGTGTACTGGAGCTATACGGAGTAATAGAAACATGTTGACAACGGAACATTAATTCCAGGACATTTTTTAAATGAATCTCATTAAAAAATTTTCATTGCCCAGCTGGAATTTTTCGAGTTTTGGTCAGAATTTTTGGATTTGGAACCACTGTATGACAACGCGTTTGTACACTATTTTAAGTGATTGACACTTGTGATTAATACTGAAAACTGCTGCTCAACTGCAGATATAGGCAAGTGTTAGACATATGTAGACAGTAACAGCTTTCGACTTTGTAACATTAGATTCGAATTTTCAAAATTTTCTTCAAAAAAAATCATAAAACTAATTTTTGTCGTAATTTCAAATTTTCTCAACAATTCACTACAAATATTTTCTCATAGTATCTTCAAACTTTTTTTTCGCTCAAATCGCACACATACATACCATACGTATTGTATAAAACAAATCCGGAACAATAAAATGCGCTGTTGTACAGTGTAAGTTTGTGCTGTACAAATTGACTACTTAAAGCTAGGCTTGACCTAGTTTTCTACACATTAGTTTTATACATTTACTTAATTTACTAAAAACGAACACAGTGAGCTTGCTGTTCCGACTATAAATAGGTTTCACTATCTGCTGCTGTACCTTGACCACCAGCGCCCAGACGTGCGAGCATTGAACCCCAGAAACTGCTGCGTGAGCGTCATGGTGGTGCATCGTCTGGTGCAGGTGGTGGTTTTGCAGGCTGTAGAGTAGCTGGTGTTGAGGTTTGTTGTGCCCTGGTGGGTGATCTGCCAGCAGCTGTTATAGCACTGCTGGGTGCACCTTGTAGCACTGTATAGAAGCCACTGGCAGCTCCTGGTAATGGCATGTCCATTAAACCAGCTGGATTTAAACCCGAATCACCGTCTTCGATAATGACTGAGCTATCAGCGGCGGAGGGTATAGTGGGCAGAAAACGTACACCCAGACGTGGTGGTGAGGAGTCCTCTTCTTCTTGGACGGCTTCCTGACGTACCAGGCGTGGTTTGGGCAGACTGGCATGTTGTTGTTGCAGTTGCAGTTGCAGCTGCTGTTGTGCTTTGCTGTTGTGCGCTATAAATATGGGTTTAAATATAGCATTAGTATTGAAATAACACATATTTTTGTCTGATTAATTCTCCCAAACACGAGAATCGCCATAAAAACTCAATAAATGAGTGCGATCTGAATATTTCTCCTATAAAATATCTGCCGTTCGGTCAGATCGAATTTTCGAGATGATTCTCTTAACCTTGCCTTCCTCCCATGAATAATAAATTACGTTATGAGGAATTAAATATTAAGTTCGGTTGGACCAAACCTTTAATACAAGTCGAACAAAAATTTAAATTGTATTGTAAAATATAAAGGTGGGTGCATGAGTTTGTAGAGGTACTACCCCAAAAAGTGGAAGGTACACGCCCATTAGTCTGTGTGCGTGCAGCGGGGTGTCCATAAAAAGCTACAACCTCGATTTTCAAGCTAATATTGACTTAAATAAAGAAATTATGGCTAGATCGATCGATTAGCCGCACTAAGCTGTTCAAAGTTAGTAAGAACCTTATTACTTTTTGTTATAGTCTTGTATAAAAATTTTAACTCTAAACGTGCATATAATTCGCTACTAGTTTTAACAAGTTCCGAAATCGTAAATTTATAGTTGTCTTGTGCGTGATTTATAGCTTTGTAAAAGTGTGAATTTATAAGAAATAACAAGAAACAAGTAAACAGAGGCATTAACCAAGCGTATCTTGTTAAAGCATCTAGTCATCTAGTTTAAGTTTCTTTTAAGATAATTTGTAATTTTGTCACTATATTGGATCCACGATATCAAATTACAAGTAGATATTTCCTGTAACGACAATTTTTGCATTAAAAATCCCAAGAATTAGTGGTGGGTTTCTATTAGAGTTGAGCGGTATTTGACCAGCTGTGATTCAATCACGGCAACTGAAAAATCACTGATATCAGTTGAAAAACACGGTGATTTCAAAGTAGCAGTCACGATAATCTCAAACATCACTGTCTAAAAAAATCACTGCTCATCTCTAGTTTATGTTGATGCTACCCATAAAATTGGGCGTGGCACATCCTTATGGATACTCCATCTTCTTAGGGCCAAAATAAGCTTTTATATCCCTTGGATATAGCCAAATATCTCAAAAAACACGGAGCAAAACACAGACAGACGGACAATGCTAGATCGAATTTCTAGATAGAATTTCATATAAGCATACTACAATTTATTCAGTTTTCGTGTTTTTAGGAGTCAAACATTTATAGCAAAGTAATTAGCACGTTTTAAATTGTCATCAAATAGGTGTATCTTACCTATAATTGGTGGCAGCGGTGTTGTGCTACCCGCACTGGAACGTGACAGCCGGAAGGTCGATGTACTTGCTGTTGTTGCCGATGCTGAGGAGTCATTGCGCGAACTTGATAAATTCGAATCCTGTGAAGTTTTGCGTGTTATCAACCAAGCCGAATGTCTGCGACGATTGGAGGGATCCATCATCTTAAGCGGAATATTGCATGTATGATGCAAGGCTGGCCCATGACCGCTCGCCGAAGGCGGTCCATTGCGCCAGCTGGATGAGCGTGATGAGCAGAAGTTTTCGCTTGAAATTGAGCTAGCGCGTGTTTGACGCTTCTGCTTCAGTTCCGCAAACTGATACTGATACGGATTACTCGAGGCTGCGGTATAGGCGCGTGCACGACGCGGTTCGGTGCGACGCTGTTTGCGTTCGCGCGGACGCTGACGACAGCAGCAATTGCAACAGTTCGACAATTGTTGCCAAGCGCGTGCCCAGATTGTGCGCTGCTGCGCTGAGGCATCCATTTTATGCCAATTGGGCATCTCATTGGGCAGCATGCGCAAACAGCGACAACCCGGTGGATGTGCGGTGGGTAACAATGGCGGCAGTTCCTTGGCACCGGCGGCACCACGTGTTGCATGTGTTGTACGACCGCGTGCAGCAGCAGCAGCAGCGACTGCAGCTGCTGTAGTGCCACGCGTGACGCGTGTCTCTTCGAAATGTTTACACAGCGTGACACAATCCTTCTTGAACTGTTTGGTCATGATGGCATACAGAAAAGGATTGCAGCAGGAATTCAAGGGCAGCACGAAGACCGTAAAAATTTTAGCCTGCTCCAGCGAAATCAACTGCAGTCCAAAAATGGCAGTAATCGAAAAGAATGCAATTGGCGACCAACATAGGAAGTCGGTAAAAACCAACAGCGCCATACGCTTAGCAATGCGTGAATCATTTGTATTCCATGCCTGTGAACCACGTATGGCCCAGTACATCTTCAGATAGCAACCCATTAGAGTAAGAAATGCACAGCCATTGATGAACATCAGCGCTATGACGTACGTGAGACTTGCTACGCCCGTTGTGGTCTCAAAGGGTAGACAAACCGCAAACTTACGATAGTCTGAGACACCGGCGAGTGGCAGTAGTGCCATAATTAATGCAAAGATCCAACCGATGCACATAATATAACCGGCTTGCTTCAGTGACAAACGCTTATTCAGATGTATGGCATGTGTTATGGCATAATTGCGTTCCAGCGTTATGACAGCCAACGTATAGACAGATAATTCCGATGAGAGTACTGCCAGAAAACCAGCAATTTGACATACCACAGACATCTGCCATGGTATGGCAAACATGCGAAATTCGCCCAGCGTTGAGGCATCGACTATGGCGAGTATGCCCAGATAGATGCCCATAAAGAAATCCGCGGCAGCAAGATTACAGACCAGAAAACGTGGTACATCCATTTTGGTGCGCGAGAAGATCAGTACAAAAACTACAGTGCCATTGCCAAGTAATGAGAGCAGAAAGACCACCCAAACGCCACAGCGTAGCGTCCACCAATCGAAGAGATCAGCGCAGGGTAAAAATGGACCCGGCATGGGTAGACATTGTATTGAACCAGGCTTAATGTCATCGCTGCTAATGCCGCTAAATAGACCAACACCAATGCCCGCAAAGCTATTCAAGCTGCCAGTGCCAGTGCCCGTGGGTGTGCCGGCTGCAGCAGCGCCCAGTTCCTCTTCAAAATACTCCTCCATGTAGGTGGGCAGATTGGTGGGATAGTTGAAATCCTGTCCCAAATTATCCCAAATATCGTGCGTGGGTAGTCCAAACTTTTTGCTAAGATTATCTGAAATCAAAGAATATAGAAACTCTATACATAATTTTTACATACTATATTTTGCATAGACCTACGCATTTGTGGCCATATATCCATCATGCTGTTGTTCCACAGCGACATATCGAATTCTGCATCCGAGGGAAAGAGCACTGCCTCCTGTACCAGGGGTGGTTTTTTACTGGCAGACATTGCTACAAGCGGTATAAAAGCACAGCAGTGATAGGCATAGGAAAGTATTAGCGTTTGTATGCGCGGAAAGGTATCGGGCGGTGGAAAATCACGCAATTTGGGATTATTGAAGGTCTTCAAGTGTAGCAACTTTTGCAGTCCATTTTCGGGTAGTTCGGGAAAGATATTATTGCCTAGATTAAGATCCTCAAGCGCTGCGAATGAGGCGAAGGCATCCTTGTGTATATATGAAATCTCATTACCCTCCAAATCGCTAGAATTTAGTAGTAAGTTGTAAAGTTATTACTTAGTTAGATGAAGTAGGATACTTACAGCAATTGCAATTTATTTATGCCCACAAATGCATCCTGCGGCAGCGCCTTTATGCGATTGTAGGAGAGTAATAGATCGTTCAGCTGCTTTAGCCCATGAAAAGGACGTCCTTGAAGCATTTCGATGTGATTACTGGATAGATCTCTATTGTTAGATATTATAAAATTTATATTAATTAGGTTAATTAAGCAGATTTAAAAACGCTCATTGAAGTGCAATGGGTAAAAATGGTGCTATCACGAGCTGTTGATTGCATACTATTCAGTTGCTGCTCCACTTTCTGTGATAATACACACTGAATAACAGTTGCAATAGTAAGAAGCAATTGCTACCCAATCACTGATATTTACAATATCAATACCAACTGCTACTTGTGATTTTTCAGTCGCTATGAAAAATCTCAAGCAGTTAAATGCCGATCAACAGTAAAGTATATATTGTACAAGTATGACTGCCTGAACAAGGCATAAGCTTTCATTAAAATCTTTTATTTAATATGCCTTATATGATGTGTTCAAATTGTGAAACTATATGTTGTTCCACTTCAACAATTTGAATGGAACTGAAATTCAAAATGACTGATCCAATATGGTTTCCAAAATCAAATAAAGTACAGACTATCATTGTCATTACAGTTCGTGCTATTTAACTTTGGGAAGTACACGTATATCAGACGTAAACCCATAAAAATTTCGTATTCTTCAACAGCTTATCGAAAGTATGTAACAGACCAAAAGAAAGCGTGACAGACCAAGTAGAGTGTTTACATTCTTGTTTAGCGTCAAAACTCCAATCGATATATATGTATATGTATGTCCGTTCGGTTGATATGCAACTTATGAATGTGTTTCAAATAATATTGTAGCTATACTCGTATCAACAGCATCAGGCCACAAACAGCTAAGAGTTGCCCACAAGAGAGTGTACTTACTCCCCTTCTATGGAGCCTAGTCGCATACACATCCACTATGTAGAATAAGTGACAATGGCATACGGTGTCAAGGGTATGCAGATGACATCGTCACAATGGCAAGTGGAAAGTTTGTCATTTAAAGAGACACTCGGTGACATAATCAACAGAGGAATCAAAATCATATAAGACTAGTGCAGTGAGGTGGGGCTTAATATCGACCCTATCAAAACGATCATTGTACCATTTACTAGAAAGCACAAGCTCACTACACTAGAACAAACTAGGCTCGGAGGGGTTGAAGTGGAGCTTAGAAACAAGGTTAAATATCTAGGAGTAACACTAGACAGTAAGCTTCTATGAAAAATACGCATGGATGGAAGCATACAGAAATGCATTAAAGCAATACTTCTGTGCAGAAAGCTGGCTGTTCAATCATGGTGTGCGACCCGAAGAACATGATCTGGCTTTTTTACCATTGGTAGTAAAACCAATGCTACTATATGGCATAGTCGCATGGGAAGAGAGGGCGAGCTAAGTGATGGGGCACTCAACTCCCTGCAAAGACTAGCGTGTGTGTACACCACAGAGGCAATGCGGATTTGATCAACGGTAGCGTTGGAAGCTATTCTACATTTGACAACACTTCAACTAGAATGCGAAAACAAAACATACAAAACACTCATAAGGCTGTCATTCGATGGAAACAAAGCTAGCTGGGAGATGTGTCCGAAATGTATCCATACCTGGACAATGGGTGCATCCCTAATGTCCATGCCAAGGGACGAAATGACAAAGATCCAATCTTCACCATTAAAGAGTTCGACAAAAAATCATTAGCTGCGAAAAAATCATACATATTAAAACCACACACCATCAATTGGTATACGGATGGATTCTTGAAAAAAGACGGTACAAGCCTATGGGTTGTAGGAGTCATTGTTGGGAGTACATGTACATGAGTACAATGCACCAGTATCTTTCAAGCAGAAATGTGCGCAGTTGAGCCTAGATGTACGTATTTAAACATAATCAATCGTCTTCAAGTCTGTTATTTCATATAAATTTCTATAAAGTTTTGTAGTAAAAATATTTATAAATTATAAAGAAAACTTACAACAGCCTTAATTCTCTGCAGTTGCTTAAGTTTGGGATGCGTGTTATGGAATTGGTTTTTAGTTCTCTGAAAAAAATAAAAAATAAATAAATAAATAAACAAATATCTATGTAGTAATTTATATAGAACAAATATAATAAAGAAATTACTATGTACTAACAAACTTTTCAGTCTTGGCGCCTGACGACACAAATTGGTCGGCACTTCGTGTATGCCTGCGCGATCTAGTTTCAGTATCTCCAGCGAGTAGCAGGCTTCCAGTTCTGGAAAGGAGCGCAGTGTACGCACATCGGATAGAATTCTGTAATGAATCGTTGCATTATTTGTGTGTGCTGAGTATTTCATAACTTATTATTATAATTAGTAACTGAACTTACAACTTTCTCAACTTGGACATGCCGCGAAATGCTCCAGGCATTATAATCGAAAGTGGATTCGCGCGTAAATCGATAATTTGCATACTCCGCGGCAGATCTGTATCGTTTATCCAACGTAAACGATTGCTGGTCAGAGAACTGCAAATGGAATGGAATGAAATGCATTAAAATTGAATTGGCAAACTTCTTTTCAAATGCAACTTTATAAACGATATTTTTTTATTGTAGCGATGCATGCCAAAAATATACTCGAATGCTTTCTTGTCTTTTGATAAAGTACCATTGAAAATATCTTGAGTAGCATGAAAACTATTTAAAAGTCAAGTTTTTCTTGGTAACATTGCCAAGAAATTGTAAACTGCAGTGACACTTTGCAACTTGAATTCCTGCGAATGATTTTATTTTAGTTTGTTTTTATGTATTTTATTTTTATGCTGCATGCGACAAATGTGTAAATAGAAGACCGAGGGAAGTAACGAAGTTGGATTCCGCAACAGCTGTGCAGGATATTGCCTTTTGCGGAATTCTATATACAACAGCAAGAAATGACCGGAAGAAGTATTTGTGAAGCGTCTGAAATAGCAACTGGCATTCTGAAGTTGGTTTTGGGAAATTCGGAATTTGATGGTCTTCGAAATCTTTAGAGGAAATTTGTTTACAAAGTTAATACAAGTAGAACGGAGTTATATAGGGTAAGGCAAACGATTTTCTTCAAATTTCTTTACTGACCACAAAAATGTCATACGTCGTAAAAGTGAATGCTCTTGGCATCGATAATTTTGATTTTCTTTATTGAAACAATTAATTGCTTGTCCTCCATTCGTGGAAATTTTTAAAAGTGTACATTTTTTTATTACCTTAATATAATATAAATATAATTTTCATATTTTTCACCTCATCACAAACTTCGCTCAACAAAAAAAAGCTCTAATACCATTCACACGAAATTTTAAATAATATTGTAAAACATAAAAGTGGGGGTTTAAGTAGGGGCTACTCCCAAAAAGTGGGAAGCTATGTGGTAGATGTGTAAGATGTCGCCGTATCGAAATTCAAATTAACGTCTTCCATACAAATGCATAAAACTGAGCTGTGGGTTTATATGGGAGTACCTCAAAAAGTGGGCGGGACATTTCTATATGTATGTGAAGCGGTTGTCCTCTAACATTTACCAAATTAAATTTCAAGCTAATATTGATTTAAATGAAGAACACAAAACTGCACGGTGGGTTTGGTAGGGGACTACCCCAAAAAGAGAGTGGACCACACCCGGTAGTCTATGTATGTTAAGCGGCTGACCATGAAAAGGCACAACTGTGCATTTTAACCCAATATTGACTTTAATAAAGAAGTTTTCATAAAAAAATCAAAAGTGGGCAGTAGGTTTGTATGGGGGCTACCCAAAATAGTGGGCGGGTCCCACCCATTAATGTACATGTCAATTATCCGTCCACTAAAAGTTACAACATCAATTATTAAGTTAATATTAACTCTAATAAAAAAGTTTTTCATACAAAAAGACAAAAGTTTGCGGTGAGTTGTATGGGGACTACCCCAAAAAGAGAGTCGACCACACCCGTTAGTATATGTGCGTTAAGCGGCTGACCATGAAAAGGCACAACAGTGCATTTTAACCCAATATTGTCTTTAATAAAGAAGTTTTCATACAAAATTGGGGAGTAGGTTTGTATGAAGGCTACCCACTAAAATTTACCATAGGACAACATGGCAAATGCATGACAAGTAAACTGTTTAATGTTTTTCCCAAAACCAAATTTTTGCTTAATATAACGATTATCAATTATCAATGGCCTTTAAGTAACAAAAGGCAAATAACACTTAAAGAAAAATTATTAAAAATTAAACAAAATATTTGCAAACGAAATAAGTAAATGGGACAAATTCATAAACTTAATATTAAAACAAACAAAAAGAAATTATACGTGGTGCCACAGAAAAAACTTTCACCTCAAAATCTCTAATTTTCATTGAATAAATTTAGTTTTATGAATGAAATTTAGTGATTTTGGGGCGAAAGTATTTTCTGTGTCATCTCTGATAGTATTTTAAATCATAAAAATGTGATAAATATGCTTCTTTTAACTCTTTAAGAGTACCAAATTGTGTCCCGTTAGCGTAAACCTTGTGAGATAAGATGCCCCAAAGGTTTTCTATGTGATTTAAATCTGTGTTGCGTGCTGGCCACTCCAAAACTGGTATTGTCGAAACCGAAAAAAAATCCTTAGTGTATCTTGTACTATGAATGGGTGCACTATCTTGCTAAAAAATCCACTCGTCCACAAAAGAAATCCATTCCAAATTGAACAAAAACTGTGCCTAAGAACTCTACATAGTTTGTGAGTTCATTCTATGTGTTATAAAACACATCGGAGACTTTCCATTATATCCGAACGCAGCCCATATCATTAAAGACACTCCGTGGAAGTTTCTGGGCACGTGTACTTTTTTGGGACTCCGAATATCGCGATAATAATAACGATAGCCATCTGGACCATCCAAATTACATTTTTTTCATTGCTAAATATGTATTAGTAGGATAGTAGGATTCACCATGCATTTTAAATTCAACTTAATGTGGTGAATTTATAACATTGTTATTGGTTTGCATTGGTTTTCTTTCTGACAGCACCGTGGTAACTGGTTTATACACAAACTTATAACAACAGGTGCCGCAATTCGCTTGGCTGGTCTCTTTTATATTCCTAGTTGTCAGTTTCTCAATGTCACTCATGCTCTAACGCCGCCAACGTTCAAGAAACACACAATAGAAGGAGTACCTCGCTCATGGTGGATTAATGTAAAGCGCCGTATGCGCTCTGTTCCTACAATGATGAGCGCATTAGAGAGAGAGAGAGACAGAGATAGAGATCCAAACCAAATAGAAAAGTAATTGTACCGCTCTCAGTGCCGCCGCCGGCCCTTACCAATACAACAAATGGTGAACAAACATTATCATTTTACCACGCCTTTTGACAGTTCGTATTAATTCACTTCGTGAATTTGGATTTTTTTTTAAGTCAAGTCAACTTGTAGTTCGCTGAAATATATGTGACACCACTGCATTTGCAGTGGCATCCCTGTGGTTTTCCTTGGATACCGATTAAATCGGGAGCGAATTCGAATGGCGTAATTTTTCTTTTTATGTGGTGCAGAATATTTACCTGTCGGGAAAGTTCGAATATAGCGTTTTTACTTGCTTTATTTGATTAAATATCCAGTTGATATTAACTCGAATAAAAAAGATTTACATGCACGAACCCAAAACTGTCTTTTTGTTCCATAATAAAACTTTTATTATACTGAAGCGGTTGTAAGTTTATTTAGTAGTAAAGAATTCGAAAAATGTCAAAAAAAAATTCATCACACATTTTTATACTAGGCTTTTGTATAAGCAATTGATAGTGGATCTTTCGGGAAAGCAAATCAGAAACAAACATCAGCACAAACGGAAGTTTGGGAGAGCAGAGAATATACTAGAGCCGATGAATAAGAGCAAGAGACGCCAAAATGATATATTACAAAAGTTAGAATTTATGCTGGAAATTTAAAAACAAGAAATCTCAATGTATGTATGTATGTGTATTCGCTATAGACTCCGAAAGCTCTCCACCGATTTTGATCAAATTTTTTGTTCAAGAAGTTTAAAAAGGGTCCGCATGATTTGTACTTGCCTATTTATATATACGTAGATAAGCAATATTCTGGAACTTAAAGAAGATATAACATACCGCATATCACACTAGAAGCAAATGAATTTTTAACTTAACCTCAAGCACTAACATAAACTACAAATTAAATTGATTAAACAAATCCCACTACTGATGGAGAGACGAAGAAAAAACACGAAATTATCCGCACTCAAGCAAATAGTTTCGCATGGTGAACTTCCCCAATTGCATTCGCTACTAAAGTTAACTTGTGCGCTCAGTTGTTTTATAAGAATTTATTTGCTTGTTTAATTCCCTAATCATTGCACTGAGCTGCTTAGAGCTGCCGCTGCTGCTGCTGCTGCTGCTGCTTAGATGCATGAATGAAGGAGCATACATTTATAGACACAAGTATCTTCGTAGCGCAGTCACTATGCTCAGCAGTTGGAGACACAGTCTGCTGCTGTAGTTTTTATCGCAACATTTAACATGCTCATAATTATCCTGTTTACCAGAAATTGAATTTCCTTTGGGACATTTGCGGAACACATGCAAGCGTTAAGCAACAAAAAAAAAAAAAAAAAAAAAATAGAAATAACTGAAGACCGACTTCGAAGTAAATGTCGTCAACACATTTGTTCCAAACGATGTCAACATGCGAACGATTTTTGCACGCTGAATGGCATTTCCAGTGTTGCATTTCATTGAAGATGAAAGAGTAGAAGATTCTATGGTGAAATAAGTTTGTGGCGTAGCAAGATTCCGCATTGGTTGAGAATCGGCGCTGCTAAATATGTTGCGGATGAAAATATTGGTTACATTTTGGTCTCCAAGAGCGCATAGAATTCAATATTATGTGGCAAGGCAATGCAAGGCAATGCAAGGCAATGCAAGGCAATGCCAGGCAATGTAAGGCAATGCAGTTGTAGTTGCAGTTCAGCTCGTTGTCGTACTCATAAATTTTCAAAGTAATGATGCGTTATGATTTCAGTTTCCGCTTGTTTGCTGTCTGATAGTAAGGAAGCACTTTGCTCGACGAAAAAGTTTAAATAAGTTGAAGTCAAAATGTCTGCTGAATCCTCTTATTGCATATGAGATGATGTGCTGTATTGAAAGATACTCGTTTCAAGTAAAAATAGCAGCGGATTGTTTACAACGACAGAGATTTGATTTCAATTGGACATTGCTTAGAATTGGCTTCATTTTGGATTTTAGCTTTAGAATTTTTGGTAGTTGTAAACAATGTTGTTAGAAATGGTTTGGATCGTTCTACAATTTATTCAAGAGCTAATTTGAAGGAAATTAATGACAAAATTAATTTTGTTTTTAATAGAAACTGGGATCTTGCAAATACTATTTATATTGAAAGTATTGTGGTGGGCACGAATTGAACTGCTACATAGGATCATGATTTTGTACGATATATAATATGTCTAATACTATTCACACGAGATTTTGAATCGTACTGTAAACATAAAACGTGGGCGTTTAAATAGGGTTTACCATATCGATTTTCAAGTTGATATTGACGTTTTTCATACAAATGAGCTGTGGGTTTGTATAGGAGTACCTCAAAAAGTGGGCGGAAAATGTACATTTTTATATGTATATGAAGTGGGCAGCCCCACTAAATAGCATTTCAACATAATACTGACTTTAAGAAATAAGTTTTTCATACAAAAACACAAAAGTGTGCAGTGTGTTTGTATGGGGGCTACCTCAAAAAGTAACAAGTAAGCGTGGCGTGGCGGGTTAATCTTGATACTCTATTAAACTTCAATAAAAAGAAGGTATGTGCAAATGTTCAACTGGATAGTATACAAATTTGTCCCTAAAAAATGCGCAACAACATACAGACGGGCAGATATACAGACTTGGCTAGATCGTCTCGTCGAACTGATCACGAATATATATATTTTATGGGGTCTACGATGCCTCATTTCGTGCGTTACAAACTTTCAGACAAACTGATAATACTATTCAAACTCTGTGTGTGTAGTATAAAAAATATACATAACAATCTATATTTCAGGTGCTCGACTACAATCTTCAAACCATATTACAAAATAAGCGATGGTACAATATAAAACAAGACAACAGAAAATGTTAACTTCGGTAGAATCAAAGCTTTAATACTCTTCACAAGCATCTAACAAATTACTTTCAAGTCTTTTAATATTCTAGTGATAGTTTGACACCATTATTCCATGTTTAATATGATTAACATGGAAAATATGAAACTTTGCTTATAAAAAACACATGGTGGACGGAGGAGCACCGGGGA
This sequence comes from Leucophenga montana, assembly GCA_035044765.1. Lineage (NCBI taxonomy): Eukaryota > Metazoa > Arthropoda > Insecta > Diptera > Drosophilidae > Leucophenga > Leucophenga montana. The sequence continues at coordinate 633,837 of JAWNNQ010001638.1, read as the reverse complement.
AGATTGTGCAGAAAAAAGCTACATGTCACCCGCGCGGGTGAATGTGAATCAGGTAGAATAAGTGAAGCGTTCCTCTGCATAAATTGGCAGTTCTATGCTAGAAGGTAATGAGATTTTAGATTGGTGCACCGTCTCATATGACACCAATTGTGGCAACTGTTATATTGCGTGTAAACGTGTATATCGGACTGTCACAAATGTTGCTTAACCCGCAGGCTGTTAAAGCAACAGCTGTTTGTAAGGTAAGGTGAATAAGTTAATGAATTTAGGCCGAAAATATTTTTAAAACCGTTTTTTTTTTTTAATTTTAAATATTTGAACTTACAGTTCTTGCAACTGCATCAGCTTATGGAGACCCTCTGGCAGACTGCTAATTAAATTATCGTCGAGTTCTCTGAAATGAAAGAAGAAGAAATATAACACAGTATTTTAGTTTACTTTTAAATACAAAATATTTTATATAGTTTCACAAATGAAGTTCTAATGAAGTTCATATCACAATTTAAAACTTCTCAAAAATTATCGACATTTCTCAAAATATCCACGCAAAGTAAGAAATTAGCATTTAATACAATGTGAATGGCATTTCCTTTATAATAAATATTTAACACTAAATGCTTTTAACGGAATGTACACGCAAGCGTTGAAGCAGTGAAGAAAATCGGTATGGAGAATAGTCGAATCACTATGAGAGAAGTTGTTGAGGATATCGACATATCAGTTGGCACATGCCATGCAATTCTTTCGGATGTTTTGGGCATGAAACGTGTGGCAGCGAAGTTTGTTCCGAAATTGCTAGATGAGCATCGCTCAGGAGCTGTTGAATGACATCAAGAACAATCCACATTTGCTCAAAAGAGTCATAACTGGTGACGAAACAGGGCTATATGGTTATGACGCCGAAACCAAAGCGCTGCAGAAGAGTTAAAAAAAATTATAATAATAAATATTCAAAATGTCATTAAAATTTGTTAATCACTTAGGTTAAGAAGAGTTCTTCAAATACAATGGCGTGAGTTCTTGCCAGAAGTCAATAAGGAAAAGTATAACCTTGCAGTAATGCGCCGATTGCGTTAATTGTAATACAAAGAAATGGCTCGAATTTGTGGCAAAACAATTCATGGCTATTGTAACACGATAATGTACCTGCTCACACATCGTTGCTTGTTCTTGATATTTTGGCTAAAAACAAAACCATTGTCATGCCTCAGCCACCGTATTTAACCTGCTACTTTTTGTTGTTCCAAAAACTGAAAAGACGCACAAAAGCAGATAAAGACCGCATCGCTGGAAGAGCTTAAGGCCAATCCAAAAAGCACATATCAGAAGTGCTTCGAGGATGGAAAAAAGCGCTGCTAGAAATGTATATCTGAAGGGGATTACGTTGAAGGAGATGAAATAGATAATGATGAATAAATAAATATTTTTCGATAAAAATAAAAATTCATCTTTATTTCTGAGCAATAATTACGTTGGCTATAGTAATTATTCTCTTCTTTCTTTTTTTTTAGAGTATTTATATTGACCGGTAGCGGTATCATACCGGTATACCGAAACTAAATTCAAACTGAATACCGAAACAAATTGGAATCGGTACAGAATCTTAAACCGAAACACACGTTTCGGTAGGTACCAAAACCGGAACAAAAACCGTAATACATTTCGATTTTATTCACTGCTTTAAACATGATGTATACAACGAGCCAGCAATTTATAACTTGTGAAACTGTAATAGCTATAAATCGGATGCTTTTGAATTAAAGTGATTAAATGAAAGTATATGAGACGAGCAATTTAAAGTGTACTATTTAAAGTGTATTAAAGTTAAAGCTTGATCAAGGTCAACGTTTTACTTGTTTCAGATACTTCTTTTCTAAATGCGAGGTAGTCAGCGAAACTTAAATATAAAATATGCACAAATTTGTATGCGCATAAATTTTAGTTTTGTTCTGTGAATCTGTTGTAACTTTCAGATTCATTTCAAATATGTTGCCAGAGTAGTAGTTTTACAAAAAAAAATTTAAAGAACACTTTGGATATAAAATTAGTGTACAGCTTTTTGTGTCATTTCTCGTAGTCAAATTTAATACTTTCTAACTTTGAAAAGGTAGATACAAGTACTTTTAAACTGTGAATGAGCATTATTTTCAATTTAATTTAAACTCCACACTTTATTTTAAGTTTGTTAGCGTCTTAGTTTGACTGCAATTGTTCTAAAATTATATGAAATTCTCTGTGCACTATTAATATACAATATGTATCTACATACATATATGCACTCTCAGTCCGTCTGTATAAAATTCGGCAGCTACGTGTTGTCACGTAGCGTCAACCGAATACAAGTGTTCCATCCGTTCTGTGCGGCTTGCAATTCCCCTCGTTTTTCAAAACGGAAATATGCAAATTTACGCGTTAGTAGTTTATTTAAAAATGTACATAAATAAGTACGTACTAAATATAAGTATTATTGAATAGATTTATATATTAAAACATTAGGGAGAGCTCTTGAGATGCTTTGCAAGTCTAGGTAGCTGCAACTGTTTGGAGTAAGAAATACGTATGAACAAATAATGCTTCTTCAATTGTAGGGGAGTATTTCACATGTTACTAGAGGTGTAGTTTCAATTGAATTGCAGACTTTTAAAATGCAAACTATTAAAAATTTTATGTTTATACTCTTCACACAGAGTGTGAATAGTAATATAACTTAGTCACAAGTCGCTTTAAAGGATGCAACGGAGAAGGTATATAAATATATATTCGTTATCAGCACCACAAGACGTGTATATCTAGCCATATCCGCGTCTGTCTCTCTAGTGGCAACGATACTTCAATCGTCCAGTGTGCAGTTTAACATCCAGACAACTAGGGTTCAACCCAAGCTCGATCCAAAATTTATTTAATTTTTAATACGATCCTTTCTAATTGTTTTATCCGCAACAAAACTATATTATATTAAAAACTGTTAGATCTAAATATCGCTTCAATAATTTTTAAACTGAAGTAAAACCCAAACATTTTCAAGCAAAAAGGTCAACTGTGAAGAGTATTAAAGCTTCGGTTCCATCGAAGTTAAGGTTTGTTCTTATTTTTCATTGAAATAGCGATTGATCTTGATTCATGTATCGATTTACAAAAATAATATTACAGTGACTAGATACTCGGACACTATATTTTAGTAATAATTGTACTAATTTGCTCCCAGAGATGTTCTTTCATTTCCATTTTTCGCCAGAACACATTTCTACGTTTGCCCGAAAACAGGCTAGAAAAAACTGGAATATGTAAAAGATGATGCATACATTTAGGGTTGCAAGTTAATTAAATCCAAATTTATAAATAATTCAGCAACTATTTTAAATTAGGAAACGTGTGATTCATATAGAGGTTATTTTACGGCAGAATCTTGGTTTAAAAGCTTACAAAATCCTACTCGTTCAAGAATTGAAGCCGGTATACTTGAATTGACGCTTAAATTTCAGTCAATGGGCTCTGCAACAAGGAAGAATGAAGCATGAAGATCCGCTGTTTTCGCACTGAATTTTGTTTAGTGATGAGTTATATTTCTGGCTCAATCGATGCGTCAATAAACAAAATTGCCGCATTTGGGCTGGTGAGCAACCCGAAAAGATTCACCAACTACCGTTAAATCCACAAAAATGCAGTGTTTGATGTGGTGGAATCATCGGTCCGTATTTCTTTAAAAATGAGGCCGGACAAAAAATGCGAGCACTACCGCAACATGATAACGGAATTTTTTTTGCCTGAAATTGAACACCGTGATGTTGGCAACATATGGTTTCAGCAAGACGGTGCTACGGCACTCACAGCGCGCGAAGCAATGGCTGACCGTCTAGATTATGCGATATCACAGCTCTGAATTTTTATACCATTCACACATAGTGTGAAATGGTGTTATCAGTTTGTCTGAAAGTTTGTAACGCATTAAAGGAGCCATCGTAGACCCCATAAAGTATATATATTCTTGATTAGCCATGTCCGTCTGTCCGTCTGTATGTTGTTCCGCATTTTTTGGGTAGCAATTTTTATGCTATCCAGTTGAAATTGAACACATACACTTCTTATTATTGCAGTTTAATATAGTATCAAGATTGATCAGCCACGCTCATTTTTTGGGGTAGCCCCTATTCAAACCCCCACTTTTCGTGTGAATGGTATTAGAGCTTCGGTTCAACCGAAGTAAACGTGTTGTCTTGTTTTCTTTGAAGTTATGTGAAGTCGTTGTCGCTCAGTTGTACCACGATGTCTTCAAGTTGCAGTCTTCTGACATTATGCTAAGCAAGTTGGTGTTTACCAACAAGCTTTTGACGAGATCGTTAAAAGATTAATCCAATAATACCTCTATACTGTAATGCTCAATACCTTGCAGTTTGATCTGAGACGCAGCTTTAGCTGCTTATATAGTCCTACTTAACTACTCAGAAAATATGATATCAATATCGGTAACATTCCTAGCAGCCTATTTAGTTCTACAAAGTTCATTTGAAAATGACTGAAGTCTTAAAAATATAATGGCAGAAAGAGCAAATATTAATTTTTGTTTTAAACTCGGTAAAAGTTTTTCTGAGACTTACGAATTATTAAAAAATCTTTATGATAATCTTTATGATAATAATTGAGTCGTATTCGAGTTAACACGTGGTTTACACGATTTCAAAACGGTCGTGATGATTTAAATTATGATGCCAGACCTGGACGAGCAGAAGCATATTATCGTCCTTAGTTAGTGGAAAAAGTAAGTAAACTAATCGCTATCGAAGCAAATTTCACTGTGAGAATGCTGGGAAAAAAAAGGTGTGCGCATGTTTTGTTCCACATCAGTTAAATGATGATCAAAATGTTGCTCGTGTAGAGCATTATTGCAAAGACATCATTTCAACAGCTGAAAACGATAAAGATATTCGTGATTCGATCATAGCTGGTGATGAGGCATAGTGTTTTAAATATGATCCTGAAATTAAGCGACAAACTGCAGTATAGAGGTCAAAAGACGAGCTAAAACCTACAAAACTGCATTTTCAGAAGTCAAGAATCAAAATAATGTTGATAACTTTCTATAATTGCAAAGGTATTGTTCACAAGAAATTTGTTCCAGAAGGTCAAACTGTGTTATGGAGAATTTTATTTACAAGTTTTACATGGTTTGTGGGCGAGAGATCTACTTGTTAAGCCCAAATATTCCAAATGAAAGCAGCTCTTTTTATTGCATGATAATGTAGTACCACCTCACAAGAAATTTTTGATAAATAAACATATTTGTCTAAACGACCACCCTCCATATTCGACTGATCTAGCATCGTGCGATTATTTTCTCTTCCCAAAAATGAATAAAAGAAGCTTTTTACGATGACATTCAAGCCATTTAAGCAGGCGTGACACAGGTGCTAAAGAACATCGCAAACAGCGAGTTTAAAAAGTCTATGGTTAAATTGGTTGAGCGTTCCAAACGTTGTATTGTGTTAAATGGATCGTATTTTGAATAAATATTAGAGTTTTGAAACATAATACCATGCTCTTTTTATATTTTATAACTAAAAAGTTCGGTTATTTTTAGATCACAGCGTGTAGAAGTGTTGAAATCAGATATGCTAGTACAAATTGTAAGCCAATAAGCTGTTATCTAGTGTTACTCTTGCGCAGCACATATCTTAAATATTATCTTATTTGGCTGAATTTCAAAACAATTTAAAAATTAATACAACAAATGCAATTTGTTTTGTACTCACGTTTTCATCTCTAATACTGTTGGTCAATAATCTGACAGAGCCAAATTCAATAACTTGGCGACAGCTGTTGACAACAAGTTGTGCATTTTCGTTTTAGCTTGAAACAATATGCAACAAAATTGCGGTTGCTGCTTATTGGTTTCAAAATATATACATAGATGCATATATACAATTGCATTTGAAGTACATGTCAAGCAGTCAAATGCAGAACCGCAATTTATTCTTTTAGTTATGAATTCATTCAGTCAGTCAGTGCGTCAGCAACGAAATAAATCTCCAGAATATGGCTGAAAAATATTACATGAAATTCTTTACTTTTGCTGAGATTTGCGAGTTTTTGGTCGACATATTTTTTTTCGTTTATATTCACACTTACACTTTGAACATTATTTAAAGCATTAAAACACGTGCACACCCACACACACACAAACACACAAACACACACATAGCCATCCAACAAGAATCCAACACATAAATTTGCATATTTGTCTGGTTTGGCTTACTTTAGTTTTGTTTCTTCTCGCTCTATTTCTACATACAATATAACTCACACTATTGTCTTCTCTTTTTTTCAGCATGAAAACATAAAAATGGCGCGCTCTCGCTTAAAAGTATGCAACACGCAAGAATAAAACTTTTAATGCTCGCTACCGAAAATTTGTGGTAAAAAACTTAAACTTTTTTTTTTTTATTTTTACCACGAATCGACCAAGCTCATTATTGTTCTTTTTTTTATTATGGTTGTTCTTGCAATTGTTTTTGTACTTAGTTTAACTGAGACAGGAACAACAACAACAACATCAACATTTTGCGCTGAAAATTGAAATTTATTTTTGAACGGATAAACACCATTTCCATTCGGTAGTCAAACTTTGTCGTCTAGCAATAGTTACGGCGTCTCCGTCTCCGTCTGCGTCTGAGTTAACTTTAACTTAGATATCAAAGTTTTCTTTTTAGTGTTTATGTCCAAGTTTTCAAAGCATAGTTATATGAGTGTGTGGGTGTTTTTCACTTTTATGCTCTTCACACTTAGTGTGAGTAGTATAATAAATTTGTCATTGCATTTGGAGTGTATTTAAGGAGACATACGAGCTTCGATAAAGTATATTCGAGGACTGTTTTGAAAGTTATTAAACTAGTTTGCAAAATTTTGTTTTAGTTTCGTTTAAGCTATTCATAGATACTTTGACTAAAGATTATTCTTGAAGCGCTGTACAGACTATCATATACTGTACATGCGACAGATTTATCATATTGCATTGAAAATCTCACTCGAAACTCTTTAAATTTTCAGTAGAAGTGACACCCAGCTCAATATTCAGTTCTAAATTGGTGTAACCTAGTCAGAGAGCTGTGAGATCTTTGCACATAGCTCAATAGCCAATAGTGAGTATTTCATTTTTTAATTATTTATATAGATCTATCCTCGTTTAATCTTTTTATACTCTTCACACTTAGTGCGAATAGTAATATAATTTTTTCACAGCTACAAATCGAACTAACCATGTTCGTCAGTCTCGTGTCTGTTTTAATCAAAACAACTCCCTCTGTTTTTAAGACATCTATCTGAAATAGTGTATGAAGACTTTCTATGTTCTTAGACTCACATTGACCATCTCACGCGCACTTTCAAGGTAACCCTCATACCAAATCATAGTCACTATTCGAAATAAACATGAAATACTTTTTTATTACAGTTAATATCAAACTTGAAATTTAATATAGAACCGACCATATTGCATGTATGCTCCACATCTGTAGGGTGTCCCAAACTGACTGCACAATTTAATTTAAAAACTGCACTGTAAAGTAGACATGGCATTATGTATGGAAATAGCAAATGGCCCGCGCAGCTCTATTGATGAAATTTTGACAAAAATGTGGCTCTATCTCAAAGAGTTCGCGTTGAGCTCAGGAATTGTTTCTGTTTTATTTACATACACCTGAGAAATCAGAAAACCCAAAAGATAGAAATCGCTCGGCGTTAAATCGCACGAACTTGGTGGCCAATTGACATCGGAATTTCGGAAGGCGATGCGTTCCGGAATTTGCTCCTTCTCTGCGAGCGCGAAAGAGAAGAAAATTACGTATTTTATTTTTTATGCGCTTCGCAATTATTTTGGTGACTGTCTGTCTGTTATGAGTTGTTCTGTTTAGCGCGCGATGAAATAACAATAACAATAAACACATAAACGCAGTAATATACATAATTATTTCAAGATTGCAGTGAATTGAGCCGACCGATGGCTATTCATACTAGTAGTTACTAATGGGCCTATTCTGCCCACATTTAGATGTAGTTCCCATAGACACCAACCACCCAAGTTTTCTTAATTTTCGAGTTAACTACCTTAAAAAAGGAAGGCTGGTCACCTCATCCGAATAAACCCCGAAGGTTTACGATGGAAACCTGAAATTGATTAGTGGGCGGCGTTAGAGAGGATGTCCAAGCTTAAGATGGCAAGATCAGGTCTATGATGATCCGAAGAAGTACCGGATTGCGCTTCGGTCAAGTTCGCTTTCCTACGTGCGGCCTTGGCCGATACATAGTTATAGAGTCACCTAAGTAAGTAAGTAAGTCTTGCAGTGTAAGTTCCTGAGACACATTGTGTCGAAAAATGGTGATCTGGACTGACCTCCTCATTCTCCGGACTTAACTCCACCAGACTTTGTCCTGTGGGATTAGTTAAAGAGATAAAGTTTATGCCAGCCAGCCAGCCGAAGACAATTGACGAGTTCACAGCTAACATACGCGCCGAAATTGATGCTATAACGCCCGAAATGCTGGCAAACTTATGCAGAATGCCTGAAATCGAATGGAGGCAGTCATCTAATCGACATTGTATTCAAAAATTGATTTGAAATACTAAATGGTATAGAACATTCTAAATAAGTCTCGATCATTTGTCGAAATCGGTTGAAAAAGATCAGAGATACTTAATGTTGAAAAATCGAATGGCGCATATCTTACTTCATGGGATCTACCAAGCCTCTTCATGCTTGTTACAGACTCACAAACTACATCAAAAATGAATTGCAAAAACTATTGCAAAAGGCTCGCTAGAGATAAGTTTTGTGAACTATCGTAAACGACACTTTTACTGCCACAGACAGTGCGATGGTTGTTTGATATTGTGTCTGTTTTCGTGACCCTTTGCGATAGTTTTTCGCATTAAAATTTTGTGTAACTTTGCGTTTTTTTGCGCTGGGTTTCTTTAGTTTAGAAGAAACGTGTGTATACGATGTGAGTTTTTGTATAACGTTTTCATATATATATATATATATATATATATATATATATATATATATATATATATATATATATATATCATCCGATTTTGATGAAAACAAAAAGTATCCGAAACCAGTCAGTTTATTAATGAAATTTTCTTCAAAACTTATACACAAAAAAACATATGAAAAGAGTAGTAAAACTTCAATGTGACACTGAACTAAAAGTATTTACTTCTTCTGTATTAGTTTCAAATCTCATATTTCTATGTTGTTCTTAGATAGCAGTTCTTCAAGTTTTTCAAAGTATATATGCACTTACAAAACTTTTAAAGCTGTTAAATTCGTCAGGGCTCCAGCGGAGATTTTCATGATTTGATTGCGCTTGAGTAAACTGAAAGAAATAAAAGGATAAAATATGTAAGAAATGCATTACATTTCGTTTTTTTTTTTTTTTGTATCAGCTTACTTCTCTGGGAATATGATAAATGTTGAAAGTTGATGTATGAAAAATGTTTAGAAAATTTATATAAAAATGTATAAATGCGGCATATACTCACAGCACAATTAGATTCGGCATACGCGGAAAATCTTCATCATTTATTATTGTCAACAAATTGCTGCCCAAATTACTTTTATTGCGCGAAAAAAAAAATTGGAAATGTTGAAAATATTATTATAAATCATTTTTATTTGTCAGTGCTGTATTAGTTTATTATTCAGTAGTAAGTAAATATGAAAATATTTTAAATGTTATCAATAAAATTTCAATTTGGCTATTCAATAAGTTTATTATGCTCTTCTAGTGGTTTCTTTATGATTAATGATTCAAGACAAAACTTTTGCTTAGCTTACTTAAACTTGAATGGAATCAGCTGGGAACCATTCAAAATTGGAAAAGTTCTTTGAAAAACACAATTTCAATTACACGTTAGAGGAATCGGAGGAACATATAAGAAATATTAAGGAACTGAATTAAAATATAAAATATTCTAGAAATGAGAGTATTTAAGTAACTTTCATTATGTCTTCTAGGAAGTTAGTTGAGTGAAAGTTGAGCACTCTGTTCTCCACGCATGTTGCAATACTGTGCATGATGCCCATTCGTACTCTGCAGAATGCGGAATAATAGAAGAGAACATTCCAAAATGCATCTACTATTGTATTTATATTTCATGCCATGATTAATTTTGTGCCCATTGGCGTTTATACTGAACTCAAGCTCACAATATTCTCTCCGTGGATGCCGCAGTGTTCGGATTCAGTAAAGACAGACTCTACTGTGGCACGAAATCAAAGTTTTATTCAACTCTCCAGCCACTATTATTGATAAAATAACAGCTTTAACAATGGCAATGGCATTATAAAAATATGGACGTCATATAGTCTTTTCCGTTAATAATGCATATTTTGAGTTGTTCTAAAGAAACCATCCGAAGTTTCTTTCTAAGGGTCATCTAAACATCAAATTTGGCTCCATACAATTAACAGCCATTAGGAATAGTAGACACCAATCTCTTAGTTTACTTGTAACGATTTCAGCAATAGAGGACTAAATTCCAACCGACAACCAAGATACTGGAGATGACAAAGACTTTGATTTTGATGATAAATCTGATAAATTAATTAACGAATATCTCAATTTTCCAGAAGACGAACCATATGCAGTTTCTGCTGCGAATGCTTCCCCAGAGTTTGAGACTGCAGTCGCTTCCCTTTGACATGAAACTGTAACTGAAATGGAAAAAGAAAAAAGTCGCCCGTCTGATCCTATGTGATGTTTCCGTCAACAAATCAAATCATTTGAAAAAAGTTTAATCTTTAAACAATCGATAAATTGGAAAAAAATTGCTGGGCAATGTGAATGCGATGGTTTTCGGAGGTCAGAAAGATCTTACTTTGGTACCAGTTTGTAAATTAGTTTTATAGTACAAACTTCAAGTTAGGATCGACATTTTGAAATAATTTCGACTTTAAAATGTGTAGTTCTTAGTAAGGATGTAGGCTGTTTTGTCAGTAAAGCGAAAAGAGGTAGCTGGGAGTACTTCTGTAGTATCATTGAAGCTGCCTCTTCTATTAGAATCAGAAAAACTGATAGTCCCATAGTGTACTTAAAGAGGCCGGACGGCTCATGGTCAAACTCAAGTGAGGAAGCACTAAATCTTCTATTAGAATTTCACTTTCCGGGATGTTTATACAACATGCAGACAATATATTCTGTGGAGAGTGTACCTCAACATCTCATCAAGGTCAGCGCCAACAAGATAGAATGAGCGATAGAATCTTTTCAGTCATATAAATCCCCAGATCCAGACGGTATATTTTCGGCGCAGCTCCAAAGAACACATACACCTAATCACACCAAGAGGTGGCTATATGAGCTCTTTGAAGCCTGCCTTAAATTAAACCACATGCATAACCGATTTAGGCAAGTGAAAGTGGTTTGCATTCCAAAGGCAAGAATGGCATCGATCGTATGCACAATGCTGATGACGTAGCAGTGGCAATAATTGGCAGATTCCCACAAACACTCTGTGACCTAATAGAAACAGCACTTAAGGGTCTTTCTAGCTGGGCAGACTCTTCAGGCTTAGGAGTAAATCTCACTAAGACTGAGTTTATATTATTTTCAAGCAGGTACAAGATACTTAACTTAATCCCTCCCAAACTGAATGGAGTACATCTCACATTCGGAGTTAGCGTAAAATTCCTGCGTCTAATACTGCATAGGAAGCTTCTGTGGATTGATAACATAACAGAAATAGTAGAAAAGCAACAGTAGTGCACTTTGCGTGTATAAAAGCAATAGGCAAGAGACAGGGTTTCTCTCCAGCAATTATATACTGGTTGCAAACACGATATAACATCTCCTTCCACTCGATACAATAGCAAGGAAAAATTCCACAATAACAGCCATCAGGCTTAGAGCATGGGATTATTCGTAAAACGGAACAACGGGGTACTCAACAATCCAAAAAACAAAAAGAAACCTACCCGGAAGTACATAATATTGTATCCCAAAACTGGACTTCAATAAGAATTTCGATGTTCGCATTCCTACCCGACAAGATTGGTAGGTATAGCAACATAAAGTAGAAATAGAAAAATCATTGAAGATCTTCACAGATGGCTCAAAACTGGAAAACAGAGTCTGTGGTGTAGTATACTACATCCCAGAAGTTGGTATCAATGCCTCTTTTAGACTAACTGATTACCAAGCGGAAGTTTCTGCCATACATGAAACAATGTTTTAACTAGAGTCGTCTAGGATTAGAGGCAAACAAGTCCACCTATAATCAGATAGCCAAGCAGCTATAAAAGCGCTGAACTTCTATCTAAATCGGTCAAGAACCATCACTAACTGTCGCAAATCTATAATAAGATGGCTGAGTAGAACAGTATCCTTGTCGTTTTTGTGCCAGGGCACAGCAATATTGCGGGTAACTGTATAGCCAATAAACTGAATGAACCAAATTTGACAGGATAAGCAGTCGTTTGGCATACCGCTGTCAACTTGTAGGCTGCAAATCGGAACTGATACTATTAGGAAAGCAAACAATAGGTGCTTGGGACGTACCACGTGTAGCACTTCAAGGCAGGCGTGGCCTAAGTAAAACCGGAAAAAATTCAGTTCCTACTTAAGTTGAGTAGAACAATTTTAATAGGAGTTGTAACATAACACTGTCTCATAGTTCAGCATGCCAGAATACAGTGGGCCTGCACACAAGACTTCTGTAGAAGCTGTATTAACTGCGAGGAACCCGAAATCGTCCATCAGCTTCTATGTCATTGCCCCGAACCGTCCAAGAAAAGATTCAGCATCTTTTCAGAAAGTTTTAAGCTAGAGGTAAAAAATTTAGTAAAATCTTCTCAATGGCTGTTCGAAGTTTCAAAGGAGATTCATGTGGTATCACAGGACTGTTGGCTGTGCATTTGTAACTCGTCCGACCAATCTAACCTAACCCAAACTAATCTAGTAAGGCTGTACGAATTGTAGCTTTACTTATCAAATCTATGCAAATCAAACCAAATTATGTATTTTACTTTTTATAAATTATCTAAACTCATTGAATAACCAATTTATGCTGTAAACATATAAAATACAATTTTTTAATCAACAAATTCATGCATTTCCATATGTAGTTTAACTGTAGTTTTGTGTCTGTGTTTTTATTTCACGCTGTTAAATGTGTTTTCTTTTGTACTTTTTGTGTTTTAGACATTTTTAAAAACGTACATAAATACATAAAAGGCAAACATTTTCCAAAAAAAATCTATATATATTAAACGTGTCCTCTACATGGGTGTCGCGTAACTGTGTGTGTGTGTGTGTGAGTGTTTTGTTTTTTTAGCATTTAGAGCAAAGCACGCCAATTTGATGTGTTTCGGTTAAAGAATTTTCATATTTGTTTGCAGCACATGCAATTTTAAAACGACAAGGTACATGAGCAGGATATATACACACACACACAGAGAGAGAAAGAATTATTAAATTAAATATGTAGAAATGTTTATGAGTTTATAGAAAATAAAAAAATGAAGAACAGAATATAGCTCACAGTGCTTCGAGTGTCTTTAGTCCAGCCAAAGCGTTTGTCGGTATCCGATAGAACAGATTGCCCTCGAGGCGTAGCGTGCGCAGTTTATGCAATTGGATGAGGCTAGCGCTGTCCATGCTCACTAAGGCGTTGCCATTCAACTGTCTTCGTGGCACAGAATGGCATATATAAGTGTTGTTGGGTTTTTATATATATAAATATATATATATATATATATATATATATATATATATATATATATATATATATATATATATATATATATATATATATATATATACATAGATACAGAAATACAAATAATAGAATGTGCTTTAAATGCAATCAAAATCAACATTAAGCTTTGAAACTAATTGCTGCGCCTGATTGTATGCTTTAAATTTTGTTTAGTTTCTTTTACATTTTTTTTTTTTTTGTTGTAGCGTGTTCTGCGACACAGTTTTAGAAGCAGTGCACACATACACTGACAGCATGTTCAACACTGCCATTTTTATTTTCTCTTTTGTTTTTTTTTTTGTTGTTGTTGTTGTTTGTTCTGCTGTTGCATACTTACAGGGATACAAGATGGCTTAGTCCTTGAAATGCATACGCTGGCAGAGATTTAAGACCACAATTCTGTAAATTTAAACGCTTCAATTTACCAAGACCATAAAACGCATACGGATCCATATTAATGATGATATTGTCCGCCAAAGTTCTGCAAGTAGTGTTGAAAAATGTCAAGTAGTACATGCACAGTTCAAAGGGGGAAGAAGAAACAAATGGTTTTGTATAATTAATTATTTGTTGGTTGCATAGTAAATAGTGTAATAAAGTAATTTATATTGTTGCAAGAGACAACAAAAAAACAACAAGAAAAACAAGAAAAATCCAAAGAAAAATCCAAAGAAAAATAAGCAAACACACAAGTTTAATTTAATATCATGCCCTCTTTTGTTGTTGGGGTACCCCGTTTTAGGTTTGAACTAGCGCACAGATTGGCTCACTCTGTGGTTTGCTGCTGTGAAATTGACTAATGAGTGCAGCTCATGACAGCAAAGCAAAGTTGTCAACAAAGTTGCTTTCACATTTTGTTCAGTTTGTGTGTAGTTTGCTCAACGCCCACTTTCATTTTTCGTGTGTTTACGAAATTTTTAGTTTAATTTTGGTTAGCTAAGCTAACGCTTAAAGCGGATTTAACTTTTTTCTATATGAGTGTAAGTGCACAGATTGTTGCAATTTAAGTAATAAAGTTTGGAAAATAGGTTAAAGTTTGTAGTTATTCAAAAGGGTTTACTGTTTATTGTTTAGCTAAAGTTTTGTACTTACAATTCTTCTAAACTTGGCACCATGAAGAATGTGTTGGCTTCCAGTTTTGTGAGATTATTGTTACCAAGATCTCTGAAAGTGAAAGATATAATTTTATAGTATATAGAATTTCTTGGAAATTGTTGAGTTAATTATCGTATTTCAAGTTTATTTGACTAAAAACTTTATACGCTTACGTAATAGGGATGATTATCAGCTGATCAACAGTAGTAGTGTTGGAAATCAAAGTAGAAAATAGCAACCATGTGGCGGAAGAAAATTTATTTTGGTACTACAGAATATTTTATCCGCATATTTGTTTGTATTTTTTAATTAATTTTAAACTAAAGATTCTGTACATAGTTGCAACACCAAACTTAACCATTGTTAAGTCATTCACCTTTATATTGTACTGAATAAGAGCTACAAGGCGCCAGAATGTGTCCGACCAAAAATAAGCGGAATACTGATTATACCCACAAACACTTTGAATAGTATTGAATAGCAAGCTGACCGGAATAATATTTCATGGAGTTCTGGTATGTTGGTAGGCCTTGCAGAAATTCACGTACCTAAAGAGTATGGATGCTTTAGTCTGCATAATGGGGCGTTGAGATTCGTCCCCACAAGAGTACTGGAAATGATGCTAGGAGTCTAACCATTGAACATCTACGCGCGTCTACTCGCCTCTGCGTGACAGGCACTATGACGCCACAAAGCTATGCACACAGCGCAGGGAGTTCAACAATATAACGGAATGACTCCCAAAACCAACTCCGCACAGACACCAATATCACCGGGATCAGGACTAGACCAGAGCGTAAAACAAATATTTACAGACAGCCCCAAAATTGAGTCAGAAGTTGGAGCGGTGGTATACGGTGCAGAGTGCAATTTGAGGATCACGAATAAATTAATCGATTACTACAGCATATTTCAGACGGAAGTATTCGCAGTAAGGAAAGCAGCAAAAGTTGTCCAAGAGATGCACACTTCTCAAGAACGAGTAAACATATTCATCGACAGCTAATCTGCCATAAAAAGACATGCAGATGGCCTTCATTTCTTCCAGAAAAGTGCTGGCGAGCAGGGATGCAGTTGATGCTCTCAGTTGCTCAAAAAATGTGCATATCTTCTGGACCGTGGCACAGACGTTTATAAAATGACGGATAGATTAGCAAAAGACCCAGACGTACGGATCTCTCTTCAGAAGCAATATAGCAAACTGGAAGAGGACGAATGGACAAAAGCTGGAGAACGGTGGAAAAATACCTGCAGCTGTACAATACCTAAGGCAATGTGCAAAGAAAGTAACAAGAAACTCTCGCACTACCTGCTGCAGCTCCAGAGAAAAGACTGCAGATTGTTGGTCTCCATTCTGACACAGCATTGTCATGCGAAAAAGCTAAGATAACCAACATGGACGGTTGTGAGAAACTAGGAGTCACAAAAAATCTGGAACACATCATCTGAAACTGTCCAGCAATTGAAAATTCACGATTAAAGTACGTTTTCACCATGCTATAAACAATTTATAAATATAAAGTAGATGAGTTTCTTGCAAACTTGCAAAATATACCAAGCAAAGAATACAGCTAGAAACGATAAATGCCGACTTGGAATTTCGTGCAGTGTTGCATAATTTAAAATATATAGTATACAATAGCTGATAATGTAAATTTCAATCAATAACAAAGAACCACACGTATAAATCAAACATAATATATGCTAATACAAGTATGTATGGCCAACGGTTGACTTAATCGATCGCAATCTAGAAATAATTTTGTAAATTATTCCGTTAATGCGTTTGTTTTCATTGCTATTTCAAAGCCAATTACAACAAGAGAGACACTCACCAAAATAAAAGCGAATCTCACACACATACAAGACAAAACAAACAATCTCTTATTCACGCTCACCGTGCCTTATCAACTGGTAACTGGCTGTTCTCATGCTATTTAGTTCTATTTTGTATACTAAGTAGATATCATACGTTTTTGTACTTCATGTAAAGTCCATGCATGTAATTTTCTGTTTCGTTCTGTGAGTGAAGATTGTTGAAGCCTTTTATAGCCATAATATTCACACGATTTAAATAAAAAAATATAGAATGCACACATCTGCATATGAATAACTTTGAAATATTTTTTTTTTTGTAAATCGGTTATAGACTTAATACCGTTTATAGATACCTAGGTGGCCGCCGCGCCATTATATGCGACCACTCCAACAAAATAATGAACAGACAAAGGGTTAATACATAGCAGTGGGCGCCCCTTTACTTTTTATCTTATATGAAGGCGTAGAGCCGCCTATTTTTCCAGTTGATCTTTTCTCTCCCAATGTGCTTTACATATGTACCAAATCTCAATTTGATTTTTTTTTTTGTTATGTGTGACGGCGTGTAATCGCCCATTTTTTTTTATATAATACATAAAAGAAAACTATCGATTGTGGGCCCATTCGATAGTTTTTCGATAGTTTGTTTATAATATGTAAGAATATCTAAGTAAGTATTTATATATCATTTACGCATATGATAAAAGAGTAATCTAGCTTTGGGAAAATGTAACAGCCAGAAGGAAGCGTGGCAGACCACACTAAGATATATAAAATCTTTATCAGCTAGTCAAATCGTGTAATTATAGAAGAGTATTGGCTCCGCCTGTCCGACCGCCCGCATTATCGTCAAGATATCCGAGCCTATAAGAGATAGGGCATTAAAATTTGATACTTAGGATCAAAAGGTCCGATTAAAAAGGGTACGCCCCATACAAAACTGTCCCCTCTTTCTAGTTTGATAAATAATTTCGTTGTTGTTGTTAAATAATTTCGTTGTTGTTGTTAATTTGACTAGAATTGCCAAGTTAAATTTTGGGTCCAGTTCAATCGAGTTAGTAGAAGTGGGTCTAAATTAAGTTTCACTATTTGAATATAACATAAAACTATCGATGGTCTTAAAAACTACTCGATAGTGGTCCAAAAAAACTATCGATTGTATTCCAACACTAGTATAAATGTTTTGGTTCCGGTACGGTTCTTTGATTTTATATATATTTCGGTAAATGGTTTCGGTTAAAAAAAAAACAAAATTCAAATATAGGCTCTGGTTCCGGTTACTGTTCCCAATTTCTATCGGTTAATTTCGTAAAAGATCCCGGTTCTTCTTTTCTACATCAAATAAATTCAATAATAGCCGATTTCGCGTATCTCCAAGTATCAGTTAAAATATTATAATAAGCGGTGTTGGTCTACTATTCTATACAACACAGTATATATATACTTCATAATTGAAAATGTATTCTATTCAACTCGCACTGCCCGACAAGACTTTTCTCTCTTACTTTATTCTGTCTAGATGACTTAGTTTATATATCTACAATTGTTTGAGAGAATCAAATATACAATCTGATTTTCAACTCATTAAAATGTATAATACATTGCCAACAAATAATAAAACGAAACCCCTATCCATCAATTTCAAATTCACTTTAGTGAAACCGAATTCGCTAAACCAATGCGCCAGAAAAAAAAAGGAGAATCCGTATGCTTCAGCCAAAAGAAATGAGTAATGCACTTTTTATGAATGCCATGAATTCCGAATTAAGCTTAAGTGCGTTAAACGTTCGTCGACATTTCAGAACGCCATCAATCAAGGAGAAAAGTATATTGAACAAGTTGGTTAGCAGCACTAGAAAAATGTGCAAGATAGAATAACTATGACAGACGAAAAGCACGCTTAGAAAAAACAAGAACAAAAAAAAAACAAAAAATTCAAGAAATAATAAAAATTGAACAAAATGAAGATGAGCCCGCAGCAGTAAAGCAGTTTACAATTTTTCGCTTGTTTTTTCTTGGCTTTCCATGTGAGTTTTCCTTTAACTAACAAAAAAAAAAAACGAAACGAAACTTACTGAACAAACTAATCTCGCCAAGTTGCAAAAAACAGAAATAAATCAAAATGAAAAACCGTGCGGAAAATATACAAAATATGTTTTTACATGAGCGCCATCAGCTCCAGCTTCAGCTTCAGCGCCAACACCGACACCGACATCGACACCGGCTAAAGAAGGCTACGCATCCACGTAGCTATTAAATGAGAAAAACTTGCCAATACGCTCATTTTCCAGGCACTTAATCATCGTTGGCGTTGTTGTCGTCGTTGTCGTCGTCGTCATCGCAACAAAGTCGCTGAACGCTTTTCCATTTAAGGCACACTTGAGCCCCCCCCCCTACCTCACCCATACCACTAACCCACCGGTTTTTATCATACTTATAAATAAAGCCTAGCAAAGTGTTGCGATGCGTAATTATAACGATAACCAAAGTTGTATAGAAGTATCCAAGACGTCATACATGGGCGATTGAAGTGAATGAGTCTGCTTGGTGGCCGGGCCACCTCTGTCTCTGTCACCATAAATAGTTTGGTGCGTCGACGTTTCGCGCATATTTGGTTTGCATGTCAGCGAGCGAGCGAGCGAACAAACTCGGCCAAAGAAATATCAGTCAAACACGCGCTTAATAGGTTTTGACTTATGAAAAGTTAACGTAACATTACGTTAATTAATAATTTATTTATTTATGGCAGCGTGACAAACGTGAAATCGCCTATTTACATGACGAAGTACACTGTAATAAATTATTTGTATGAAGCGAAATGGTATTGATAAAAACTTATGGGAAAATTTTAAATTTGATAAAACTCAAGCACTCATTCGCAAAACATGGCACGATTTAGAGGCTCTTCGAGCGGATAACATTCTTCATATTCTCAAGATTCTCAATTAAAATTGAGAGTATAAAGAGTATTGCCTGTACCATTTCTTATGATTCAATATTCAGTACAATCCAAACATTCATAAAAAATATTGTCATTCACCCGGAATGAATTAGGTTCTTTTCAATAAAGTCACCGATTTATAATCGACATCATAACATATTTATTATCATCACCACATACTGTAGATATTTAAATAAAGCGAATATCTTTTTGCCACTCACATGTTAATATTATCGCGCATTTGCCTGTGGAAATGGGAAATGTTGAAAATATTGGGCCCAATGAAAAATTCCCTTAAATCAGTTATTTTGTGAAAATAGCGTGGAGCCTAATATCCGATTGTTTTATCAACCAACTTGTCATGTTCACATACAAACTTCACATACAAAATCTGATAGAAACAAACTACCGTGTCTACATCTACATAAAATCGGCAATCACACACTCTCGCTGATTTAACGAATGTTTAATAGACATGCCTAATACAAAGAAGAGCGGATATCTACAATGTGCTTAACCAGCTCATGTTAGCTACAATTCGCCTTCATACGGTATGGTAACTATCCAACAGACAAACGACATAAGAGTTATGTACGCAAAATATTTTACGAAGCACCTGAAGCCTTTCCCTATGGTTTATGTACAAAACTGGCACAGCGAACTGATGTCAATGCGGACAACACTGTTACCGAAATTCCTTATAAGCACCACACTTTTATGATGGAGACATTTTGAAGCTTTATGGGCCAAACCCATAAAATACATTCCAAACTAATACAATCCAGCAGAGTCAGCGAAACTCGATATAACTTCAAGCACCCGAAAAGTAAAGCAATGTTCGAAGTGATGGAAAGAATTGTATGAGAGAGAGAACTCGTTGCTGAAGCTCAAGTGATGGAACGCTTGGTCATCATCACTGGCATTTTCGGAAATAAGCAGATGATCAACAACAATCAAAATCTATATATAAATAGGCAAAAGCAAAACGTTCACACTCTTTTTAGCACCCTTAAACCGAACACATTCTCTTCATTTTTGTTGGACAGGTTATGAAGTGGAGTTGGAACGAATATAATTTTTTTTCTAAAACATTGACTCTAAGGTAGATAAAAACCAGGTAAGGGCCTCGACCAATCACAACGTCCTAAGCTCTCTCACTCTCTCAGTTCTCTCAATTTATGAAACAATTACAACAAACAAGTCAAAGTGAGTGACGCCATAGAAATAAGCAACAGGTGGACTTATCCGCCAACATGTTGGCGAGCATCAGTTGAGACCGTGGCTACATGTTCTTGGTAAAATTTTTAAAGAGAAGTCTATATTTCTTGGAGCCTGTTGTCGAGCGAAGTGACACTTATACGGGCCAACCTTAACGCTCCTACTTAACTTAATCAAATCTGAGTTAGCTGAAGTTTATCTGCAATAGCGTTTATTAATGTGTTTAAACGTGGTCGTAAGTGCTTAATTGATGAACATTGTTCGAGATGTCTACTTAAGATTACTACTGCAGAAACAATTATCCAGATTCATGATATTATTCTGAATGATTGCCGAGTGAAGTAGCATGAGATAGTTAAAATAATGCACATCTCTTACTCCGATTTGACCACAAACGCAATCGTGTAACGACTTCGAAAGATGAGGATGAGTTTTTTCGCCATTTCTTAACCGTAAATCCATCCGAATTCACCATAAAGCAAGAAACAGCTGAAACAGTGAATTTCTCCACGTTTGATCAGTACTGAATGAGGGCAAAGTGGCACTGTCGGTAATTATGCCAGTTTTTTGGGTTGCCACGAATTTTGCCTTTTAGGCGGTTGAAGATGCGATAAAGGGTTGTGGATAGTTTTGTTTCGCATGAAATAATTGAATAGAATTTGAAAGAATTAAATAAAAATTTAAAGAATTTATGGTTCGAACGGGGGTTGAACCTGGAATGTGGAATGTTAGGCAGCACATTAGACACCCTAAAGCTATCAAGTACTCACATGTTTTCTGATACAATGGTACTATTTATGCAATATCAATATTATAATTGCATTCATCTTTTGTTTATAACATGTTCGATGCAACAAACTAAATGCCAAGTGTTTTTGTATGGGTCCAACTTTAGTTCAGGTTTGCTCAAAGTTACACTTCGTTTGCTCACCCATCACAAATTTTTAATTAATGATTTAATATTTGGAATTTAAATTACAAATTTGGTTACTTTCGTCTATTTGTTTGGCTGTAAAAAGTGCTGAAATATAAAACCGTGGCCGAACAATTTCTTTAATCTTGGACAAACCTGGACTAATGATGAACAAACGAATTTCATTTACAAAAATAAAGATTTCTTACTTCGGGTTGCTGACTTCACAAAAAATTATTATTCTGTTTTCAAATCAAATTTTCTTCTTTATTTATTTATTTTTGGTAGGTGGGCAAACGAAGTTCTGAATTGGACAAATCAGATTGTTTGTTATAGATGGCATGACACTTTTTAGAAAGCGTAGAGCAGCAAGAAGGCCATCATAAGACAGAACAGACCCATAGCCTCAGACAGGGCAAAACCCCAAGATAGCGTATGAGAACAATTGCTATTACATAACCAATGATGAGGGAACCGAATACTGATCCGATACCGGCACCGGCACCGGAACCAGCGACACCGACTATTGCAGCACCAGCACCAATGAATTTGGCTGCCGAATCATTGTCACGCGTGACTGGAGAGGTCTGGAATGACCTGATTTGTGGCAGTAATGCAACGGGGGTTGTGTTCTGAGCGGTCAAGGTTTGGCTCTGGCTGATGACTGCGCTGCTCAATGGTCGCAAGTATTGTTTAGATCCGTTGAGGAGAGAGAGGAGACATTTTGCTATTTGTTTTTTTGTTTATTTGCTTGTTATGACGTTCAACGATTAATCAAAGCTAGCGCACAGAGCTTTCGCACAAGCCCTTTTTGGTAGGTGAGAAAACGAAGCTTTGCCTTGGATAAACGATGTACAAACGAACTGCATTCAAAAACATTTAAATTTTACACTTCGGGGTGCCAACTTCACATGGCCTCTGTGTGAAGAGTGTACATTTATTTTATTTTCATTTGGGGCTGTGCTTATTTATTTATTTTGACTTAAAGTCGAGTTTATAAAATCGGATTTAATATCGAGCAGTTTTTTTATGGGTGTCACAATAACCAAAAAAAATTAACCAAGTTTCAACTCAACTAAAAAGAATTACCATGTGAGTACTCGATAGCTTTAGGGTGTCTAATGTGCTGCCTAACATTCCATCAATTAGGTATTATCTCGTACGATAACAACAAATCTAATTAGCTTTTTTACAGTGTACTGTGCTACAATAAAGTGGAGAAAAACCTTAAAAGAATATCTACGCACCATAATTTCGCATCGCATCGCGACATAAAAATGGCATTCATTCAAAAGACAAACGTGACGGGCATAAAAATTGATTGTGCGTGCCACACGTGGCGTATGAGTAATTAGATTATGAGCGTCACTTAAAGTAGAGAAACGACCCGAACCGATGATGATGTTGTTGTTGATAAATAGCATTAAATATATGTGATTAAAAGTTTAGAGCTACATAAGCTATGCAAGTAGCTACATTAAACAAATATTGTATTTTATACTTACAGCACCAAAGTCTCCACGGGCAAATTCACCGGCACCACCAAAATGCCAATGCTGCGACAACTGAGCGAAAGGCGTTCGAGACTACCCGTACAATGACAATGTTTCTGCTGCCATAGTTCACAGACAGTGTGTAGCGTACGCGTTGATTTACCAGTTGAGACAGCATTATCCTTCGATGCACTGTTGTATGCGGAGTCAGTGCCAGTTGATGATGGTGTCATAGTTGGCAGCAGACTGCCATGATATTCGAGTAAAGATTTCTCATAGAGTATTTGCGCTTCACGTTCCGGATCAGCTGAGGGCAACATAACATTTTCACGTATACCGTGTGCAATGCTCGATATGGCTGGAGTAGCTTTAGTGGGCGTGGCAGTGGCAGTGGCAGTGGCAGTGGGCGTTGGCGTTGGTGTTGTCTTTATTGTAGGCATTGGCATTGTATTATTTAATTCGTGCTCCTTCGCTTTTGTTGCATTTAATTGCGTTGTTTTTATGGCAGTTTGAATTTCACTACTAATTTTACTACTATTACTACTACTGCTACTACTACTATTTGCACTAATACCACTACTAACTTTAATACTAGTAATTTTATTTTTATTATTATTATTATTATTATTATTATTATTTCGCACTAATTCACTAACACTAGTTGTATTATTCACTTTTATTATTGTTGTTGCTGTTGTTGCTGTTGCTGTTGCTGACATTTCTTTGGTTTTATTATTAGCCTGACGCTCATTTAGAATGTCATTTACCGGCAAGGACTCCGTCTCCGACTCCAATGCTGACATAGCCGCCATTGTTGTCTCTGTGAATGGCGTCATTGTCTGCTGCTGCTGCTGCTGCTGCTGCTGATCCTGTTGCTCCGCCTGCAACGTCATGTGCAATACTTGCAGCAAACATATTACTAGTACAAATATCACTGAATCCTTGAGCAGAAACCAACTGCGGCCGTGGCGCAGACGACGACAACGCGTTGCCATACTTTTTTTTTTTACTACGATACTTTTTTCTTTAAATCTTTAGTATATATTTATTGTAGCTAGTTGTGGCTGCTGTCAGTGTTGCTGTATTCGTTTTTCTCTTTTTGTGCTTCTACACTTTACCGCTTGCTTGCCAGTGCTGCCACACTGTTGATTGTTGCTGTCAAGCATTTGTCATTTGATGACAGTTTTGTGTGCAACGCGTTTGTCAAACATGCTGATGGCGATGAAGCTGATGATGTTTTTTGGTTGTTGTTGATGTTGCTGGGGTTTTTGACGAAATGATGCTTCGCTGCCTATTGTTCTTGTTGTTGTTGTTTTGTTTTTGTAGACTTTGATTTTTATTTGCTATTTATTTCATTTTATTTACTCTTTCGCTTTTATTTTTTTTTATTTATTTTTTTTTTCGTTTTCACTGCCACTGTTTGTTATTTAACTTGTTCTTTATTTCTTTTTGGTGTTTTTTAATATAATTTATTTGTTGTTGTATGTTTGTATGTGTACGTGTGCTTTTATTTTCGCTGTTGGGCATCCCATTAAACGTTTAAAGCTGTTTGTTGTTGGTCAATAAATCATTTGTTACAGCATATTTAATATCGGATTTGTATGCTTTTCATTGTAAATATTATAAATGGATATTATACGTGCTTTAAGCATGGTACATTTAAAAGCATTTAGGCTTAGTGTTTTCAAGATGTATATATAAATTCGTATATAAATATTGTATAATATTATTAATTGAGCTAGAAACGCCAGAATATCTTACGTTAGTCCTAATATCATATCCCCAAAAGATTCAGAACGGTTCACTATAAAAGTTCCATACCAACACGCGCCTTTTTGTTAAGTTTCTGTGTCAGAACTTTTTGTTTTTAATTAATCTATCCAGTCGTGGTTGCAGCTATTGATTCAGATATGCACGTCCTAAGATCTCATATGATGGGAAAAAAGCACAATTTCGTATACTCAGATAGTCAAGCAGCGCTAAAAGCTCTAGAAGGATGTACAATAAAATCAAAAACTAATACTACAGATCTCTTGCCCAGATGGCCTAACATAAAAGTAAACATCTCGTCTGTGTGGGAGGGCACAATAAATTCGAAGGCAACTGCAGAGCGGATAAGCTTGCGAAACACGGTACCGATGCCCAGATCCAAACTAGTAAGTACTCGGTCAGGATGCAAGATGCTCATCATATATAAACCATCAGCACCGTGAATGCATGCTGATCCAGTCTAGTCACGTGTGACAACTCACTTCTAAACTGAACATATAAGCACTGAAAGTGACAGTATGAGTAGAACAGATGTAGCAATTTTAATAAGAATGCTAACAGGACACTGTCTCATAAGCCAGCATACCAGTAGACTGGGGCCTCAACTTGGGGGGTCAACAACTTCTGTAGAAGCTGAGATAACTGCGAGGTACCCGAAACCGTCCGTCACCTTCTATGTCACTATCTCGGACTGTCCATGAGAAGAATCAGGCAACTGGGGGACTACTTTCTAAGTGACATATATGAAACTTTTTTAGCTAGAGGTAAAAAATTTAGTGAACTATGTTAAATAATTTAAATGGTTGTAAAAAACTAGGATTCGAAGTCTCTAAGGAGATGCATGTGCTATCACAACGAGGCGTGTGCGGCATAAGTGCTGGATGGGCGTTTGTAACTCAACTTTCAATTCTAACCTAATTTAACCTAAACTTACATTTATTCCTTCAACTAAATATGTAAAGTAAATCAATAAGAAGCTGCCATATCGTTTTTCAAATTAATCTTACGTGCAATAACAAATTTTCAGTACAAAAACCTATAAGTGGTTGGTGCTATCCTCAAAACAGGATGAGGCACGCCCATTGATATTTATATATGTAAATCTTCTGTTCAATAAAAGCCAACACATCGTGTTTCAAGTTGATATTAACAGTAAGAAAAGAGTTTTTCAAAGAATATTCTGATTGTGGCTTGTGGGTTTGTATGTAAAATTGATCAGGAGACGATCTTTACGATCTTGGGGTCTACGATGCCTCCTCTAATGCTTTACAAACTTTCAAGCAAACTGATAATATCATGTGAGTTGCTATGTGGGAATGTTATAATAATACAAAACAACTGTGGCAACAATGATTAATCGTTATCGAAACATTTTGGAATCATTTGGAACAGTGGTTTGCAAAAAGTAAAAACGTCAGATATCTCAAGAGTTTATATAGAGAAAAACGCAACAATATCTGGACAGATGGACATAGATATATCGAATCTTCTCCAGCTGTTTAAGAATATGTATACGTGTACATTATGGAGTCTACTAGGCCTCCTTTAAAGTGATCCAAACTTATTTGTAAAATTATAATCCCATTTCACAAGTTAATGAACTAAATTGAAGTCACTATCTAAAAGTCAAAGACTTAACTTACCACTCATAACTTAGACTGAGACTTATCTGGTTTTCTTATCTGAATTCAGAACACCAATATGAAAAGTTTGGAATTGCTTTCGGTTTACTTTTCGAAACTACTCTGAATTGAGAACACTGCCAATAATCTCTGTAATGCCATCACAACTAAGCTGTTTAGTTCGTTACTAGGGTACTTGCTATCTTGATGTACCACTGATTAAAACATGGATAATTCTATAACTATTGTTGTATGCCATATTGGTCAAACAAACTCTTTGCTTCTTAAAAACTAGAAAAAAAAAAGGCAACTCAAATATTTGCATTTAACATTGCAAAGCAGTTTTTCTATTATTTAATTCTTTAGCCGTATCTTTCGAGGGAGCCAGTTCATACTAAATATATGCCAGACAAATAAAATTCAGAATCAAAGCTTATTTTGGTTTTCAAGTTTTTTTTTTTTTTTTTTTTGTTATCCTTGTAACGTCTCCGTTCGTAGTACGTGTATCTCAATTTTTGTCCGTCTGTCTGTCTGTCTGTCTTGTCTGTCTGTCTGTCTGTCGAGATTGCTATTTGCTGTTGCTGCTACTGCTCCATTTTGCTCTAGTCATGAATCCCAATGTTTATGAATGCAAAAGTTATGAATGCTGCATAGCATTTATATTGTACATGGCAAATATGTACGCGATTTGTATGGCTGATATGGCATTTTCTGCTAACTAGATGAAGTTGTTTTTTTATATAAAAATTGGATTTGTGCTGCCATTTTTGAATTTGTTTGTAATTGTAATTTGCTCTTTTGATGAATTTATGAATGGAAATTCAATAGTGCAGCAATCAGTAGATGTATACGGATATAGTTTGTAAACAGATATTTAAATATTAAAGAAATTCAAATTAAATTAAAATTCACATAAAGCCTTTTTGTGCTAAGTTAAGTTTTTGAATTTTAAATAGTGGCTTGAAGTTTGTTCATAAACTTATGAAATGGGATTTTAATTTTACAAATAAGTTTGGATCACTTTAAAAGAGGCCTAGTAGACTCCATAATGTACACGTATTAAACTTAAACAGCTGTAGAAGATTCTATCTATCTATGACCGTCTGTCCAGACATAGTTTCGTTTTTCTCTATATAAACTCTTGAGATAGCTGACGTTTTACTTTTTGCAAACCACTGTTCCAAATGATTCCAAAATGTTTCGATAACGATTAATCATTGTTGCCACAGTTGTTTTGTATTATTATAACATTCCCACATAGCAACTCACATGATATTATCAGTTTGCTTGAACGTTTGTAACGCATTAGAGGAGGCATGGAAGACCCCATAAAATACATTTGTTCTTGAAGACCTAGACAAGACGAGTCGCATTTTTTGTGGACCAATTTTTATGCTATCCAGTTGAATAGTGGCACAGACATTTCTTTTTAATGCTGTTTAATAGAGTATCAATATTGCTCGGCCACACTCACTTTTTGGGGTAGCCCCCATACAAACCCACCGCTAACTTTTGACTTTTTGTATGAAAACCTTTTGACTACAAGTCAATATCAACTTACTAATTAATATGGTAGCTTCAAGTGGACGGACGCTTCACATGTATATTAATGGGTGGGACCCGCCCACTTTTTGGGGTAGCTCCCATACAAACCTACTGCCCACTTTTGTGTTTTTGTATGAAAAATTCTTTATTATAGTCAATATTAGGTTGAAATGCGATGTGGTGCCTTTTTATGGACATCCGCTTAACATACATCGACTGATGAGCATGTACCGCCCACTTTTTGGGGTAGCACCTATTTAAAAATCCCCTCAAATACTCTATGGTAAAATCGTACTCTTATAATTCTCATTCGGTTCAATTTTGAAGATGAATTCTTCATAGCAAAGAGATATGACAATGATCTCTGATCGCTTTTTACTATGAATTTGGTGCCGTATAGTATGTATAGCCTGCAAAAATGCTTGCGTTGGAGCTAATCCTGCAAAAGCAATTGTCATCATTCGTTGGAATGAGTTATGACACAGTAAATGGCTGCCATAAATAGACTATAGTATATTTATTGCTCTCACCTTTCGTGAATAATCGTAAGGCATATGCTATAGCTAGTTATAACCCGCCGCACTCTTGACTGAGCACGGCACCACATGCATATTTACTTGCCTCCACTGTGACGAAAAGTGCTTTGTAAAGTCTGGATATTTCAGTACATTGGGACTTAAAGTTTTCCAAATATTCCATTCAAATGTTGCCACTTTCTTACATAGTTTCGTTAAGAGTCTGGAGTTTTCCGCCAAATCTGAAACAAAACGTCTATAATAGTTACAGAACTGAAGTTTGCTTTCATCTGGAAGTATGCCTTTGTCGGTACATTAGTGTGCTAGTTATTCCACTACGTGACTGAAATATGTTCACTTAACTGGAGGAAGTTTTAGATTGTATTTTGGGCATGTTTCGAACATATCTGTTTGATTTTACAACTTATCCTTCTCTGAACGACCTAATGCAACTAAATCATCCATATATAAAAATGCTTGCGTTGGAGCTAATCCTGGAAAGAGTTTGATGCTAATTTTAAACCATACGGTAAGCAATTAAAGCGAAATGATGCTTTATCCGTGAAAAATGACGTTAAGTTCCCTGTAATTTTAATCTAATTCAATTTGATGAAATCTTGAGACATATTTAGGTCTGCCGAATTGACCAAGAATATTCTTGGCAATAGGAATTTATATGCAATAAATTGTTTATTTATGTTCCTACTACTACTAAACTCCATCTTTCCATCTTATACTAATTATTATACAAATGATTTATAGTAGTTCTCATGCTGGCTGATTAACATTTTTCGATGCGGAGATAGTTTTAGTGAATTAAGCCTCGCACTATCATCTACACGGTGATTTTTTGAAGAGTTCGCTTTAAGAAAGAAACAAAAATTGTTTTCAACCAAAGTAAACTGTGTTTTTTTTTGTCAATCATTTTAAAACTATTCAATACAAAGCTACACGGGCTTTAGAGTTAACTTGTAACAAAAAAAATATAATATAAAAATTATATTAATAAAATAATTAAAAAATTTATCATAAATTCAGCGTGAAGTGCACCATCACAATTAACACATTTTCAATATGGATACTTTAAGCGGATTGGAATTACTCAGGGAAGCTGTCATCTGCGATCAGGCGGGAGCGGTCTTTCAGGCGCGCTACCTCTATGAGAAGGCATTACGGGAGCTGTTCATGTTGGATAATATAAAGCCACACGCTCTCTTTTACGCAAAAATGGAGGAGTACACAATGCGTGCACAAAAAATAAATAAACAAATCGAAAAGGTGATTGAAACCAGTCGCATTGTTGATTCCATTAATATACCGAGCCATACAATCAATAGCGACTATGGCGCAAAATTCGCCAAATACTTGAATGACAGTGTCGTCGAGGTTCTCATTGAGGAGCCGATTATGGTGGATAATGTACATTTTGACAATGCGACCATGCTCATCGAACTTCTGGCTGCAAAATGTCAAAATGTTCGATTTATTGAGTTCGCAACGCAAGTCGATGAAAAGAATCCGCAGCAGCAGCTTGCGAAATTTGAACAAATGAACTCCGATAGGGATGACAACATTCAGTTTGGCTTAAGATTCCGTTCAGAATTGCCAAGTTCACGCATCATTCTAAGCAATGGACACATCTTTCAAATTTCAGACAATGCTTTGGACTTATTTGCACATCTGCACATCGGCGATGTCTTTGGTGTGAATAATCCAACCAAGAAAACCTCCATCAACATTTTTAAAGCCCAACAACTTTTCTAAAATCCAAAGAACTTAAATCTGTTCGCATGATATTTCAAATTCTATGTGATAAGTGGACGAGGTATATTTTTGTATACAAAAATGTAGTATTCTAAGAAAACTACTTGAATTACTTGAAATAAACAGAGAGAAAAATTATCAAAATTCAAATTTCAACTTTCTGAATCCGGAATAGACAGTTCAACGGCTTCGTAGGCACCTTGAATTCCATTCGCAACCTTATATCGGTTACAAAATGTTGCTATCTCTCCTTCTATTGGTAGTACAACCAGCTGCGAATATGGTTCACCGCCAGTGGCAGCGACCTCCTTTTTTTTTTTGATTGTTAACTTTTTGTGGAACAGAACTGTCCAACATAACATAACATAAAATGCATTAATAAACATTTCACACCGGTCACCTTTCACAAAGCCATTAGCCAAATTCCTGTTTTCGAACATGAACTTAATATTAATCTGTTCCTGCTCTGTGCTTCTATGTTTTCCCCTGTAATTATATGTGTTTTTAATCAAAATCTTTGCATACATTTTCACATTACTTAAATTTAGGCAGTCTCTCGAATAAAATAATATCGAACAGCTGTTCCTAAGCCGTTATCGATTGACACAAAACTTATCGAAACAAGCGGAAACAGAAACTGTCGGGATGGGGTACAGCTTACTTCAACTTTTTACTTTTCAGTTTTAAAAGCCAGAACTGTTAACAATTTTTTTTTTTTAAATAATTTAAAATAAACCAAGGTTCAAGTCGTGCAATGAAGGTTGTAAGAAATATCTAAATACATCAGAGAATGCGAATTAGGACATGCAACAAACAGCAATTTTATATTTAAATGCGCAATTTGTCAATTCCTTTCGATTTCACCAACAAAATAGCACGAATCAATTCAGCTTCCGACACATTTGTTCGAATTTGGCCGTATAAATCAAATTTATAACAATGCTTTTCTATGCACTTTGAACTTCAATTACCAACAAAAACTTCAACAACAAAAATAGTCTCCATACTCATATGTACGTGTTTGCATGCAAACAAAACCACATACGCTATAGGTAATTCAATCTTGCTAATATTTTAAATTTAATTAATTTTACCAATATTTGTTGAAAGTAATAAATCATAAATGCCAAACCGTAAATGATAACCATTCGTTCACATGTCACTTGGCAAAGACTTTAATTGATATATTACAGAGACGTGCCATTCCGTCCGTGTCCGTGTCCGTTCGATTTGTTTGGCTCTCTAGCATTCTCTATAGCTACTACCAAAAGTGCTCTACGCACCTCCGCAAAATTGTACCCACATAATTCAAAAAAACGCTCAAAATTCTACGGCAAAGGCATAAATTTGCGCATGCAGACCGATTAATTATGAACGAGTGCGAAACAAGTTCGCAACACGCCCAATAAAAAATTTAATGCGACGCGTCGCAGAAACCTGAGAAGTTTTGAGGCGACAAGTCAAAGTTAAATGAAATTATTGTTGACATTAAATTGCATTTTGGCTACAGGCACACATTCATACACCGAAAAAAAATGTCATGGATTATATTTATCAACATTTACAGTACGTTTATGATTGATAAACTATTCGTACAGAGGGACTAACAAACTAACTAACTAACTACAAAAAATATATTTGTAGTTTTATATTTTTTATCTGCTCTACATTTCTTATGTGAAAGTACAACGGTTTATCGGTCAAGACCGCACGTAGGAAGGCGCACCAACCGCTATAGTCAAGTTTGCGCAGGTCATCCCAGATTTGATCTTTCCAATGCATGTTCGGTTACACTCTCGGACGTTGTCCCGGAGGTCATCATTAAAAGGGGTTCACATACGAAGTTGAAGACACTGTTTTTGTTATTTTTTATTTTTTTTTTTTGAATTAAGGGGATTGCCATCTGAAAAATTGCTCACCCCGGATCCGAAGTTCAGATGTTATGTGTCCAATGAACGCTTGTGAGCTGTTCGGACCGTTTGCAAACTAATCATTTTTAGTCATTCCCACGTGAAGGACATTTTGAGTTCTGCAAACGATCCCATTAAAAAAAAAATAGGGTCCTTTTCAGAATCTTATAATAAGCATTTTTAATTGTAATATTTCAGTCTATGTGTTCTTACATGCTCAATTAAATTACTCTAAGTATTTCGACAATTCAAAGAGTGCAGTAAATATACGAGATCGATGATCAGAATTGTATACTTTGTTCAACTGCCGCTTCAGGAACTTCTCACCGCTCTCATTCGATTGCATACGGAAAAGGAAAAATAGGACCCAATTTAGAAGATATGCATCAATCACTCTGCTTCTCTTTATTCAAATCTCTTTTACAAACTCTTCGTAAAACTACGTACATTTAGACAGAGATTTTTTGGTACAACTCTACAGAAGCCAATCGATGAAAAAAAAAGAAAAAGGAAACTGAAAAAATCATGTGCAACAAAACTGGTGGAATATATCTTCATTTACAAGCAGCAGTTATGAACGCTTTGGATATTGTTTCCCTTTACTTGGACAGATCCGAAAACATCAAGTGGTGCTTTTCAGCTCTTGACATCTATACAAACTTTGCAATTCCAAATATCACTACTCGTTCTCCATTCAATTTAGCCTTTAGCTATATCAATGAGCCGAGACCATCAAACTGAGTATCAAGATTATGTTGATACCATTAAATTGGCAGATGTTGCGAAGGATGAATTAGTGGACAGTAGAGAAAATGTACAATTTTCCAAACTGTTAGCAAGATACCGAGACTTGTTGCATGTCCAACTCAACGTTCTAATGTAATGGCAACTGATGTTGAAGATTATTAATGGAATTCAACTCAATATACAATATACCTCCATACATTTGTCACTCATCTCCAACACTATTTTCTCGAACTTCGTGACATTCTTTAGAACTTCGGATATCTATTTGCGAAGTTGAACTTCTGAAGTTCAACTCGGGCTGGAGAATCTTGTGAAAAATTGTTTAGAGAAAAATGCCACAATTTTTCAGTACGATTTCCCCGAAGTATGGTTCAGTAAAGTTAAAATTGAGCGTTGACGTATTTCTAATAAGAATGCTGAAAATACTCTCCAAGTTTTTGAACTCTGCAACGATAATGACTTCCAAAACTTTTACGAAATGTTGCGAATGATGGCTGCGTTACCAGTGACGACATTTTCAGATTAACGAACAACCGAACGCGACAAAACTTCACAGAAGTACTGTCATCAATACCAATTTTGAGCTCAATCGGTTGTGTGGTTTCGAGGATAATAACAATACAAATATAGTAGGTGAATAGGTAAATAGGTAGATGTGTGATGTGTGCCTTTAATGAAAATAATAGTTAGTTATGAAATTAATAGTTAGTTAGAGGTGGGCGTGAGCCTTGGT
>JAWNNQ010001637.1:0-40000 GCA_035044765.1 Leucophenga montana | reverse complement strand
TGACCTGGACCTTTGTAGTATATTATATTAGTATTGACATAAGATACACTAAATTTAGAGTTTCCAGCTTTATTAACATAAAAAATTTATATATATATACAAAACCTAAAAAATTGAGTAAAGTTTGTATGAGGGCTACCCCTTATAGTTGTGTTGACAGGCTCAATTAATTCACTTTATCTGAAGAGAGAATAGGTTAGCCAAAATATCTAAACTTGATGTCTCCCTCCCTTTTGGTCTCCAAGATCTCGGACATGTCTACTTCGATGTTAATGTTGTTCAAGAATATATATGTATATACTTTATAGCGTTTGCCACGCCTCATTCCTGTTACATATATTTGTCAAACTTAATATACTCTTTTACCTGGTACAGAGTATAAAGAAAAAATTTGTATGTACGGATACTTCATATATAATAATGGGTGTCATTACTCCACTTTTTGAGGTAGGCCCCATACAAACCCATGGCCCACTCTTGTTTTATTTAACTCAATATTAGCTTGAAATTCGATGTGGTGGCTTTTTATAAACTGCCACTTCATATACATATACTAGTGGGTGTGTTCTGACCACTTTTTGGGGTAACCCCATACAAACCCACGGCCCATTTTGTGCATTTGCATGAGAAACTTCTTTCATTAAGTCAATATTAGCTGGAAATTCGATATGGTAGTGTCTTATGCTTGGTCCCTTCACAAACATATGCTAATGGGCGTGTACCGCCCAATTTTTGGGGCAGCTCTTATATAAATCCTCCCTCCACGTTTATGTTTTACAATACGATTTAAAATTTCGTGTAAATGATATTAGAGTTTCGGTTCAACACAAGTTAACGTTTTTCCTTGCTTTAAATTGCAACGACATTGTTTTGTGCTATTCCAACAACAATAAAGCCAGCTGTGTTAGCACGTATTGCAATTCTTTGCAAAATATGAAACAAGAAAAACTAACAGGGTAGTACGACAGCTTAAATACTCTTCACATTATTAACGAAATTATGTTGTTCTAGATTAACTATGAAAAATATGCATCTTCATATTAACACAGTATAGAACCTCAAAACAAGTTGACTTTAGGAAAAATTTTGCAGTTTTAAATTTAAATATAAAAAACGACTTTTGTGAGTGGGGATACGCTTATAAGTGGGCATGGTACGTTAATGTTTATAATGTTTGCGACAAAATGGTCTGATCTGTACATATGTGAGATATTTTAATAGAATTGACAAAAGATACACCGAATTTGGCATTTATGACAAACAAAAACAAAAAGTGTTCATACAAAAACTAAAAAATTTCGGTTCAGGTTTGTATAGGGAGGGAGTTATAGGCGTCCGATCTGGAGCTATATGCAAAAATTTATAAAAATTTCCGAAAAATACACCAAATTTAGCGTTTCTAGCGTAATTAACAATAAAAACTTAAAAATTGGGTCTACGCTTTAAACTGGGGGTGGCATGTCGGAAGAGGGACACAAATTTCTATCTTTTATAGTCTCCAGGGAAACGGACAGTCGGACAGACGAACATGTCTACATCGACACGACTTTAGATTCTGGTGTATATTATACTTACTAGGTGGTTCCACTTCCATAAAATGACAAATAGACAAAGGGTTAATACTTGGCTTACTCGGCTTGTGTGGTTAAGCCCCTTTTGTTTTCCTTTTATATGGGGTCTTGGCACCGCACATTATTCTATAGTAGTTATAAATTGCCCTTTACATATGTACCACATCTCATCAAAATGCCAAAAATAGTTACTGAGATATTATGAATTTGGTTTTTCTTTTAGAGAGAAGGCGTGGTACCGCTCGGTACCCTTTTCAGAAGTACCAAATTTCATCCATTTACTTCAAATAGTTGCTGAGGTATGACAAATTGTGTCTTTCTCTTATATGAGAGGACGTGACACGAACCAATTTCCCACTTATTCCTATTACAGCGTATAAAAATAATTAAATTCAAGAAAGAAAAACAGCTGCTTCAAAATAGTTTTCGCTTTGTGTTTCTTTGCTTGAAATTATAAACGCTTACGATAACCTCTTACTTTGTACATGTGGATGTGCCCGACATCAACTGCTTGCATATACGAACGTTCTCTTCTATTCATTCATTGTTTCATGCATCTAGCAAGCCGCACAGTTGACATCGAACTTTCCAATCGAGTTCTTGACTTAAATTAACCCGCGTCAGCAGTATCGCCATCGATAACATCATCATATTACATAATATCCGATTCTCTAAGTTATTTCGGGCTTTAGATTCGTTTGCTTATCTGTGGTGTGCACTCGGTCACCATCATTGAATGGAAAGATACATTTCGTATGTTTTTAAATATAAGGTAAATAGCAAATTTGCTATATAGTACATATGTAACTGTTACTATACCCTTCACACAAAATATGCCAAAGGTTATTATTATTAGTATGCTGACTTAGAGATAACAATGTTTAGTCGGTTTTAGCAAGTGGTTCAATCAAATGTTTACATAGTTGTCAACTTTCTTATTACTAAATCAATATATTCAAAATTTGCTGTTCATATTGTTTATAACGGTCATTGATATCAATGTTTTAATTTCGAATCAACCTAATCCACTTTCCATACTGGTTTCTACGGTATCGTGGGTTCCAGCGACACATAAAGCACATGGCATTTGTGTAGCCCGTCTGTAAACCGGAATGCAATGCAATCACCATATTTTCCCTTGAAGCTGAGTGTAGTTAACACTAACCAAAATCAATTGTATGGAATTGTATGTTTCCTTTGTATTGGAGCTTATGGCAATTCGCACAGAACAAAAGTGTTGAGATCATTTGCTTCGAAAAAATCTAGTATTTTCAATTGTCTTTTGCGTTATCCACAAACCCTCACGACAT
Source organism: Leucophenga montana (assembly GCA_035044765.1). NCBI lineage: Eukaryota > Metazoa > Arthropoda > Insecta > Diptera > Drosophilidae > Leucophenga > Leucophenga montana. Next base: position 37,119 of record JAWNNQ010001637.1, on the reverse strand, counting down.
TTGACAAGATATTCATATACTGATCAAAGATGATGTGTCAAGCAAACCGCTTGCCTTTGAGACAATTAAAGTGCTCGTACAATTGTGTTCGAACACGCTTGGTATCAATGTTTTGCTGCTTAAGTCGTATGGTAGGTACGGGTATATCGAAAATCATGAGTCAGGTATGGAATTAATTGTTGGTGGGATATAATTTTCCGTTGGGTTTGTACATTTTGGAACCGAAATATTGTCAAAGTGGTTCTCTGGTAGTTAAGAAGCTGAAAAACTTTTGTAAACTGTATTGTTGTTATTGTATATTTTGGTTAATTTCTTCACACATACATAGCAGTTACCAGTGCTATGGGCTTGTGGATCTATTCAATTGATTGGAATTCCGAAATTCCGCATATTTAAGCGCAATCCTTTTGGACCAATTGATGATTACATTGCTATTAAACGGTGTGCAAATATTATTCAGTGAACAGACGAATATGAACTATACGAGTATATCAAAAATTATATTGCTTTTAAAAAATCATATTTGTGCCCATTTTCAATTGACTTAAGACTAAAAAGAAATTAATTAAAAACATACTGGCGAAATGTGAGCAAAAAACTCTCAAAAAAGTCTAAAAAATTAAGATTTTTGTACAAAAGAACTTCGAGTTCTGAATTTTAGGGGTAGTTTTGTTGGCAAAAGTTAAAGCCTGGTACATTATCAAAAACTTTGCTGAAGATGCTTTACCTTTAGACTGTCAAATCATAATTACGTACTTGGGTGGCTCTACAACCGCGCCGACGCCAGTCGCTGGCACAATCTGAAGCTTTTTCAGGTGATCATAGACAGATCTGAGTTAAACCTGTAAAAATCACCATTTGAGCAAAAATCTTAAACAAAAAGTTTTGCTTAAAACCATTATGACAACCTAAAATGTAATGATGCAGGTTGATTTCCAGGGCCCAAAATATAGTTGCATAGTGTTATCTTTCAAGATAAAATTGATTTTTTTTTTGTTTTGTTTTATTTTTTTTTGTTTTACGTAACATAGTTCCCATTGAAATTTATTTTGAAGTGTATAAAATCTTCTGTATTGGCGAAGTAAACTTCATTTTTTTAGATTATTTCTGCTTTATCTTTCATGATATTTGTTTGTTTAATATATTTTAATTATGAATCACACTGAAAATACCAAAAAGACCGGCGCGAATACGTTTACATATTTAAAAGCGGTGCAATTTATATTGGGTGCTGCGAAAAATACAAAAACAGCAGCACAAGTAACTACAAAAACTACACACATTTTCACACAATGCCATGACTAATCTTATATTGAATTCTCAATTCACAGAGAGTCGCGCGTTTAACACACATTCCCTCAATAAACAGTCGCATATCAGCCGCAATCGAATCAGTAGCAAACCCAAGAAAGCAGCGACCAACAGTTGCTCATTGTCGTCGAATAAGCACAGCTTCAGTAACCACAGCAGAGTATCTTGAATTGTACGGTGACCTATTTCGCGTGTCAAATATAGTAGCAGCAAACGCGATAAGCCCAGCGTGCCGTTTGTCCATCGATCGTTGGAAAGCAACTCCAGTGAAAGTATACATATAACAACGCCGCTTCCTAACTTGCTAACCCAGTCTGCGCTGCGGTGGCTCATTTTATGATTATTATAAGCACATGTATTGTGCTTAGAACGTAAATGACTGATCCATCAATTATCTTAACTTCATCAGTATCATCATTATGAATAAGGCTGGTAAACATATACAGAGTGGTACGACTGGCGTAGGTAGTATAACTGGCGGCATCAGTTCACCAAATTCCACACAACAGAATATGTTAAATTCAATCATGAGCTTTTTGCCCGATAATCGTCCAATTACATCGCTGCAGATTGTTGAGGATTTTGAGCGGTAACTATAATATATTACATTTATATAGACAATAAAAATATAACCTTTTTGTTTTCTTTTTTAAATGGCAGTTGTCCTAAAAACTTTTTGCCCATACATCGTACTTACGATCAGGATTCTGATGCAGATCTCTGGCGTGACTACAATATACTCTTTGGACGACAGACAACGCGTTATTTGTGTCTTTCAAAAACGGAAGGATTGCCAGATTATGTCGTCGAGACGCTTAAGTGAGTGTGTGAGAAAATAATTTGAAACATATACACATTAAATGAGGCACCGTAAATACAATAAAGTATATATATTCTTGATCAGCTCGACGAGACGAGGCGGTTTAGCCATGTGCGTCTGTATGTTGTTGCTCATTTTTTTGGGACAAATTTTTATGCAATCCTCTTGAAAATTGGCACATAATTTCTTTTTATTGCAGTTTAATAGAGTATCAAGATTGATCCATCATGCCCATTTTTTGCGGTAGCCCTCATACTTTTGACTTTTTGTATGAACAACTTTTTTATTGTAGTATTGTACATTAAGGAGTGGGATCCGCCCACTTTTTGTGGTAGCTTCCGTATACCCCTAACGCCCTATTAGGTTGAAATGCGATGAGTTGCCTTTTTGTGGACAGCCCCTTAACATACATATACTAATAAGCGTATCCCACCCACCTTTTGGGATAGCGCCCATACAATCTGACCGCCCACTTTGTATGTTTGTATGAAAAACTTATTTATTTAAATCATTATTAGCTTGAAATTCGATTTAGCGAAATATACAACAAAGGCTTTCATTTTTTACACAAACGTCAATTAATCAATCAATCTATGGCAAAAGTCAATCCTAGTAAGGTAATTTTCAACCATTACTCGTCCTGGAAACTTTTCGCTCAATAAAGCCAAAATCGATCGTTCGTGTGCGGCTTGTTGTGCCATCTTGTTGAAACCGCATATCGTCCAAGTCAAAATCTTCAAATGCGGTCCAACAAAATCGGTTATCATACGACCATAGCGTGCCCTATAGGCGGTAAGGATTTTCAGAGCCAGAAAAGCGTCCATTTTGCATATTTACGTAACCATCGAGTGAAAAAATTTTCTTCAGAACTGATCACCGCTTTTGTAATTGATTGTATCAATTTTAGCTCGTTGTTCGTTGGTTAAACGATCCATTATCGTGAAAGTCACACAATAACCTAATAAAATGACGCTTGGAATGAAACTACTTACATATGATGCACTACAACCGTTTATCGTTCATGACCTCTTGTAGTAAAGCGCTTCAGCCTATAGTCTAGTGCGCGTTGATATCAGTTGTTAATACAAAAAATTTTCGGAATTCTTCCCAGACTTGGTTCTTTCAATGCATGCTTAGACGTTGTCCCCCAATTAAGTTTAGGTTCCCCATGTAAACCATCCGTGCTGGAGCTCCGTTGTCAATCCGGATGAAGTGAACAGCCCAGTGCAGCCGCTGAACTATGGCAACTTAATCATATAACTCTTTCAGCTTGTAGTAATAGGTAAAAAAATCTTACGAAAATTCTTTCTCTCGAACACTCTCAAAGACGCTGTACCCGATGCAGCAGAACCGGTATTAACAGCGTTTTGTAGATTTTTATCTTCTTATTTCGTGAGAGGGCTCTACTTCTAATTTGCTTGCTGAGAGCAAAGTATCTACTGGTCTACCTCTTTGGTCTGAATAAACACTGATACTGTTGTCCTGTCAGTGTATCCGTGTAGACTCCAGCCATTTACACAGTACGCGTGACAGAATTTTATATCCAAATGAAAGGAAACTTATTTCACGGTAGTTCGCACAAACGACTTACCAACTTTTCGCCACTGGTATTGAATAACTCAGCTGACAGTTCTTCAGAGCGTGTTGCTTTGTTTTGGCTCAGCTTTTTATTTACTGGGTCGATCTCGTTACAGAGTCCGGTGGCTCTATAAGAAATACACCGCATCTTTGCTAAAGTATTGACGTATGCATTAAAATTTCTTTTGTTTCGTCTATGCGGCTTTAAAAAGTGTGTATATACGGATCAAAAAGGCTTTTGATTGAGAAGAATCTAAATGTCAAAGTTTGAAGTATCTAGCTCTGATAGTTTTTGAGATCTGTTGTCTCATACATCCAGACGGACGGACATGGATGAATCGACTCACTTTTCGATGCTGTCTCCTTCTGCCTGTCACATACATTTTCATAAACATATTATACACTTTGAATACATGGTATAAAAATCCAACATTTCTTTATATGTGCCCTTTTTCCATCCTGCTATCGACTACGAGATACTTTGTTCCGAGTGCCAGTGGCTTTGAGTAAAGTTTTGTATGGTGGTTATAGATTCTGTGGTGGTTCGGTCTGACATAATTTGGTTTGAAATACTGTACATACCCGCCCATGAAATGTACAGGACACGTTGGATATAAAAAACCTACTTGTTATTTACTGTATCTTATAGTAAAAGGGTATATGTATAATACTTTTCTGGAAATGTATGCAACAACCAAAACAATACTTTGCTCATTGGAATAGTTATGGCCATCTGTATGCACGCCAAGATCTTGGAGACTATAAAATACACAAGAGGCGTTCCAAAGTAAACTGAACTTTTGGAATAGGACATTTTCTGGTGGCGCCACTTATATGTGGCTTAGTTAGATAGGTACATGCTTTTACTAACTTATAGTAACAAAATTCATTATGTAAATTTAATCCAGTGGAAATGGTGTTATTACGTCTGACAGTATGTTTGTGTTATCCGTACAAAAATTAACATCAAAACAAGAAAGCGCTTTAAATTCGGTTGAAGCGAAGCTCTAATACCATTCACACGAAATTTCAAATTGTATTGTAAAACATAAACGTTGGTGGTTTGTATAGGGACTATCCCAAAAAATGCGCGGGCACGTCCATTAGTATACATATGTGTGTGAAGCGGCCGTTCTTAAAAATTCACCATATCTAATTTCTGGCTAATATTGACTTAACTAAAGAAGTGTTTCTTTAAAAAGAAAAATATATATGATTAAAAAGCATCCGTATTAAATTTCAAGCTGAGTTTTGACTTAAAGAAGTTTTTCATACAAAAACGCAAAAGTGGGCGGTGGGTATGTATGGGGACTACCCCAAAAATGTCGGCGTGGCATATCACCCGCATATCTAAATAATTAGTCCAAAAATTTGCAGCAACTTACAGGCGGGCAATCGGTCATGGCTAGATCAACTCTTCTTGACGAGTTGATTAAGAATATATATATACACTTTGTGGGGACAAACTGATAATACCATTTTACACTATGTGTAAAGGAGCCATTAAACTATTTTAAACTTGGTAAAACTTTTATCCACTGGAAGAGTTCATAAGTGATAAACTTGGTTTAAATCGGTCATGAGTAGATAAAGAATGATCAACATGTGAGCAAACCGAAATCCATGATCACCGCAGATTATATCAAAACAGTGCGCGAATAAATTTCAGCAAGAATCTTCATTCAAATTTATGAAATCAATTTATCGCATAATAATACGTCAGCTCATCAATCCACACTTGTGACCGATTTGTTATACCATTCACACATAGTGTGAAATGGTATTATCAGTTTGTCTGAAAGTTTGTAACGCATTAAAGGAGCCATCGTAGATCACATAAAGTATATATATATACTTGATCAGCTCGACGAGACGAATCGATCCGTCTGTCCGTCTGTATGTTGCGCATTTTTTTGGGGACTAATTTTTATGCAATCCAGTTGAAATTTTGCACGTATACTTCTTTTTATTCCAGTTTAATAGAGTGTCAAGATTGACCCGCCACGCCAACTTTTTGGGGTAGCCCCCATACAAACTCTCCGCCCACTTTTGACTTTGTATAAAAACATTTTTATTGTAGTCAATATCAACTTAAAAATTGATATAGTAACTTAAAGTAGACGGATGCTTGACATATACATTACCCGCCCATTATTTGGGCTAGCTCCCATACAAACCTACTGCCCACTTTTGACTTTTTGTAAGAAAACTTCTTTATGAAAGTCAATATTAGGTTGAAATGCAATGTGGTGCCTTTTTATGGTCAGCCGCCTAACATACATAGACTAACGGGCGTGCTCCGCCCACTATTTGGAGTAGCTCCCATACAAACGTATGGTCCACTTTTGACTTTTTGTAAGAAAAACTATTTTATGAAAGTCAATATTAGGTTGAAATGCGATATGGTGCCTTTTAAGAGACAGCCGCTTAACATACATAGACAATTAGGCGTGGCCCGCCCACTTTTTGAGGTAGCCCCCATACAAACCCACCGTGAAATTTGATTTTGTGGATTTTAATGGACAACCGCTTCATATACATACACAAATGGACGTGTCCCACTTTTTGAGGTAATCCCATATAAACCAACAGTTCACTTTTATGCATTTGTATGGAAACCGTCAATATCAACTTGAAATTCAATATGGCGCCATCTTACACATCTAAAACATCGCTTTATACACATCTACTAGTGAGCGTGTACCACCCACTTTTTGGGGTAGCCACTATTTAAACCCCCACTTTTATGTATTACAATACTATTTAAAGTTTCATGTGAATGGTATTAGAGCTTCGGTTCAACCGAAGTTAACGTTTTTTCTTTTTTTTTTACTAAAAATCGTTTTTTTTCCCCCGTGAACCACTCTCCGTATTTGCCAAATGTCATAAATTTGTTGACTGAATGTTGGGATTTGGGTTGCATATTTCCAATGCACTAAGCCACATATACATATGTAGGTCGCGCGCCACAACAAAACGTTTAATTCCCAAAAGTACTGTTCACTTTGGAACGCACATATTGTAGGTTTATCAAACTTCGATATTTACATATTCTCCTAAGAACTGTTCAGATAAATTGTATGAATAAAATTGTCACCCATACTTATCTGATATTCACATTTTTGCTCTTTATTTGTAGAGTGGTCGCCGATAAGATACAGCCCAAGGAATTTTCGCTGCTGTCAAGAACTGCTGATACAGAGCAAAAGGCCTGGCGTAAGCGACAAATTGCTTATAAGCTGTCAAAGCGCGGTACTGTAACTCATGCCGTAACCGATATTATACTCTGTTCTAAGTTGAAGATAGCGCCTGATGGTTTTAAACTAGCCGGCGATATCAATGGAGTACTTGTTTGCTATAAGACTGGTGCCATACCGGTGCGCATGCCACCAGCAGTACCAGGACAATCGCCACAACTGAGTGGTGGTGTCGGCGGCGGCGGCGGCAGTGAGGTTGAGAGAGCATTAAATCGTTTAAATTTAAATGGAAGTAGTGGTGCTGCTGGCATGTGTATGAAACCGGTAAGTAACCCAGCATATATAATCAGTTGAACATGCTAAAAACTTTTTTTTTGTCATTCGTTATAGCTGCCACCCGTACCTGCCGATGCCGATAATGATTACGAGGAGATACAGGCATCATATCAGATCAATTCGCCACAACGTCCAGCACCACCACGTCCCGCTGGCAACAAGAGTGCACTAACCGTGAACAATAGTGGCACACTAGGTGTATACACCGAACTCGAGGGCGTGCCATTCGTGCTAAATCCAACACTCAAGCAGCAACAAGTGAATGATGTATGTACAATTTTATTTGATATTATATTAATTGGTATCAAATTATGCTAATTTACGTTACATTTTTTTTTTTTTTTTGGTTTTTTAGCTTCCGACACTGCCACAAATCTCAGCGCTGCTCAAGCAGCTTGACTATGATTTTCAATTGGAGCGTCAAACGCTGTGCACTATGAAATCATCAGCTTCCAAGAATCCCTTTTTTAAATAGTAAACTGCAAATTTATGAAAGCGTCCATTCGCCGAAAATTCTGTACTTTCGTGCATTGTTTTCTTACTTTATATTTTAAATTAATATTTGGCTCTATTTTTAACTACATATTACATAGTTATATTAAATCACATCCATATCCATATCCATTATTGTTTATTATGCACAAAACTTTTCATTTCTGTGTATTATCCTTGTGCCTTCAATGCGAAAGTAAAGAAAATAATGTTCTTTAGAAACATAAACGGAATATGTGAAAATCGGATGTAAATGAAAGTATTACCACAAAGACTCTTCCTTTCGAATTGTCATGCATGCATCACTTTCCTGCTAAATGGAAGGCATCACATTGTGGTGTAACCCTATCACCTGTGGCCACCACATCATTATCATCCTCCCCACCATCATTAATTCCACATATATGTATGTACACACACACACACATCGAACAAAAATAAATTAATTCAAACAAATAACGGCGCGCCGACGTTGCCCAAAATCATTATTGTGATCGATAATTGTCATTATTAATTAATTATTATTATATTTAATAGTATTGAAACAAAATGAAAGAGAATGTATTCAAAATTTATTATACTATAATATCTATATAAACAATATATATATATATATATATACATATATGGTACAGTTACATATATGGTAAAACTTTTAGAAAGATTGGCATTACACATATTAATATATCTATATACACAAACATAGATACAAATACATACATTTAGAATGTTTAAAAATTAAATGATATACTACATACGTTAAAATATTGAAGTCAAGCAATTTTATATTCAACGTGAGCCCTAGCACATATAGGAATACATCACATACGAACATAAAAGGTGTTCCATTTAGATGTGTGATACTTTGCTATCGACTGAAATCTACATTATAGACTTTTTATTTGACATATTATTGTCATCGTGACACTATAGGATATGAGTTGAGAACAACGCATTGAAATCGTTGAACTTTGGACATTAAATTCCAAGACGATGGTAAAAACTCTTCAAAAATTTTGTGCATTCACCACATCAGTGTGACAACTGTGTGCAATATTGTAAAAAAATATTTAGGAAGCTGGGTCACGATGATGATCCTAAAACGTTTCCAGCCTTGAAATGTTACTACCATCGCTTATTTGGAACTATGACAAAAAGAGTCAAGTTCGTATGGAACAGTCACGGTGGCCTACAGTATGTCATTTCTAACGCAATAAAATATTTAAAAACAAAGTACCACACGTCTAAATGGAACTCCTTTTATATATATATATATATATATATATATATATATATATATATATATATATATATATATATATATATATATATATATATATATATATATATATATATATATATATATATATATATATATATATATATATATATATATATATATATATATATATATATATATATATATATATATATATATATATATATATATATATATATATATATATATATATATATATATATATATATATATATATATATATATATATATATATATATATATACATAGTACATACATACAAAACTAAAGATAAATTGTTTAGTTTTTAGTGCTAATTAATGTAAACGTTTAAAAATAAAAAAAAAATTCAAAAACTATCAAAATCGTTTGCTTTTTGTGTAAAATATTTGGCGATACACTAAATTAACAATAAAACCAACCAAAAAAAAAAAAAAATGGTCATGCAGAAACTTACAAATGAAGGTAGGTTTGTATGGGGGGCAACCCCTTAAAGTGGGATTGGCATGTTCATGTAATACTAGAGGGAAAATGAGAGTATAGATATCTAAACTTGATGTCTCTGAGACAGACGGGCGGACGGACAAACAGACGGACATGTCTGTATTGACTTGTCTCCCGATGCTGATCAAGAATATACTACATAGGGTCTCCCAATCGTCCTTCTCCCTGTTACATACATTTGCTCAAACTTAATATACTCTTTCACCCTATGTGCACAGGGTGTAAAAAGGTGCGAACAAATTCTAAGACGTTGCAGACATTGTGAACAAGTTATAATACTGTGTATAAAAATTTAGTAGCAGCGTACACAGGGATCGGCTAGTATGTATGTACATATATAAAATAGGATTCGAATGCTGCAGTCAAAAATGCATGACTTTAAAATACACTGTCCCTTTCTTATGTATTTTAACCGAAATGTATTTGGGTTTCGGTTTCGGTACGTACCGAAACGTGAGTTTCGGTGTAAGCTTCTGTACCGGTTCCAATTTATTTCGGTATTCGGTTCCGGTACGGTTCTTGGATTTTAGCTTCGATATACCCGGTATCGGTCAATATTAACATTGTCAAAAAAAAAAAAAACGTGCCAAGGAGCATATATCAAATTAATAACATGTTATGTAAATTTTATGAAATAAACTATTCTTTATTCAAGAGAAAGTACATAAATACAAACATCATAGCTTATATTAATAGGCGTGCCTCGCCTAGAGATAGCCTTCCTAAACCCAACGGTATTGGCAATAATTTGTTTAATGCATGTGAATTGTATGGAAGATTCGGTTTTACCGAAGTTAACGTTTTTTCTTCTTTAATTGTAATTACATCTTAAAATCATTATAGCATTCAGAGTTTTTGCATCCATCCGATTCCTAAGCGAATTCATAATAAACTTGACGCATGAAACGCTTACTTGCGCTGCTGGAACTGCGAGAGTAACTTTTGACAATTCGTATAGTTCTGGGAAATTTGTGGAATTCTCTTATTACCATTTCAGTACATTTTTTTTATTGTTTAAACGTTTTAGCCTGCGAAAAGCATTAATTGAAGCTAATAGATTAGTTTTTGATAATACATTACTTTTTGTATCTTCGCGTTTCTTATTAAACAAATCCATGTATGCATCGAGTTCTTCAGTTCAGTTTCAGTTTCATTACTACTTTCTCCAAGTTGTTGCAATTTTTCAGCAACAGATAAAACTGTGGAATATAAATCTGTGTCAAAGCAGCTACCACAATACTACAACAAACTAGAGTTTTTGAAGTCATAAATCTAAGCAAAATGAACACTTTTATGATTCTATGCATGGCGAAGAAAATCGAGAATTCGCTGTATTGTTGTTGTTTGGTTTATTAAAGTACAAAAAATACAACACTGAAAAAAATTATTGAAACCATTTAAATTCAATCACTTAGTAAAAATCGTAACACATCAATACCTACTTCGCTTTCTTACTCAGTATACAAGACGCGGCAGAAGTCACAAATCACAGCAAAATGAACACTTTTATGACGGTCCGAAAATCGTATGTGATTGTTGTTTCGTTTTCGGCTAATTTCGATTAACGGTTCCGGATTTATTCCATGATTTTTACACTTTAAAACAATAGAAACTTTCTCTTACACTTTTTACAGTAATTTGGGTGCGCTGAACACGAAAAACATACTGATTTCTTTTTATTTTGACCTAGATAACAGTATGTTTGTTTTTCGGTATGTGGTATGTGGTTACTTAAACCAGCGTCCAGAGTGAACGGCAAGCCCTACATCCAGGGCAGGGTAAAGGGTGGTAGGCGGAGCGGTGAAAGGGGGCAGGGAAATGGGTGGTAGAGTAAGGGGGAATGGGGAAGGAGTGAGAGGGGAAGAAGTGGCAGAGGGATGGAGTGGAAGATGGAGGGGCAGAATCGCGCCGGGTGCCAGCTAGTATGAAAAATACGATCATATTGTTTTCGAATCTAAAATATAACAAATAATAATGCAGGTAAGTATTAAGTACTAATCTATGGAAAAATGTTTGAAAAAATTCTATAACGTTAATTTTCTGAGAACGTGGTAAGTTTCATATTCCAAGTAATTTTTTTTTCGATTTTCAGACATTTTGGTCATTTAAATAATTTTTTACACAAACAAATAACTTTTGAGCTTTATCAAATGAAGATCGGAAAAAATTAGTGAGTATTTTAAATTACTTCTAAATAACTGCATTTTTTATTCATTTGAATTGTTTGAAGCTTCGATTTGAATTTTTACTTTTTTTTTTTGTAAATCGGATCTTCGCGGTCCCTCGAATATACCCGGTTCAATTTTACTTATTGCCAACATCGAGATTTGGTTTTTCAGGTCAAAATCTAATTTTCAAAGGCAATACCTATTCATACGTTGACAATATTGACGTGTATGACAATTGACATGTTTATACTATTAATATCACAGGAAACTTCAATAAGCAATAAGTTTAAGTCGAAGCCCATTTTCTTCACATAGTTCAAGGGATTTAGCAGTAAATTTAAACGCTGTTTTTTACTTCTTTTTATCATAACAATATAAATATGCAAAAATTTGGATATTCGAATTTGTCATTGAAAAAATTATTCAAATGATAAGAATGCCTAAAAATCGTACAAACTTTGCTCAGCAGCAGTACCTCATCCATACTTTATTCTATGCCAAACACATCATCACACAGTGGACGGTGCTGTATAGGAATGGCGGCCAAAATGCTTCCCGTGGGAATATCAATGCGAATTTTCGGAATTAGCTTTATATAGTATGTACTTACAAATTATGAACCAAAAAATAGTCATGCTGGGACAACTCCCCGCTCGCTTCCACATAAGGAAAAATATTGAGTAAAAACTAAAAATGTTTTATAGCATTTTTTTCTAATTTATTATAGCAAACAAAATTAGAAAAAATGAATGAAATGAAATAAAAAATATGAAAAAAATTAATCATTTGAATAAAATAGATTTATTTTTCTTTGATAATTTCCGTTGCCCGGTTAAAAAAGGATCAGAGCTTAATAATAATCTATTTAGTAAGTCCGTATTTGTTGCTACACGTGAGATCTTACGACTGTGATGAAGTCGATACATTTTTATGTCCTTGTTCCTAGACTCAGCAGCTTCTTCGGAGAGCTCTCCAATCGATACTAGCGCATGTTCAATGACATCAGGAGCATGAATTAAAATTTTGTGGACTGACTCGGGAAGGTAATACCAGTAATAGTACTTCTTTGTCAGTTATCTTGCAGCATGCAGCGCAAATTGTCTAAATTTTTCAACATTAGCCTTTCTTTTTTTCCTTCACAATAGTATCGTAGCATGGTAGAAAATTAACATCGATTTTACTGTTCACGATGCTTCTAAGTAATAAATATTGATGCTTCGTTAAACCAGCTTCTGTTAGAAGAGATATAACTTCACAAGCCTTTGCTGGTAAAATCGACGAATTCTTTTCTTTACAAGCAAATCGTAAAACTCCTCCTTGAACACTCTACAAAACGACGTCGACGACGACTTCGATCTTGACTTATGTCCAATACTTGTGGGTTTAATAGAATGCACTCATTTATTTCAAACCATTTTGAGTATTTTTGCAGAACATTTGATTTTGTTCTGTTGCTTTTATTCCACATCTCCTTAATTTTTGTTTAAAATTTAATCCATGCTTTTCTTCATATCTGGTGACTGAAGCTCGTAACCTTCAATTTCAAATCTCTGGTGTAGATCTTCGTAAACTTTCTTAGCTTTTTCAGGAAATGAACCTTTACTTAAGCACCACATATCAAAAATAGTAATGCGAGAAAGCATACATTGATATATTGTGCCGGCATTGAGAGGAACCCGGGACCTGGTTCTGCTCTGTTTGTGAGAGGAAGATCTTCAGGAATGCAACCTCGGTTCAGTGTTCTAGATGTGGCAGATGGTGCCACCTTAGATCTTGTTCGGGCCTCCAATCTCATAGAGACTGGACAGAGCAATTTGTTGCTAGCTGTTGCTTAGGTAACTGTAATTCTGTTACCAATGATAGCACAGCTGTTGTACCTACCTTCAATGCAACTGCATCAACCTCCTCCTCGCAAGCAACTTCAGTTGCTAGCTGGATATGCTCCGTTTGTGGCAATCAGATACATCGCAATGTTTTATCTGTGCGATGTAATGGCTGTCACAATTGGTGTCATATGAGGAGGTGCACTGTTCTTAGTGTACTGACTTCTTTGCGTCGTGTTGTCTATCTGCGCATAGTACTATGCTTGTCCCGGTCACCCGTGCGGACGTCATGTAGCTCCAGTAGTTCTACACAGTCTTGGCCAAATCTTCCGCCGCTCCGTCAACAAATTATGCGTGCTCGCAGTCCATTGGTTGAGTAGCGATTTAACTATTTTAGAGTTATGCAACTCAACTGTAATGGTCTGCGTGGGAAGGTGGCTGAGATTGTGGACTACATGGTGCGTCATGACGTCTTAATTGCAGTAGTGCAAGAGACCAAGCGCACAGACTCATGTCGGCTGGCATCTGTTGCTGACTTTAATATAGTCAGGCAGGACAGAGACAGAAACAGTGGAGGAGGACTGGCATTCATCGTTCATCGAACGGTGAATTTCAGACCTTTTTCACTGCCTTCTGTTGGTCAACAGAATTCATTTCTGGAGACGCAATGTCTGGCTATAAAGACCGGAGATGTCGAGATTGAGTTTGTGAACTTATATCTTCCACCTGTCAACAGCTGTCAACAGCTATTGAGCCATGTCCTGCAAGGGGATCATAGGGTTATTCTTGGTGATTTCAATGCACACCATGAGATGTGCATTGAAATCAGTGAATCGCTTATACCATACTCTGAGTGGTCGATTGATATAGCGTTGGGCTCCGACCATATCCCTATTGTGATTAGTATTACTCGAAGATTTTGCTGAATCGGATCGTCGAGTCTTTGTTAACTACAATAGGGCTGACTGGAATGAATTCACACGTTGTATTGATCAACCAGCGGTCTAATGATGTAGGGGTAGGTGAAATAATTCGTAGAGACGCGATCACCAAGGCTGCAAAGAGGCATATTCCTGCTGGTAGGCTTGCTAGTATTAGGCCAGGCTTTCTAGCAGAAGATGCACGCTTAGTGGCCTTGCGTGATCAAATTCGTGCCAATAATCCAAGTGACAGTCGTATTGCCTTGTTGTCTCACAATGTGAATAATCTCGTTGCGGAACATAGGAAGTCAAAATGGCTAGAGCACTTGGATAACTGTGACTCGGGTTCGCGAAGTTTGTGGAACACTATTAAAAAGATATCTGGTGTACCGCAGAATAGAGGCGGCAGTGAAGCTGAACTTGGTTCCTCTTATAGGCCCATATCGCTTCTTTCACCTGTGGTGAAAGTTCTTGAATCATTATTACTTCCCTCAACGACAGAACACTGCCTTCTTGCAGATCATCAGCACGGTTTCAGGAAAGGTCAGCACTAAGCGAAATCACCACTTTTGTAGCTGATGGACTCAATAAGCCGAGGCCATGCGAACGTCAGTGGTGGTGGCTCTAGGCTTGAACAAGGCATTTGACACTGTTGATCATGCAATCTTGTTTCAAGACCTGGACTCCACTTCACTACGCGATAAAAAGAAACGCTGGCTATTGAACCATCTTAATGGTAAAAAGGCATATGTTGAGTTCAGGGCTAAGATGCCCCTTCCCCCTCCCCATATAAAACTAGTGACCTATGCAGATGATTGTTCTGTTTTATCATCGGGTGTGAATGTAGATGACATATGTGCGAGAATTAACATTTATTTGGATAATTTATTAAATTTGTTCACCTTTTGTTCGCAACCTTGGACTTTCAACTCATAAGTCATCTGCTTCCATTTTCACTTCCTGGACTAAGGAGGGGAGAATGGAACTAGATGTCTTTGTTGGAGGTCTAAGGATTCATACAGTTCAGTACCCGATAATACTACGAACTACATTTGACCCATTGCTTAGATTCTCGGCTCATGCCACCAAGACAAATAATCGTCTCAAGTCGAGAAATAAAGTGCTGAAAGCCATTGCCGGATCTTCTTGGGGTAAGGACAAGGAGACTATAATAACAACTTATAAAGCTATTGGACGTTCTGTCCTAAATTACGCTGCTCCTATCTGGACCCCTTTCCTAAGTAAGACTCAATGGCAATGCCTGCAAAGAAGTCAGAATAGCACCCTCACTACATCAGCGCCTACCCGAATAAGCTCGGATATCAGGATATATAAGTCGAGCATAAATCGCTTTATCACTGATAGCAACATTGGGGAGTATGAATATACTTCCGGAAGGGCCCAATTGCATAAAGATGCAACTGAGCATGCAATTCGCTTGTTTAGGGACAATATAATATTAGGTGGATGACCTCCACCTATTCATGAGAGCGAAAAACATCTCCCTCGTAGCACCAGGACGAAACTTGCACAGTTAAGATCAGGATGGCGCGTTATGCTCGAGTGTTACAGGGAAAGAATTGGGATAAGTAATACAAATTGCTGCCCTGATTGCGGTCAATCACCGCATGATACTTTTCACTTGTTCAATTGCCCGTCCCATCCAACACAATTGAGCCCTTTAGACCTCTGGTTACGACCAGAGGATGTTGCCTTTTTCCTAGACCTTGACACCTGAGGTTTGCATTTCGGTTTTTCTTTCTCTTTCACAAATATTGCTTGCACCATTACATTTTACTTTATATATAATAAATTGTGTACATATGATTTCCTGATATAGCTCACAAGAAGAAGCTGCTACAACAACAACAACATTACATAAAAACAGTTGTAATGCATAGTTAAAACCTTTTTTTTCACTATTCATTTTAATTTGTAATATTACAACTCGATTAAATATTTTTGTTTGATTTTTAAAACGCGAGCTCACTTTCCAGCTAATTAAATTGCACTAAATTGTCTCTCTTTTGAAGCTATTCGTTATGTGCACGTCCGCAATAAAGCAAAAAGGGTTTCTAAGATTTAACATTTTTTTGAATAAAATGTATTCATATACTAGTATGTAATATATGTAAATTCGAAGCTCACTTTCCTTACATGGGTCAAAGGAGATATATATATATGTGAGTAAATCGCGATAATTTTGATGCTTGTGTTGCTTATGGTTATAAAAAGTATCCATACACACTTTCATATCAATAATTAAAATATTGAGGTAAGAAGACGTAAACAAACTCACATACATATAAACGGATACGGCTAGATCGACACTTCTTGTCGTGCTAATTCTGTATATACATATGTATTTACTTTATTGCGAACACCCTGTTCGAAAAGTTTAAAATAGTGTCATAGATAGATAATAGTCGTAAGAATCTCTGTGATTTGTTTCTAATATTAGCAGAAAAAAATTAAATTGAAAATCACGTTTGCCGCCATTTTGTTTTTACTATGACCTATGACGGCTCGCAAAACAAACAAAATTTTTTTTTTTTGTGCCAAGTGTTATTTAATTTAATGATGTATGAGTCTTTTTTTTTGTTGACTACGGCTTTCAAACGTGGCTCGGCGTACGATTTTAAATTTTGTCATTCCAGTGTTGATAATTCCCAGCAAGTTGTGTAGCAATCGTTCTGGAACAGACCACTGTTATCTGTTATCGAAAATTGTTCTGCTTCAGACCGATTATTGCACACGCCTCAAGTATCTTACACTGCCGTTTGTTACAGCCCTCGTTTTCACACAGCTACGGTTACCGACCGACAGACCGACTGTAGAAAGAAATTAACAATTATATACATGTATATTTTTTAAGAACAATACGTAATATTAAAATTAAACATTCGCTCCGCGTTTGTGTATATAACTTTAGCAAAGGACAGAGTGTGCATTGTATTCGCGCAGACTTGCAAACGTGAACGCAACAAACGAAAGCAAGCAAGCAAAAAAAAAAAAAAAATTTAAAGAAAAAAAAGAAAGAAGCGAAGCATTCATTGTCGTCGTCCGTCGTCGTGGTCCGTTGTAGTTGTCAACATACATATGTATATAACTGTTTTAATTTTTCTGTGAACTTGCGTGCAGCAAAAAAGTCGAGAATATAAAATCCAAACAAAAAATTATTAAGTGCATAAAAAGAAAAAACTAAAGAAATCATTACAACAACAACAAAAAAAGAAGGAAAACCAAGGGATTCTTCCTACTCCTACTCGCGCGACTCGGCTAAACACTTGCAAAAAAGTTACCGTGAGAGCCAGCAAGCAAGAAAGAGAAAGCGATAAGCAGAGCAGGCAAAAGAGTGAGTGAGCAAGCAAGTTCAACTGCTGTGTCTTGTTGCTGCCCGATGCGAGCGAGCGAGTGAGAGGAAGCGTTTAACAAAAAGAATAAAAAGTAAGAAACAGCAACAATGGTAGTAGCGCTGACAACAACAACAATATCATTAAAAGCAACTACATTTTAGCTATGCATTAATACATGTGTGCATATAAAGAACAAAAAAATCTTTGCATAGTGCCAATTGAAGCAGCAATAATTCCATAGTTAAAAGAAAAGTGTGCAGACAGTGGGCAACCTAGAAATGCGGTATTGGCGCTAAGCGAAATTGTAATTACACTCAGCTTTTCGCCTTGCGTCGTTCGTTCATAC
Source organism: Leucophenga montana (assembly GCA_035044765.1). Classification (NCBI taxonomy): domain Eukaryota; kingdom Metazoa; phylum Arthropoda; class Insecta; order Diptera; family Drosophilidae; genus Leucophenga; species Leucophenga montana. The sequence goes on along the minus strand of JAWNNQ010001637.1, from coordinate 19,010 downwards.
ATATAAAATAAAGCGAATGAACAACGAAAGCAAAGGGTGCAACGAACTGTTTAGCTCTAGCAATGTGTGTGTGTGTGTGGATGAGTGTGTGTCAGTATCGAATCTGTGTGTTTGTTTGCACTCGTAGTGGTGGGGGAGACGCTTACGCGCAAAAGGGTATGCAACAACAGTAACATTCATACAACAGACGGATCGTTGAGATTAGACAATATAGCTGTCTCATTCACACACGTACACACTATGAGGAGTGTTGCCACACTGCTTGTGTATTGCCAAGTCGCAGCTGCTGGTTTAACATTGCGATTCTGCATTTCATTTTCTCGTGTTTTAGTTTACTAAATTTGTCGTTGTTGAAATACACAGAAAGATACTTCAGAGACCTCTTAAAGTAAGAAAATTATTGATTGTCTCGATGATAAAACTATATATATTCGATGATATCCTGTCTCCATAAAAACTAATACTCAATATTTTAAATATACTAAAACTCAGTACGGAATTATTATTATACACCTATGATTAGGAAAATATTATTTAATAGTTAGTACCTGGCGCGCTGCTGCCTTTCTCCCTACCCCACTTCTCCACTTCGCCCTTCTTCATGACCCCTCTGGTAATAAAATTTTCATACAAAAATACTAAAATCGTGATTAAAAAATAGGGGGTGGGGGTAGGAGGGTGAAAAATATTTAACGACCTATTCTCAAATGTATATATATATATGTATAAATTTTCATTTTATATATAAAAAATTATAGAACAATTTTTGGAACTTATTCAGATAAGCCGCATATACATGCATACTTTTTTAAACAACTGCTTATTTTTGAATTACATTAAAACCCAAATTCTATTAACAAAAATTTGATTTATTAAAATTTAAACTTTCAAAAATCCAACGATTTTATTTCATTCTCTGCCTCTCTAATATCGTCCCGCACACATGAGCATTTAAGGCAAACACATTTCGCTAGACGATTTTGTAGCTATCAGCTTTTTGTCGTATACTCAGAGCAGCAGACGTGTTTAAAATATTTGCGCTGTGTTTGTTTTACATTAATTAAATAAATGCGTTAATTTAATCTTCATAAATTATAGCCTATATGTTATTTTGATACATGAGCTATATTATTATAAAGTTTCATTAAAATCCATTTAGTAGTTTTTGCGTGATTGAGTAACAAAGACACATCCATACATCCACATATCCATACAAATTTTCTAATTTATAATATTTATGACAATACAATATATACTTTATGAAAACTACCACGTCTGATTTACAATACGGAGTTTATGCGACAATTTTGCAATTATCAACTCACAAATTGTCAAAAACTTTTACTTTTCACAGTGATTAAGGCAATTGCAAAATACACGAAAATTCATATTTTATTTTGTTTATAATCATACTCAATTATTGTGATTTTCTTAAATGCTTTAATCAGTACAGGTGCAATTTTTATACTCTTCACACGTATTGTGAATAGTATTTTAATTTTGTCATGGAGGTTTGCAACGTATTAAAAGAAGGATCGGAGACCAAATAAAAAGTAAATGAAAAACTTTGGTTCTGCTTGTGAAATTTGTTTATTTAATCCATTAGATCCATTCCATCAAGTAGAGAAAATGATATCGACCAAGTGTAAAAAAAAAAATTACAGCAAAAGAACATCGGGTGATTACTTTTTCCCCACCCATTCTGGATCATTTCGATGAGACAAATCAAACTAACCTTCTCTCTGCCCCTGTCTGTGTGAATCAAAACTCTCTCAGTTTTTGCGATATCTGTCTGAAATCTGGCTTGTAGACTTTCTCTGTTCCTACGCGCTAAACGTTTTTCGGAAATTTCAAACGGCATCTGTAGTAGTGCTGGAAATCTATCGATGGTACTATTAATATGTACTTTTATTTTTCATTCACTATTGAATATTTTATTACGTTATCGGTTGTTTTGTATATTATGCACTATGTACTTCATGACTAAAAGGATATATTATGTTTGTACAAATGTATGTAACAGGCAGAAGGAGGCGTGGCAGGCCGTATAAATTTGTATATTCTTGATCAGTATCGGAAGACGAGTCGGTATAGACATGTCCGTCCAACGGTCTGTTTGAACGAACAGATGTCGGAGACTATAAGCGATAGAGACTTAACTTTTGAATAGTTAGATTCTCCTTCAGCGAATGAAACCGAAAAATGTATTTCGGTTTTGGTTCCGGTCTTGGTACGTATCGAAACGTATGTATCGGTATAAGGCTCCATACCGTTTCGAACTTATTTCGGTTTCGGTAATTAATCGCTGCTCTCCTTTAACCTCTTCAGTTAACTAGTTTGAAACGAATATGTTAATCCCACTTTAAGGTTTTCTCTGAGAATTTTTTTGGTTTTGTTTATTACACTAGCAACTCAAAATTTGGTTTATGTAATGTAATTCGTGATAAAATATACCGCATAAGTCCAGATAAATGGTACCCCCATACGAATTTGACCTCCATTTTTAAGTTTTTGTGAGCAATGAATTCTTCGTTCTTAATTAAGGTACGAACGCCAAATTGGGCGTTTCAAACGTCAAGCCTTGCAACGTATGCCATATAGGCCCAGATCGGTCAACTTTAAGGAGTAGCCCCTTGCAAAGCTGCCCCTATTTTTTTTTTTTTTTTTTTTTGAGAATTTTTTGTTCTTATTTTTAATTAGTTCTAATATACTATTATCAACTCTAATAAAATGTCTCTCATATGTCCAGATTGGTCCACTAAAAAATATAATTTGTAGTTTATATAGGGAGCGTTAAAGAAGCTACAGAGTATCTCGAAGTCGAGCACACTTGACAGCAACGTTTTTTTTCTTGTTAATTATTTTGTTACGTTATTATTTAAAAACATTATTTTTTTTCTTAATTTGCAATTTAGTGACAAATGAAATAATAAAATAACTCAGAATAGTGAGATTGACTCCTCTGGGCTTCTGAAGCGGAGATCACGGTGGTGGAGCGTTGTGTACGCTGTTGTCTAGCAAATTCGTGTGAGTAGTACCTATTGGTGAACTTTATAATTTCCTCCTTGAAGTTAAAATGTTTATACGTTAAAATGAAAAAAATTCGGCGACTAGGAGTATCTCAAAACTCGTTAACGTATGACAATACATTTTGTTGTTGTTTATTTCAAAATTTTCAAGTCTTATTTGTATCCTGCGCAGAATTTTTTGTTTTTTTTTTTTGCTGAAAGGGCATCAATAAACTATCCGTGTAAATTAGTGATTCCCAAAGTGGTCCAGGTGGTCCACTAGGGGTCCATGGGACAGTCGACGGGGGTCTACGTTGGCGTGACAAAAAAAAAATGGTGGTTCACAATTTGTAAGCGGGGGTGCACCTCGGTTTTGGAAAATTGTAATGTAAAAATTGGGACAGTGCAAAGTGGAAAAGTGGTCTGAGAAAAAAAAGTTTGGGAATCCCTGGTGTAAATGGTCTACGCAATTTTACGCGTAAAATTTGTTGTGGAAATTTACGAATTACACTTAAACTATGACAAATACAAATTCTTGAATTTATTTTACGAGTTAACATGATTTTCCAGGCAGTCACGAATATAAAGGAATACCCTGATGACAGCAAAATAATTTGTAAACATTATTTAAAACACAGAATCCTATTCGATATCGGTAATTTTGATTACAATTTTATTAAAGAACTATTTTCATTTCTAATTTGAAGTGAATTGTTTGTTTCTATATAGTATAACCAAGTACTGTAACTGCAAATGGTTTATTTATAAATAGTCTGATTATCACAAATTATTAAGACTTAAGTAATTTTATTTAGTAATGGCCGTTCATGTTAATTTTGATGTACAGTAGAATTTTTAAGCAGTGTTCACTGTAAACCCACTTTTAACTGTCATACAGAAATAGTATTTAAATTTATTTTAAGACATCACAATTTTATGTGTTGCCACATTGCATAGCTATCTGGCAACACTACTGCATAAAGGAACGCTGTATGTGCATAAGTGAAACAGCAGCAGCATGCAAAAAAATAAGAAGAAGAGCTGCCGAGTGACTACTGCCAAGCAAACGCGAACGTAATAAAAAAAATTATATTTTTCATTTGCATTTTACGGCGTTAAATTAATAAATCGTGTGCTTGTGAATGATTTAAACCGAAAGTGTTGAAATGCGTAAATATACGTCAGTGTTTTCTATTTTATAAATAAAAAATTGTATTATAATTAAAAGGAAATAAGTGAAACAAATTGTTCGCAACATTTTTCCTTTCCTCTTTTCTTAGCTTCGTACATTCTCATATTCTCTTCTATACTTCAACACCGCTGGCAGCAGCAGCAATATACATAATTGTAGTCGTTGTCCTCCTTCCTCCCATCATTTTGTTCATTCATTCTTTAGTTCTTTCGTGGTAAGCCGAGAATTGGCAAAAGCAGTGTTCGTTCCACCGCCGCCGATGCTGCTAACGCCAACTTAGATTCTGTGTGTGTGTGTGTGTGTGTGTGCATGTGTGTGGAATAGTGCGTGCGTCGTGTACATGTGCATGCATGAGTTTGAGCGAGCAATGAAAATTAGCATTCAAAACTTGGCTAGCAGGAGAACGTACGTGCAAGCGAGAAGGATAGCAAAGGATAAAGTGCTGTATAAAATGCGAAACACGAAAAAGTGCAAGCAAATGATTTAAAGTGTATTTTTATTCAAAACTATTGCAAATAATTTATGATTTATGCTACTTAATGATTAACAATTAAAAATTGTAAGTGTGCATACACCTTTGTATGGCGTGTAAAATTTGACCGAAAAAGTTTATGCATTTGTGTGTGAGTGTGCGAGTGAGCGTATATGTTTTTGTTGTATTGTAGTCATTACAGTTGTCGGTGAGAAGGGTTGTTGGCTGGCGCGCTGTGTTTTTGGATGCAGGTGTTCGCGTGTAATCGTACATTCGCAATAAATTCAAAGCGAATCACTCTAATTAGTTGATGAAAAATTTGGCTTTTATACTGTTATTGTTTTTTTTTTTTACTTTTTTACTCATGAAAATGTATCAGCTCTGTTTTTTTTTTCCTTTGTTTAGTGTAGTTGCAGCCAAATCGTTCTACATAGCACAGCAGTGCAAATACGCACATACACAGACAAAACGGTGCATTCATTCCCGCACACATATCGATATAGCTTAGCTCTTTTCGCACACACAAAAAACAACTGCATAGATTTGATTGTCATTGTTTCTCTTCGTTTTAAATTTTGTATTTATTTTATTCATATTAGTGGCGTTAACCGGTGTAAACCAAAACAAAATCTCTCGAACAAACAATTATAGTAAATTAATAAATTGTTTTTGTTTTATTTTGTTACAGATATTAAGAAGACTGAGCACTTAAATTAAAATACTATTGTCCATACTTACAAATATATTCATTAAAACAAGCGCAAAACATAAAACTATTAAAAAAAAAAAGTGAGAAGTTAGTGAAGAAGTCGAGGTGAACTAATAAAATAATTCTGCAATTTAAAACTTCACATAAAGCTATAGAAGAAAGTACTATAAACTAATTCACTACAAATTCTAACGACAACATCAGCAGCGCACATTAGAAGCATAAGCGCACGTGTGGTTGTGATACAAACCGGCGTTTAACTGAAGGATCAGTTGGAATCTACTAAATTTACGGCTAGACGCACTCCTCGCCACTGAAACTACAGCCAGTAATTGGTCTAGAATCAATTCATCTAAAACAAATCAAAAGAATTTAAGCACTCGAAAGTGAACGTGTTGCTGCAATAATATTGCGTGAGGGTTTTCTGTTGGGTGAGCGGTGAGGCACACGGCAAAGAGGCAGGCAACGCTAATGAGGATCTACTGGCAGCATGAGTACACTGGGGGGAAGTAGGGGAGAGCGAAATGCCAAGCCCAAATTCTCAGCGTTGGATATAAATCGCATGTATAAGAATAGTCGTGTAAGTAAAGATCCACTTCCAAAACTGTAATAATGTACATATATGATACTATTGATGATATTTTGCTCATGCATAATATTTATATTTCTTTTCTTCGTATTTGAAAATAGGGTGACACGAGTGAACCATCCGCACAAAAGAATCAAGTGCCACGTAAACATGGAATGCAAAGTTTGGGCAAAGTGCCGTCCGCAAGGCGACCACCAGCCAATCTGCCATCCCTAAAAGCTGAAACAACAACCACAAATACACCAATTACAAATAATAATCTGACAGCAGCAACTACGTCGGGTATTGAAGGTGCGTAATACAAAAATGAACACAGCTGTAAATAATTCTATATAAAACCATCTGTTTACAATGATTCCAAGTAAATCGGTGTCTGTTTTTGGATTAGTTAATTTTTCTGTGTAATATAAATGTATATATATATATTAAATGCATTGTTTTTATTATCTAATATACAGGCAGTGGACAAACAGCATCGGCAGGCGGCGGCAAACAAATTATTAATAATAGCAGCAGTGGTAGTGGCGGAATAAACTCTGGCAAACAAGGGCAACTTTTTAGCAGTAGCAAAAACAATAATACTAACGCAATTGGTAATAGCGGTGGTGGCACCGCTAGTAACAAAAATACGATCAGCGTAAGCGTCGTTGCTTTCGGTAGCAAATTAATAAATAACTCATCGACCGGCAGCACCGCTATTGGTTATAAAAGTAACGTTGTTAGCAGCAGCGGTGGCATTCAATTGCGTAATACAACATTAGGACATCATAGCTATCAGCCAGTTAATTCACCAAAAACATGGTCAGCGGTAACAACAGGCAACGAACGAGGCAGCTCTACTGGTTCTGGTGGTGGCGGCAAATCGGGTTTGGTAGTGCCACACTATCAGAGTGCACAGTTTCAATACGAATTTCCGACTTTAGATGGCACTTTTGGTGGGGGCGGCGGCGGCGGAAATGGTGGTCAAGCGGATCGAAAGAAAGATCATCATGCACATCAATCGCATCATCATTCACAGTCACATCAGTATCAGCATCACCAGAATCATCATCAACATCATCAGCAGCAACAACACCATCATCAACGTGGAGGCGATTATCAACATGGACGTCATCATTATCATCATCGCGATGCAAACAACTACAGAGATGGCAGCGACGACGTCGGTGGCAATGGTGGTGGCGGTGGAGATTCCTCGTATCGCTATACCAACAACAGCTCTGGAAGCGGTGGCGGAAGCCACAGCAACACCGACCAGCAGCAACGCGAATTCAACGAGGTCAGTTTGCGTCCACAAAACGACACTGCCGCTTGGTTACAGCAACAAGAGAAAGCAGCCAAGGGTGCAGCAGAAAATGCATCGAACCAACAGGGCCAGGGCCACCAACAGGGTGGTGGTGGTTCAAACAGTGGAGCAGCTGTACCACTGCCCATTTTGTCGCTCATGCCATCATTCATGCGCAGTGGTGCACCAATGCCAAGCAGCGGCAGTGTTGGCAATACTACAAACGTCGCGTTGACCACGACATCTGCAGGTGGAAGCGGTGGCGTGGCTGGACGTGATCAAACGCCGCCTAAGTACCAAAATGGCATTATTAATAACAAGGAGCAAGTACGTTTACTCGATTACCGTTCGTCAGCAGCACCAGGTGGCTCATCATCGTCATCAATGCAGCAATCTTCATCATCGTCGGGCATGATCAATTTCCGTACTGCCGCTGCAATTCCAAAGCGACCGGCTCAAGAATCGTCGCCACCGCTTTCGTCTGGTAGTGGTGGTGGTGCAGCAGCACACCAACAAGCAAATGGCACATCCGTTGGGGCCAACGTATCAGCAGTCAATCGTAAAGACAAAGATTTCGTAATTGAGCCGGAAGTTGCACAAATGCAAAGACCCATAATACGGGAGGAGGATTTAGAGCGTTTGAATGCGATTGCTAAGGATGACAGTTGGACTAAGCAGGATGACATTGACTACACTAAAAAATTGACATTCTCCGATGATGAATCGGCTGCCGAGGATCATCTTCAGCATAATAACCACGGCAAACAGCCACACGAACGTGCAGTATTCCAAAACACTATAAATAATGATCAGCGAAAGAACTCAAGCTCAAGTGGCAACAGTGCGCCTGGTACGAACTCATCGTGGCAACGCGGTAAAGACAGCAGCGAACGAGAATTAACGGATGGTACAGGAACAGATGATGCAACTGTTTCACGTCACCAGAATGGACATCGCGGTAGCACAAGTGGTATTGGTAGCGGTGGCATTGCGTTGGATGCCAGTGTGTACGAGCGTGTCAAGCAACGTAAAGAGGAAGAAGAACGTCGTGAACAGGAGAGAAAACAGGCAGCTGCCAAAAAGTTGCAAGAACTCGAAATGAAGATGAACAAGAAAGCAGCGAGCGTAGGTACTACTGGTGATACAGCGCCGCCCGCGGCGACGCCAACTACTGCAGCTGAACCCCAAAGTAACAACGATGAAGAAGGTCACCAACAAAGGCGCTCTGGAGGCGGTGGCAGCTACGAACGTTCACGTGGTAGCACATCATCTGGAAGTGGCGTGGGTGGTAACGGTACACCTGTAGTAGGCGCCCAGCCTGGCGGTGGCGAATACGGGGCCAAGCCAATATTCTCCATACATTTTCAATCGAATTTACCGCCACGTTTCCAGAGACAACAGCAGCAGCAACAACAGAATCAACCGCGCAGTATTGAAAAGTCTGCATCAGCTAACTCTGCATTTGATTCGAATTCGCGTTATATGCAAAAGGGTAGCAGTGGTTCTGTTGGTGGTGGGGGACGCGTAACCAACTATGGTCGTGTCAATTCAGGAAATGGAAGTGGTGGCTATGGACGCAATCGTCACGACAGTGCGCGAGACGAAGACGATGGACAATTTTCGTCGTCATCTCAGCAACGTTATGCGCGTGGTCCACGCATCAGTGACGAATACATGCAACGCGGCGGCCAGCAATCAGTGTCACGTAGCATTTCTGAGAACTCGCACCGTAAGACGAGCGTGTCGTCGAACGATGAAACATTTGCTAGTACCAGCAAGTATGCGCACGATAATAAAGTAGACTCACACGTTACAACATCGTCGTGGGCCGAACAAACAGATGCTGAAATGAAACGTCATCGCGAAGAGAGTATATCATCAACCCACAGTCACGAGTCTGTGCAGATAAAGATACTGCAACGTCCTAGCAAACAACCAAGTTTGAGCGAAGAAACCGAGAAAACAACGGGTGCAGGTCCAACAACAATACAACAGTCGCATCAGCAACAACAGCAGATACAGTCGAAGCCTCAGCGCCTCAACAGTGAAAGTGAAATAATGCCCACGCAGATACTGCGACGCAATATAGATGAAAAGGCTGCAGCATCAGGGTCAACAGCTACTACAGCTGCCACTATTAGTAATGATAGAACAAGCACTGCAACAGCGGATGGTGTCAACGATAAGGCGGATAATGCGAGTATCGTAAACAAATCGAATAGCCATCCAGATGTTGGCGTATCGCAAAACGCGCAGGAGGATAAGTTGCCTGGAGCTCAGCAACAGCAGTCGCAGCACGGAAACATAAATAATAAGCGACCGAGTCCACGCACCGGTGGTAGTGGTGGTGGGCGTCCGCGTGACGATCCACGTGATGCACGTGGAGATATGCGTGATTCGCATTCTCGCAGCTATGGTGCCAGCTATCGTGGAGGACGAAGTGGTACTGGTGGTAACTGGAGTAGTCGCGGTCGTCGTAATTATTACGGTAGTGGTGGTGTTGGAAATAATGAACATCCTCCGTTTGCTAGTGAATCAGAGCAATCCGAGCAAGGTGTTGAAGAAGAAAGTTATAGCAGTGGTGGCGGTGGAGCTGCCAGACGTGGATCAGAACGCAGTCCCAAAGTAACACGCAAAGAACATGGGTCAGGCTCAGCGGTTGCAGTAAGTGATGGTACAAGTAATGCGAAGACTGGCTTCGCACCACGCGGGGAACCTTCCCGTCGTGGACGCGGTGGTGGTTCCGTCAACATTGGCGATCGTGGTAGTATTCACAGTTCAAGCTATCGCCGAAATGAGCCACGTGGACCAGCCAACCGACAATATGGTCGACATTCAGGTTCAGGCGGCTTTGATGAGCGAAAGTCACGCAACTCTGAATCAGACGGCAATGCAGCTACGACAACCTCGACAGCTGCTGTTGCCAGTGAATTGGATAAGACTAAGCAGAATCAATTAGCATTAAGCGCAGGTTTGCATAAAACCAAGGAGTTGAGTGGATCCAGTAGCACTGCTGATGACAAATTACGTACGAAGCAGCTAAGCCCAATATTGACGGGAGGAACTCGTGGAAGTGGTGGTAGTAGCGTCGGCGATGATACAGCTAAGAAACATGGCACATCATCACCTAAGCAAAGTACTGGCCGCAACGATAGTGATACATTGTCGTTAACATCGGAAAAGAAAGATGGAAAAGAACAGCGATCCAACGTGAACTCATCGTCGTCAAATGCAGTAAAGAAGTTGGATTCCACACTAACAGGCGTTGGAGTTACAGCCGCAACTGGTAGTGGAACGTCCACAACACAATCGGCAGTAACAGCTTCTAGCAATACAATGAAAGTCGCTAAACCACCGCCAGGTCTTAGTAGTAGCAGTAGTAGTAACAACGGTGCTTTGAAGTCTACAGTTCCCAGTCAAGTGCAATCTCTACAAATGACTGGTGCAGACTTAAAAAAGAAGCAGCTCGATTCTACCAGTGGGATAACTAATGTTGGTGGTGGTGCACGTGGTGGTCAACGAAGTGGCATCACGATCGACAACAGCGCAGATAAGCCAAAACTTAGTGGCACAATTTGTGTCGATAAGACGCTCGGTGGAAGCAACAGCGGTTTGCTAATAGATGCCGGTGCGCCAGTAAATACCATAATTTTCGAGAACACAAACTATAAGCAACAACAAGCGGCTGCAGCAGTGAACAACGCTGCTTCGTCTGCGAATGTTACCGGTTCGATTAAACGCACGGCGGAATCGCTTGTAGTGTCTAGCACGGTTGATACCCTCACTACAGCGCTCTCGCATATGTCGTTCGGTGGAAAATCAACTGTGGCGAAGGTCAAAGATGATGAATCAGAGATGAAACTCGGTTTCACGTTCGGTGATACATCGGATTCATCGCTCAAGGTTGGAAATAGCGGCAGCGGTGGAGATGGTTTAGTTGGCAACAGTGGTGACAACAAGTCAATCTCTGTACAACACTCAACGACACCAGGATCTGTGTCTTCTGTGACGGCTTCTTCATCGTCGAGTGTCGTATCGCATCAACAGCAAACTCCGAATATCATTTCGACAGCTGATTTGAATATGAAAATAGCTAGCGTTAAAAAGGTCTGGGAGTCAGTATCACCCATGTCAGCTTCGGATGCGCAGCAATCATCTTCAACGGCACAACAGTCTGTAGTTTCGCAACAGCAGCAACAACAACAACAGCAGCAACAACAACAGCAATCTGGACAGCAGCAACAGACGGCACTTGAGGTGGTAGACAGCACATCGCACATGTCTGCTGCCTCTTTTGTGGCTGCTGCAGCGGCAGTAGCGGCATCGCAGCATCAGCAACAACAACAACAGCAACAACAGCAGCAGCAACAACAGCAGCAACAACAACAGCAGCAACAGCAGCAGCAACAACAGCAGTTGCCGCATTACGCTGTCAACGCTGCAGTACATATGCAACAGCACCATCAACATCATCCACTCTCATCGCCTGGTCCAGTGCCACACGGTGGTTACGGTGGACATGGTTCTCCATTTGATACCGCATCATTGGATCAACAATTTGGAGGCTCAAATAGCGTTGTCGACGACAATGTTGGCGGATATGGCAGTGCGGCACAACAACAACAATCGCAGCAGCAGCTAAAGCATTCGTCTGATGTTGTTAAGGCGCAGCAGCAGCAGCAACAACAACAGCAGCAGCAGCAGCAGCAGGCAAAGCAAATGCAACAGCATCATGCCAGTAGTTTGGGCATGTCGCCACCGCCAAGTTTGCAGCACCAGCAGCAACAACAGCAGCATCAACAACAACAATCAGCACAACAATTGCACGTAGCAGGCGCTCAATTCTTCCAGGCATCGCCACAGTACTCGGGCATACCGACAATTCCAAGCCCGCCGTCGGTTGTATTCAATTCATCGCAAATGCCCCCACCACCGCCGCCATCACAGGGTGGCGGTCTCTACGCTCCATTCCATTCACTCGATCATTCAAATCGGTCGCCGGCGTACTCCGCAGCAGCGGCGGCGCACAGTTTCACCGGACATTATAGTGCTGCCGCAGCTGCTGCAGCGGCTGCAGCCGGTGGCGCATTTAATGCGTACACAATGCAAACGCCGCCAAATATGCCGCCAACGGCGCCAACACCCGACATGTATTCCAATTTGACGTCTCAATTCCGCATTAGCGGCGGACCATCGCCCTTCGGCAACCCCAACTCGCAACAGATTAATAATCCAAATGCTGCCGTCACAATTATTTCATCCAATTCCAATTCGATGATGTCATCGGTGGGCTCGGGGAAACCACCGCCACCAACGTCGCAACAAATCGGTGCGATTGGCTCGAAATCAGGAGGTGGTGGTGGCGGTCCATATGCCGCTGCAGCTGCCGCACAACAGTATATGAATCTTTATGCTGGACCACCGCAACATCCACAAGGTGGCCCACCACCGGGTCCACCACCTGGCGCGCATCAGCTACAATCGAACAGCTACTACTCGAATTCGGCCGGCGGGCCAAATGGACCGGCATTCTATGGTGGTCCTCCACCTCAAGGGGCCGGTGGCGGTGCACAATCCTATGGTTTAGCTGCGGCAGCTGCTGCCGGACTCTATGGCGGCCACGGTGGACATCAAGGTGGACCACCACCGGGTTCAAACGGACCACAAGGTCCACCCGGACCGCCACAATCGCAGCATAACATGGGCAACTTTAATACACAATTTATGAATTCACAATTGCTGACAGCGGCTACGATCAATCAGTTTCGTGGCGGTCCGACACCGCAACAGCAGGCAGCTGCTGCAGCATATATGAAAAATAACAACCAGCAACAGAGCCACTTGCAGGATTCGGTAAGTTGATTAAACTCATGAATTAACAATTATATTCATATTTTCTTACAAAAAAACTTTGAATATTTTTTTCATTACAGATGGGCCGCCAGCTGAAAAGTCCGCTTAGCGCCGACATGAGTTTGGGCCTGGCCAAGCAGGTGCAGTCACAACCAAGTCCACCACATCATAAGAATTATGGCGGTGTAAGTATACTCCTACGCGCTATTCTCTTACTCTATCTATGACAATGTCTAATCTGCACATCTCTTGTAGTGGGACTTACAGAACCAGGTGATGCAACAATCTCAGCAGCAGGCTGCACAACAACGTGCCGGTGGAGGCGGTAATAATAATGGCGGTGGTGGCAATACACAAAACATGAACTCTATGAATCGCGGTGGTGTTGGTGGGCCACCTGTTTCGCAAGTGGGCGGCAATGCTGGCAACAATAGCATTGTTGGTGGTGGCGGAAATGGTGGTCAGGGACGCTATCCGGCACCGATACAGCGCCCCAACAATTATCCTCAACATCCACAAGTGCAACAACAGCAGCAGCAACAACAACAACAACAGCAGCAGCAACAACAACAACAACAAGTTCAACAGCAACAAGGTCAAAGGCAACAAAATATGCGCCAAGTTACTGGCGGTAGCGGTAATGGCCCTGGTGGCAATGCTGTTTCATCTGCAGGCGGTATTAATGGCGGCAACGGTAATTGCCCACAAGTAGGCGGCCCTGGTGGTCCCAATGGTGGTGTCGGCGTTGCCGGCAATGGTCCACCTGGTGGCGCAAATCAAGTTCAATCGAACAGTGGCAACAACAATAACAACGGCGGCGGCCAGTCGACACAAATGAATAAGCCTTATTATGCGAATAACGCAGCCAGCGGCGCAAATCGAGGTAACTGAAGCGTACAATTTTTTTGTGCTGCGATGAAGTTAAACAAGATTTCTGTATAATTGTAAACGGAATGTGTATCCTTATACATCTACTATATCTACATATATATATATATATTTACATAAAGAGAGGGGGATAAATGAAGTTTATAAAAATATATATATATATTAATAATGCAAATTATTTGAAAACCAAGACAAAAGAATGAAACGAAAAACAAAAATTTCGAAAAGGAAGAATGTGGTTTACAAAAGTAATTTATGTCTTAAAAAAAATTTTTTTCTACTACTACTACTACTACACAAAACAAAGAGAAAAAAGAAAATGCATCTATCTATAATCATTCACTCAATAAATATATTGTCTGCATATACAATATGTCTGCGAGTCTCCTTAAAGATATATACAACACGTACTAATTATATACACGTATATACATTAACGTTATCGATATTGATTGAGCATTAAAGATCTGTCGGATCCTTAATAATAAAATACATATATGATGTACATATATATGAAAGCGGCGCTACATACAAACAATTTCGTTTGCTCTGCTGCTCGTTCGTTCGTTCGTTCGTCGGTTCGTTCAACCGATCATTCAACATCATTTATATAGAATTTTATATATTGTTCTACGAACATACACAAGAAGAAGAATACATACTTATATATTTATTACTATTATTATTATTATTATTATTTTTTTTTTTTCATACGGATTTCGCTACAATTTATTACATATATAAACAACAATTCATATACGAGTATAATTTTTTGATGATTTTTTGACGTTGTGACTCAATATACACACAATATGAAGTTTGAAGAAGAAGAAAAAAAAAAACAGAAGTAGTTTGAATCAGATCTTTAATCGTTGGCTTTTTGTTTTTTGAGGTCTTTAAGAGGTGAAATCCGTTAGCCAGAAGAATTGCACATTGTGCTGCAGTTTTTCATATACATATATACGCCGTTTATCACATAACTCTCCTTATTACTACTACTGCCCTTAAGTAATCAGCAAGAAACAAGTCTCGTTGGGTTTAGTAGCTATTCTCTAAATACATCTCTTAAAAATATGAATATTTTTTTATTATTATTTTTGGAGCAGAAAGCTAAGTTACACGATAAAAATTTAATGCATATATACGATACCATATATATAAAATATATAATTTTTTTTTTTTACTTTTTTTTCTTTATTAAAAAGAGATCTACCACATAAATAAATAGCATTAATTAAGTTTCACTCATGCTACTGATACAAAAAAAAAAAAAAAAAAAGAAATATATATATTATTTATGTAAATAAAACTGAAGCTAAAACAAGAAAAACAAAAAAATTATTCGAAATATGTTGTTGTATATGGAAATTAATTAAGCCAATAATGTGTTGTTTGAGCATAAATTATAAGGTATTTTTAAAAGGTCATAAGAGTTCTTAGTAGTGGGCGTTTTCAAGTACTGAGCTCTGAAACAAGTAAATTAAATTTTAGATAGTTTAAAAGTACTTAATTAAAATAAATATTGGTTAAGATAGCAGTTGCCTGCCTCACTATATATATATATATATATATATATATATATATATATATATATATATATATATATATATATATATATATATATATATATATATATATATATATATATATATATAGACAGATCAGATCCATCATAGAAGTCGTAGTTCTGCTAGGCATCAAAAACATATATGGTGTGAAATAACAATATGCCCCAAAAACCACTATGATTTATCGACAATTACATAATGTGTAGCATAAAACAAACCATACAACCAGGCATTCTTTTCCTGATATGTACTCACTTTCGGTAAAACTTTGCGAATGTGTGTGAACGATAAAATGTTAAATTTTTCATGTATAAAATGATTTTTGTCATTTTTTATACGAATTGCGCTTGATGATCCATGCCAAGTGAATTCAAATCGCAAAAACATTTCATACTACGTTAAAAATTTAGCATTTTGTTGAATTGCCGGAACTTTCGCAAAATGGTGGTTCCAAAAGTGAAAACCGGCACAATAGAGGCCAGTTCCCCCGTAGATAGTATTAAACAATTTGTACAGCGATGTGTAGCAATATGTACTATAAAGCTAATTCGGCATACATCGACCACATTGATACAGCGAAAATTTATCGATATCGATTCTCTTCGATAGCAATTTACTTACTATCAACTAGCAAAAATTGATTTTAGTGAAAATTAAATATCAAAATCTTTTCAATCATTATTGAATCATCATCATTATTGAACTATCGAATATATTATGAAGCAACTGAAAGAGTGTTGTTGGACCTAACTTAACCATTATTTATTTGTTATAATACTAACTTCTTAGTGCTAAAAGAACACATTAAACTTCTTCTTATACTCTGAACTTGCCTTTGCCTGGGTTTCAGTTCTATGTTTTTATACGTAGCAGAAATTGTTTCAAACAACTGAAAATCACATCAGACCATTTCAAAAGAAAAAAGTATTTGCTTGTGTGCATTGTTTTTGGTGCGCTTTAAATAATTCTGATTATGTTATTTAAACGACAGTCATGTATATTGTTATATAAAACAAGTTTATTGTAATGCATTAAAACGAAATAGAAGTACGAAATCTATTGCATATTTCGTATTTACATTTTACAGAAACGAGTTAAAAGTCTTGAGAGTTTTCTTTTCTTTTCGATTTGTTTTATGTTTAATATACAATATTGAATAACTGTACATTTTTAAAGAAAAAGTTCTAAGTTAATTGTTATGTGTGTGTGTGTGGGGGGGGGGGTAATTATATACATATAAGTGTACATAGCTGAGTTTATATAACTAATAGCCGTCACTTTGCTGTATGTTACTAACAAGAGTTTTATATTTATGTACAATTGAAGTATTTGGTATTTAGCGCCCCTTTTTTATGCTATAGCTATTACTTTGGACTGTCGTCAAAAGTTTGGTCTTATTAACCGTTTTGTTAAAATTCAGTTTTTTAATTATGTACATTTCGGGGGCATTGTTATATGGCAACTTAAAAAAGCACAATTTTTGTTAATAATGTCTATAAATGTTTTCACAGTTCCAGTACCAGGCTTGTAATTAACCGGTACTACATTTTAGTGTGTATCTAATTTTGTTTATAGCTCCCATATTTACTACAAATTTCTGTTTGTTTTTCTATGTCAAGCATCAATGGATTTGCAATTAAAAGAATTGATAGCTGCATAAAAATGGCTAGCTTCAAATAAAGAGAATTTCATTTAATTCGGTTTTTTTTTTTTTTTTTTGGTAATTTTGAATTTTTTGTAATTGAGTTAATGCAAAATCTGCGAAAGAAAGAGCTGTCTGACCCACAGCAAAGAGTTGATCTAGCTATGATCTATGTGTTCTCTTTTTTCTTCAAGTTTCGAAGCAACTTATGAATTTAAACGGCTTATCAATAACTTGCAGACAAATGTATGTAATCTAAAGATATACTAGTTAAAAATCTTAAATAGCAAGTGTGGTGCGCTGAGATGCTAAATATATTACAAATGCCTTTGTTTGATTTGTTCAATTTGTGCCTACGGAAAAGTACACTCTGGTATAGTGTGTTAAACAGTGGTTTAAATAGAGGGATGCTTGTTTCCAACAAGAGCTTAGAAAAATGGGGGCATTGTTTTTTTTTTAGTGTTCCATACCAAAGGGTAAAACGGGACCCTCCGCTGTCCGTCCGTCTGTCTGTCTGTCACTCATGTATCTCATGGTATCACCGTGATAGTTAGACAGTTGAAATTTTTACAGATGATGTATTTCGGTTGCCGCTATAACTACAAATACTAAAAAAACAGAATAAAAAATATTTAAGGGGGGCTCCCATACAACAAACTTGATTTTTTTGCTCGATATTGATAACGGCAACAGATAGACGCTTGAAATATTCACAGTGTATTTAGTTACATATTCATTTTAAAAATAAATAATTAAATTAAAATAAAACCTATATTTAAGGGGGGCTCCCATACAACAAATGTGATTTTTTTTTTTGTATAGATAATGGTACGGAACCCTTCGCACTTGGCCGGTTTTTTTGTTGCTGCTTTTTTCCGACTATTTTTGCTTAAAACTTAAACATATTCTTTGTCATTGTAACTTCTTTTTCGTTGTTTGATCGAAAAATTAAGTGCTATTTGCGTATAATACGGACTTTAGTAAAGTAAAGTGAAAACTTCGGTCGCTGAGATGGCTCAATTTTGAACAAAAGTCGGACGTAGTATTCAATAAATAATAATCTACTATAATAAGTAAAAAATAATAAAAAAAAAAAACCATGCTCTCTACCAGTATGGCAAAAAGCTATCTATATGCCACAGAGATCAACTAAAATTGATCAGTATGTAAAGCTATGGTCAGACGGGCAAATAATTTGCATAAAGATGGCGCAACGTTAAGGTCGCGTTGATCGCGATTGTCTACATTGCCAACAATTGTTTGAACCAACGCAGTCAAATTGTTTATGTACATATATGGCTAGAAAATCGTGTTCAAAAGCCTAATGTGTGTTTTAGTGTTGGCCGTTTTTATGCAAAGTATTTAGTTGTCTAAGATATTAGCTTAAGAAATGTCAACTCGTACATGTTTTTCTATATAACTTTTAATTAGGATTATTTATTTATTTATTTAGTTTTAATTGTTTAGCTAACTAATTTTGTAAACTGTTTTTGCTCTTTTCTTTTTCGCAAACAAACTCTACAAAATAAATAATGCCAGCCAATCACAACTAAATTGAATTGTGAATGAATGCGGGAGGACAGACAGACAGATCACAGATGGCGCCAGAAACAGCAAAAAGTATATTTACTATTAGTATATACATATATACGATTATATGAAAGGAATTAATATTTTACTAAAAAGCATTCATGTCAAATGTTGTACAATTATATTTTACAAAAAAAGAAACGAAGTATTTGTACACGAGAGTATATTGTTTAAAGCAAAAGAGAAACAGCAATACGCTGAAACAAAGCAACAT